>JBBGZY010002324.1:37500-300000 GCA_037952925.1 Lithobates clamitans
GTCCAGACCGCGGTCCGCCATTTAATGAAGGCTGCCCTAGGCTGAGCCTGATCTGTCGGTGGGTGCGGGATGGGTGCTTGTGTGCCTGGCAGCCTCGGTACTACACAAGAGACCTGGGTGTATTCTCAGTGGCCCCTTAGGGGTTAAGCTCTACATGTCCATAGTCTGGGCACAGACTTTAAAGGAAAGAAGATCAGCGCCAGCGATTATTCTGAAATAGCAGCATCAATGCTCAAAGTCATCTCTTGTTTTGCTTTCACATTGTTGTATAGCCTTATTATCATGTTTAGGGTTTCACATTCACGTCAGTTATATATCTATAACCTTGTAACTTTTTTTTTGAAACTTGTATTGTACAGAATGTGATCTTGGCATTTAGTGAATGCACATTTGTGTCACCGGCTTACTCATTGAATTGCAGTATTGTCTGTATACCGGTGTGTACATGATGACAGTAGCAAGAAACCGGGATTCATGAAACAATTGTCTTCGCTGTTCTCGGTAAGAGTGGTGACTCCAGAGCTGTTTTATCCGGGCCGTTTTATCAGTATGTTGACTTTCCATCTCTTATTCTTTATATTCGACGCAAAAAAATTTGAACATAATTATTAACGGCAATACATGATTTTTTTTTTGTAGATTGTTTTGCACCAATATGTACTGCAGCTGGAGGGGGCTGTACATGCAGTAGGGACAGAAAGTATTCAGACCCCCTTACATTTTTCACTCTTTGTTATATTGCAGCCATTTGCTAAAATCATTTAAGCTCATTTTTTTCCTCATCATGTACACACAGCACCCCATATTGTACACACAGCAACCCAAATTTTGTACACACAGCACCTCATATTGTACACACAGCACCCCATATTGACAGAAAAACACAGAATTGTTGACATTATTGCAGATTTATTAAAAAAGAAAAACTGAAATATCACATGGTCCTAAGTATTCAGACCCTTTGCTCAGTATTTAGTAGAAGCACCCTTTTGATCTAATACAGCCATGAGTCTTTTTGGGAAAGATGCAACAAGTTTTTCACACCTGGATTTGGGGATCCTCTGCCATTCCTCCTTGGAGATCCTCTCCAGTTCTGTCAGGTTGGATGGTAAACGTTGGTGGACGGCCATTTTTAGGTCTCTCCAGAGATGCTCAATTGAGTTTAAGTCAGGGCTCTGGCTGGGCCTTTCAAGAACAGTCACTGAGTTGTTGTGAAGCCACGCCTTTATTATTTTAGCTGTGTGCTTAGGGTCATTGTCTTGTTGGAAGGTAAACCTTCGGCCCAGTCTGAGGTCCTGAGCACTCTGGAGAAGGTTTTCGTCCAGGATTTCCCTGTACTTGGCCACATTCATCTTTCTCTCGATTGCAACCAGTCGTCCTGTCCCTGCAGCTGAAAAACACCCCCACAGCATGATGCTGCCAACACCATGCTTCACTGTTGGGACTGTATTGGACAGGTGATGAGCAGTGCCTGATTTTCTCCACATATACCGCTTAGAATTAAGGCCAAAAAGTTCTATCTTGGTCTCATCAGACCAGAGAATCTTATTTCTCACCATCTTGGAGTCCTTCAGGTGTTTTTTAGCAAACTCCATGCGGGCTTTAATGTGTCTTGCACTGAGGAGAGGCTTCCGTCGGGCCACTCTGCCATAAAGCCCCGATTGGTGGAGGGCTGCAGTGATGGTTGGCTTTCTACAGCTTTCTCCCATCTCTCGACTGCATCTCTGGAGCTCAGCCACAGTGATCTTTGGGTTCTTCTTTACCTCTCTCACCAAGGCTCTTCTCCCCTGATAGCTCAGTGTCAGGGACATGGCCGTCCTAGTACTGGCAATGTTGCCCAGACCCTCCATGGATGCCCACGGAGGATCCTGAGATGTGCACGAGCGTGCGCTGCGCATCAGCGTGCATTGGGGCACGCTGGCGCGCACCGGCGCACACGCATGCGCAATACGGAGTGCATCGGCGCACTCGCAATGCGGCACGTGCGCAACGGCACACAAGTGGCGTGACTGACGCTGGCGCCAGTGGCCCTATTTAAACCAGCCTGTGACCACAGGACGTTGTTGGATTATCTTCTTAGCTTCCTTGTGTAATTGATCTTGCTTCCTGATCTGTGGATACCCGTTGTTACCCGGCTTGCCTTGACCTTGCTTCCTGATCTCCTAGTTTGACTCTTGGCCTGCTTCTGGACTCCGCTTCTGCATTCTGATCTCCCGGCTTGACCTTCGGCTTGTACCTAGACCCTGCCTGTGCATAACCTCTGCTCACCCTTGTACTCTCTCTGGACTGATTTATCCGTGTATGACACCTGGCCTGTCTCCTGGCTTCTCCTTTTACCTGGACACTGCAAGTTCTGCTTGCCAGCATTGACCATCCCTCCGTGGCTGAGCTCCTTGGACTGCAGACAAGCACCTGGCCAACCGTGCTTCTTTGGGCACCGTGCTTCCTGTTCCCAAATCCAGGAACGTGCTGCACTTAGCCGCAAGGGGAGCCCTCTTAGCATCTCGATCTCCATACCTGCATCTGACACTCAGTTTGGCCAGATAGCCAGCTCTAGGAAGGGTTCTGGTCATCCCAAACATCTTCCATTTAAGGATTATGGAGGCCACTGTGCTCTTAGGAACCTTAAGTGCAGCAGAAATTTTTTTGTAACCTTGGCCAGATCTGTGCCTTGCCACAATTCTGTCTCTGAGCTCTTCAGGCAGTTCCTTTGACCTCATGATTCTCATTTGCTCTGACATGCACTGTGAGCTGTAAACTCTTATATAGACAGGTGTGTGGCTTTCCTAATCAAGTCCAATCAGTATAATCAAACACAGCTGGACTCAAATGAAGGTGTAGAACCATCTCAAGGATGATCAGAAGAAATGGAAAGCACCTGAGTTAAATGTATGAGTGTCACAGCAAAGGGTCTGAATACTTAGGACCATGTGATATTTCAGTTTTTCTTTTTTAATAAATCTGCAAAAATGTCAAAAATTCTGTGTTTTTCTGTCAATATGGGGTGCTGTGTGTACATTAATGAGGTAAAAAATGAACTTAAATGATTTTAGCAAATGGCTGAAATATAACAAAGAGTGAAAAATTTAAGGGGGTCTGAATACTTTCCGTCCCCACTGTATTCTTTTTGGCTGTAGCAGGAGGCACTTTGTTGGCAAAGGACTGGAGAGCGGTACAATAATGAGTGTCTGCAGCCAACTGTGAAGCATGGTGGAGGTTCCTTGCAAGTTTGGGGCTCCATTTCCGCAAATGGAGTTGGAGATTTGGTCAGGATCAATGGCGTTCTCAATGCTGAGAAATACAGGCAGATACTTCTCCATCATGCATTACCATCAGGGAGGCGTATGATCGGCCCCAAAGTTATTCTGCAGCAGGGCAACGCCCCCAAGCATACAGTTAATGTCATTAAAGACAACCCCCCCATCAAAAAAATGAAATGTCTGTAGCTGATGACTTTTAGTATAAGGACACTTACCTGCCCCTGGATCCAGTGATGTCCTCACCCGAGCCAATTCTTCAATCGGCTTCTGGTGGAGGCACCAGCATCTGAAGTAAGGAAAAGAGAAAGTGAAGCCTTGCAGCTTCACAGCCGGTTTCGTACTGCACATGTGTCGCGCTGCGCCTTGTGAATGGTCCAGTAGTCTTCTGGGACCTGTGATGTGTCCAAGAAGACTGAGGCAGAAGGACATTGGGTCGAACTCCTGCCTCATTTTGCCACGGCGATCGGAGCCGGAAGTCAAAACCAGGTACCCGCTCCCCCCTCCCCCCCACAAAGTTCCAAATGAGGGGAGTGGGGAGGAGGGGAGTGGGTGGAGCTTTGCTTTAAGAACTATCTTCAGTGTAAAGAAGAACAAGGAGTCCTGGAAGTGATGGTTTGGCCCCCACAGAGCCCTGATCTCACCATCATGGAGTTTGTCTGGGATGACGTAAAGAGACAGAAGGATTGGAGGCAGCCGACATCTGCAGAAGATCTGTGCTTATTACTCCAAGATGTACATAGAACAACCTACCTGCTGAGTTCCTTCAAAAACTGTGTGCAAGTCTACCTAGAAGAACTGAAGCTGGTTTGAAGGCAAAGGGCGGTTACACCAAATATTGATTTGCATTTCTCTTCTCTTCATTTACTTCTCATTTTGTTAATTGACAAAAATAAATCTAGCACCTTGATGTTTAGGCAGATTCGCTATTAAATTTAGTTGCCAGGCGATAGTTGCCTTGGCTAATTGTTAGGAGGTCAATTGATTCCTCTAAGGCCCCTTTCACACTGGGGCGGTTTGCAGGCGTTATTGCGCTAAAAATAGCGCCTGCAAACTGCCCCTAAACAGCCTCCGCTGTTTGTTCAGTGTAAAAGCCCGAGGGCTTTCACACTGAAGCGGTGCGCTGGCAGGACTAAAAAAAGTCCTGCGAGCCGCATCTTTGGAGCGGTGAAGGAGCGGTGTATTCACCGCTCCTAAACCGCTCCTGCCCATTAAAATCAATGGGACAGCGCGGCTTTACTGCGGTAATGGGCAGGGATTTTCTCTGGTCCCTTGGCCTGCTGGGAGAGCCCACTTATTTGGGTGGAGTCAGGGGATCGGGGTTCTGTGCCACCTGGATGGCTGAGGCCTATCCCGGGGACAGCTGGCTGCTAGGCTGTCTGAGGCCTATCCAGAAGCATGAGAGCAGCACAGGGTTGGGACTACTGGCATGCAGCCTGGCAGGTTGGTAACGTCACATAAGGGCGGTGCCACCAGGGGATATCTCCAGGTGGCCGTGCCCCTTACCTATATAAGAACTGTAAAATGGCAGAGCCTGTAGTCGGCGGGTAGCCTTCATCGCCTGCAGAGCTTTTCTTTCTTCTTCTTTAGGGTCTAGCGGTGGCAGCGAACGGCTTAATTGACGATGGATCTACATCGGGGAGGTATTGTCAAAAACCGTGTGTGTGTTTTTGTTTTTTTTTTTACACTTTTTTGGTGAATGGGTAGGGGTACTGTGTACCCCAGACTCAATAACATGAGGGGTGGGGCTGGGATCTAAGGGCCACCTTGTTAAAGGGGGCTTACAGATTATGATAAGCCCCCTGCCTGCAGACCCCCACAACCACAGCCCTGGGTTGTCAGAAGGAGGCCCTTGTCCCCATCAACATGGGGACAAGGTGCTTTGGGGTGGGGGGGGGGCGAGCTTTGTATGGTTTTGGGGGGTCTCCCTTTCCTGGCCTGCCAGGCTGCATGCTCAGATAAGGGTCTGGTACGGATTTTGGGGGGAGGACCCCATGCCATTTTAAAAAATTGGTTTGGTGTGGGCATGACCCAAAGGGCCTGGTATGGATTGGAGGGGGGCCCCCACGCCGTTTTTTAAACATTTTTCTATTGCCGGTAATGGCATAATAAATGTCTTTTATTTTTCTTTAGAAATGTCAGTTTTGCAGCTGTTATACACAGTACAGATGCGCCACTTTACAGGCAGGCTAAGGAGACCCCTCAGGAATTTTTTATTTGTATTGTTTCACTTTAAGCATCATTAAAATCATTGCTCCTTTAAAAATTATCATTTAAATTTTTTTTTCTGCATTGATACATGTTACCTAGGGCAGTACCTGGGCCCCCATATGGGGGGGGGATGCGGACCGGGCCCCCCCAGGTCTGCACTCACTCTATGGGTGGAGCCCTCCAGCGGTCATGGCTCACCTGTGTGGACCATATCTTCTTTCTGGGTTCTGGGTCTTTGGCCTCCTGTCCTGATTGGCCGGGGCGGGAAGCCGATGGCAAGTGTTGATTCGCTGGTATTGCAGGGTTCGAGGCGCAGTGATCTGCACCCCGAGGACAACATGAAACAGGCGAATTGGGGCCTCAGGCTGGGGTCACGTGCTTGTGAGGGGGTGACAGACCTGGTAGAAACTTGTTGGTCCGGCGCCCCGCACAGTGCACGGTCACACACATGGTGCGGGCTTGGTGCCCCTGCACCCCTTGTGGACCGGCCGCCACTGCCCCATACCATTTTTATGGACAATTACTTGCATGTAAGCCTTCAAAATGGGGACTTTTGATTTTTCAAACTCGGGTTCCATAGACTTTAATAGGGTTCCGGCTAGGCTCTGAACATTTTACATGTTTGGGAGTTCTGGTGTGAACAGAACTGGGGGGTGTTCGGCCCAACCCTACTGGTGATGTTGTACTGTATATTGTACCGGCTTCAATTGTTCATGTTATATGAGGAAAGCCTCAAGCCGCCCAATAATGTTTCGAAATGCTCTATCTTACGTGTTATGTTCCCTTAGAATTCAGTAAAATTCTTTGAAACTAAAGTGAAAATCCAAAAAACTGATCCTATAATAGGACTATCAACATGTTCTACATTCTTAACTTTCAGTGAGTCCAGGTTGCATATTATAAACTTGAACAAAATGTTAGCACACAAAGTTAGCCACATTAGAACCATTTTTATTATTTATCAATTAAAGTTAGTCCCTAAATCGGTCACACAATCTCCAGGTGGTTGTCCCAGTGTATTGGTTTGGGCAATCTGCAAGTTATTACATTCAGATCGATTGTTGCAATTGACAACATGGAATCAAACAGTGTTCCTTGGGCCATAAGGAAAGGGGTTAAGCTACACCTACTCGACATGCGAAATCGACCTCTTGATAGGTATGTCATCACATGGTGCGAGGCACGGAAATTTCACCCTGGGTGATACTCTCTGGGACATTTGCTGTCCTGTCTCCAGTCTAGGCTGATGCAACATGTGCCTTGGAGCACCCCGACGTGTCAAATTTGGGCCTTGGCTATTCTCTTTCAGAGACCTCTAGCAGTTCATTCATTGGTAAAGGCTTATGTTTGGTGGGGGCCTCCCAGCGTTCATGCACCTGTCTTGCGCTAGGATCTTAATTTGGACCTGTTGGCTCTACAGAACCTTTGAGCCTTTTTGAGATAGTCCCCTGACTGTCCTTCTTTGTAAGGTAGTTTTTTTCTTGGTTCACATCAGCGAGTCGGGCCTCAGAACTGGAGGCCTTATCCTGTAAAGAACCTTTCCTTGTTCTAGACAAGGTGGTCTCTCCCTTCCACCCTAATTCTCTCTTAGTCCTCTCTTTGTCTTTGTTTGCTCCATAGGAACACTGAAGAGATCATCCTACACTGAAGTGCACACAAGTGCGAGCTTATCGCTCGGCCACCGCTTCCAACCATGTCTTGGATTCTCTCTCTGACCTGCCTGTGGGCTCTTGCAAAGGGTGTCCTGCATTTCCTTCCACCATTTCTAGGTGGATTGGGCAAGTTTTCACTTCGGTTTTCACTTTGAAGGATAGGATTCCTCCCTTCCCTGTTAAGGCCTACTCGACTTCAGTCAGTACTTCTTGGCATCATATTTTTCTTTCAGATTTGCAAGGCCACCACCTGGTCCTCCCCTCATTCTTATGTCAGGTTTTATCAGGTGGATGCTCACGCCTCTGCTGATAATGGCCTCGGCTGAAAGGTGCTTTAAGCATCTCTTTAAGTTGGGAACCAGAGTCTTGTTTTAGGTACGTTGGCATTATTTGCTGTGTTGCCCACCCCTCATTTGTATTGCTTGGTGACAGAGTTTATAACTTACCTGTAAAATCTTTTTTTTTGGTGTACAGTACACAGGCCACCCTCCCCTCTGTCCAGGTGTTTTCCTCTGATTACTCGCTAAAAAAAATTAAGGTTGCTTGGAGCAGAAGGGGTTATATGGCTTGTCCTAACAACTTTGTTTACCATCATCCTTACCTCAAGGTGGGAGCATAATACAGTAGTTTAATATTGCATGAGTAGCACCCTGTAATTTAGGCAGGGAGCTCCTAACAAATTTACTTGCCAGGAGTAGTTATCCTGGTTGATTGATAAAGATCTATTGATTTCTCCCTAAGTTTGGCCTTGTTGCACTTTTCTCTTCTACCACTAGGTGGCCGGGTACTTGGTGGTACTAGACATGAGAAGGGCAACCCAAGGTCAAGTTACGGGTTTGTGGGGTATCTTAGCCAATGGGCAGGGGTTTTCTTGAATCCCTTGGCCTGCTGAGAGAACCTATATATTCAGGTGGAGCCAGGTGAACTATGTTCTGTGCCACCTCGACGGCTGTCTGGGTGGACGTGTGTCATACACCCCGGCCTGCTAGGCTGGAGATTGGGCCTATCCTGGGGGCATCTGGCTGCTAGGCTGTCTGAGGGCCTATCCAGAAGTAGGAGAACAGCTCAGGGTTGGGATTGCGACTTGCAGTCCAACCAGAAGTGACGGCTCTGACGGCTTGAAAGCCTGTCAGTGGTCATAGGTAGAAGGGAATCTGTTCCCACAAAGGGACCAGCCATCTTATTACCAGGAACCACAGTGAGTAACTAAAGCAAGTACCGGAGCAGCATTCTCACCGAAAAGGCACAGTGGAGAATTGGGAAACTTTGGGCGGTGAACAGGTCAGGGACCCAACCAGTGGAGGTGATGCTTGCAGAGCAGCCTTGTATGTCAAGCCAGGGACCGAGCCGGTCAGCAGGGGTGAAGCTTGAGAAGTATCTGGAGTGCCAAACTAGGGACCCAGCAAGGAAGCGGGGTTGAAGCTTGAGGGACCACCACAAAGATTGGAGGAGCTCAAGGGATTCAAAGTCAGTGAATCAGAGGGTCTAGTGAGAGACCGGGAGCTCAAGTGTTGAAGAACTACAAGAGACAGTTGTGCAGATGTGGTGCCTTGCTGGGGCCTTTCCCTGCACGACTGTCCTCCTATTGAAGTCTCGGAATCTGCCAATTGAATTTACAACTACTTAAGGGTGTCCTGGCCCTAACCCTCTTTCCTCCAAAAATACAAAATGGACTGTTAAGAGAAATAAAACCTCTTTTACATCCAAAAAGTGCCTGGCGCCCAATAACTTTGTCCACCTTGCACCCACTATGCCTCACAACCCACCACACACTGTACAAAAGGATGTCAGCTATCTTTGGCCTGGAATGTTCTCATTAGACTGGACAAGGCCAGAGATCTTGCTACATTTGGCGCCCAACGTGGGGCTCGAGGCGTTGTCCTTGCAGCAGTCACCCATAGCTTCAGCTTCATTGGGATTTTGTCTGGATTCGTGGGAAGGTGGCAAGTAACTTTTACCCTTCTTATAGACTGTGTTGTCGTGTGTATTATCATCGTGGGGAAGAACCACCAAGTCTCATTGCTAGGGGGAGATCAGCCTGGTCTTTTGACACTTCCCGCCAGCACTGTGAGGGTTAATACAGACTCCAAAATGGACTTCATTACAGTTTTGGCGTGCCGCGGCAAGAAGAAGGCGGGCACCACCGTTCTCAAAGAACTTTTGCACCAATCTGTTGGCAGGGGGAGGAGTCTCCACTCTGTAGAGGAGGATAAGGAAGTGCTGCCACGTGTGTCTAATTGTGGGTTAGTAAAGGAAATGACGCAGTTTATGAGTGAGATGGCGGATTGGCGAAAGTACGCTCCGGGTGTCTGTTTCGGTCCGAGTGACGGAAAACCTTTCCTGACCGACACCGGAGAGTACACACCGAAGGGCGAGCTTGCCCTGTATAAGGCTGGAGGCTACGAGTCTCTAGGACTGATTTGTGGAAAATATTCTGGTCTGACCATGCAGTTGAGGCCTTGGATCTTCTGTGGACACATCTGTTTGAGGTCGTCCCTCCAACTCTACCTCAGCAGATCCTACAAGTCGATTGGGATAAGAATGTTACCATCCCATCGTAGAGCGATGCCCCAAGCCCATCGGTTGTCACCCAAGTCGTGCAGGGGGCTGTTACCCTTGCCGCGATGACTACCCAAGGACCCTGCACACCGATCGCTCCTAGAGGCCGAGGTCGGGCCCAACTACTCGCACTAATGTCTGAGCCACCCGAGAGAAAAGCACTGGGGCCGGGTAAGTCAGCGAAAAGTGATCATAGTGTGCCTGTGGGGGAAGTGATACCAGTGGCCGTGAAGGGGGATATCATAGAGGTGCCAGTCAAGCCGCGACCCAAGCGCAATTATATTCCGGCCAAAGAGTGCGCGACCATCTCAGAATCTGACATTCCATCTGATGGACTATCGGAACTCATCTCGGACACTTTGTCTTACTCAGGGAAGTGGGGAGAGAGTGATGAAGAGTTAACCAGTAATGTGCGGAGGAGGACGAAACACCTGCTACTAATACCGCAAGTGTGCAGATTATGCTGTCAGCCAGTGCAGCTACGCTGATTAGCATTGTCAGGTCCTTTGAAGCGGATCAAGGGACTCAATGGGTCCCCAAAGCTTGGCCTACTAAGCCTATGCCTAACCCAAAAGCCGATCATAAGCCGGATATGGTTGTTGGGTGTTCAGTCCTGCGTGCCCCAGACGCATGTGTTTTACCCGGGTACGGAGACCCTAAGACCCTGCCTCGGCTGTCAAAAATCCAGCTTAAAATTATAAAGAAAGTGGCAGAATACTATGGGTACTTATATCCCTACATTCCCTCTCACCTAGAAAAGAAGATTCTGGAGAGGGAAACGCGATGGGTGGCAATGGCCAGACTGCTGGTCATTGCTTTTGACTGCTGGTGATTGCTGTGTTGCATTTTTAGGTTCTTTTGGGGGCTTTTCCTTGTAGCTTTTTAACACCTTTTTATGTCACTTTTTAAATAGCCTTTTTTTTTCTTTGCTACCTTTTTACTACCTACCTCTTTGCTACCTTCAGCCTACTAAATAAGGGGAGTGGTTAATTGGTCACAGGTGCTTGAGGCCTATATAACTTTCTGTAGAACTCATTGTGGGTCTGCAAGTGCACGTGGGTCTTCGAATACCTGTGTATTGTCTTGTTGAGTACCTGTGTATTGTCTTGTTGAGTACCTGTGTATTGTGTTGTTGAGTTCCTGTGTATTGTCCTGTTGAGTACCTGTGTATTGTGTTGTTGAGTTCCTGTGTATTGTCCTGTTGAGTACCTGTGTATTGTATTGTTGAGTACCTGTGTATTGTCTTGTTGAGTACCTGTGTATTGTCTTGTTGAGTACCTGTGTATTGTATTGTTGAGTACCTGTGTATTGTCTTGTTGAGTACCTGTGTATTGTCTTGTTGAGTACCTGTGTATTGGATTGTTGAGTATTAGTGTCAGGAAGCTAGCTGTTAGGTAATTTGGACAGGGTATAATCTCCAATCCTCATTAAATTTAATAGGTACGATGCCCAGCGGGTGTGGAGATGCGACTCGTTGTACATCTTGCGGCATGTAACCGTTCCTTGATCATCCGATTGAGGGGGGAAATACTGCTGTGCAAAATGTAAGCACATTGTTTCCCTGGAAGCCCAGGTTCTGAATCTGGGGAAGCAACTGTCAGCACTGAGAAGTCCCTCCATACTAAAGGAGAGCCAGGAACGTACACGGCAGGTGACGGCAGGGGCCAGCACAGAGCCTGTGGAGACAAAGAGGTGCAGGCACTAGCAAAGAGTAGATGGGTGACAGTCAGGAAGAGTAAAGGGGGAAGTGCCAGGGAGGCCGACCCTGGGCTGGAGCATCCCAATAAGTACGCTCCATTGAGTGACATTGGTGAAACCAGTCAGGGACCAGCACTGCTGGAGATGAGGGACTCTCCTAGCTGCTGGGTGAAGAACAAGCGCGTAACGCAGCCTGCCAGGTTGCGTGCTCGGATAAGGGACTGGGGGGGGGGGCATGCCATTTTTTCCGATGATTTTTATCTGTATTGCCGGGACCCGACATATCTTTACAGCCTCGATCAGTTTTAAATGACTTTTTCCTTTAGAAATGTCACTGTGGTATTGTTCTAAACATGGGAAAAATGCGCTACTTTACAGGCATACTAAGGACACCCCCCAGGCACGATATTTAAAGGAATATTTCATTTTTATTGTTTCACTTGAGGCATTATTAAAATCACTGCTCCTGAAAAACCGTCAGTTTTTAAAACTTTTTTTTGCACTGATACATGTCCCCTGGGGCAGGACCCGGGTCCCCAAACACTTTTTATGGCAATAACTTCCATATAATCCTTTGAAATTAGCACTTTTGATTTTTCATGTTCGTGTCCCATAGACGGTGTTCGCTTGTTCATACAAACTTTTTGCATGTTCGCATGGTCTGGTGCGAACCGAACCGGGGGGGGGTGTTTGGCTCATCCCTACTTGCTACACATGTTACCCATTCATAGCGCGAGGGCTGCTGCAATGTTTGCCCTGAGCACCCTTATCTTGACTGCCAGTCTCATACTCTTATCTTACAACCACGGTTGAATTTTTAGGAAGTGTCTCTGACTGTTTTTTGGTCTCATCATCTTGTCAGGTTGGGCTGGAAGGAGCTTCCCAAACTATCCTTCACACTTTTGCATCTTTTGCTGCTCTATACTATACATTTTTTTGGTGTCCGGTTTGAATTCCATTGACTTCAATGGGACTTTCAGTTAAGAAATTCTACATTTCTGAGAAACGACAAGTTTTGGGAAGCTTGGTTGCACCACAACTGATCAAACAATTTTCAGAAGTCTGATAATTTCTTATAGTAATGTTTGTTTTAAAGCAGCATTCCTTTTTTTAAACATTTTTATTGTTTCTTGATGCTTTGTAATAATATATATATATATATATATATATATATATATATATATATATATATATATATATATATATATATATATATATATATACACAGTGGCCACCATTCAACCTCCATGATCGACAGTTGAGATATGATCTCAGCTAGACAGAGAGTGGACTGTCTCCAGTCCGGTCCTAAGCTTTTCTTATTACATTTCCTTTAGATTTACCTTCAACTATGCAGTGGAAGTACCTGCCTGATTGCATACATAATACACTATATTACCAAAAGTATTGGGACACCTGCTTTTACATGCACATGAACATTAATGGCATCCCAGTTTTTCCATAGGGTTCAATATTGAGTTGGCCCACCCTTTGCAGCTATAACAGCTTCAACTTTTTTGGGAAGGCTTTGCACAAGGTTTAGGAGGATGTCTATGCTTTGTGCACTGGTCCAAGTCATTTGGACCAGTGCACATTAGCCAGATTAGCCAATCCAAACTCTGATCCTCAACATCAACAGAACTCACATGATCAAATGCTATGCCTGCCAAAACATGGCCAGCACTGCATTTGGTGGAGGGGGGATTATGGTGTGGGGGTTGTTTTTCAGGGGTTGGCCTTGGCCCCTTAGTTTTTAGGGAACTCTGAAGGTATCAGCATACCAAGACATTTTGGACAATTTCATGCTGCCAACTTTGTGGGAACAGTTTGGGGATGGCCCCTTCCTGTTCCAACATGACTGCCCACCAGTGCACAAAGCAAGGTCCATAAAGACATGGATTAGCGAGTTTGGGGTGGAGGAACTTGACTGGCCTGCACAGAGTCCTTACCTCAACCCGATATTATTCACCCCAAAGGTGTTGTGAGTGGAGACTGTGAGCCAGGCCTTCTCATCCAACATCAGTGCCTGACCTCACAAATGCTCTTCTGGAAGAATGGTCAAACATTCCCATAGACACACTCCTAAACCTTGTGGACAGCCTTCCCAGAAGAGCTGAAGCTGTTATAGCTGCAAAGGGTGGGCAAACGCAATATTGAACCCTACGGACTAAGACTGAGATGCCATTAAAGTTCCTGTGTGTGTAAAGGCAGGCGTCCCAATACTTCTGGTAATATAGTGTATATTATATAATGTATGGCCAGCCTTACTTGGTAGACTTGCACTAAGCGAGAGCAACAATAAGGTATACCCAGGGCTGGTGCTTGACTATTCTGCCCCTAGGCAAGACCAGCTACTTGCATCCCCCCCCCCAAAAAAAAACAACCCCTATACTTACAGCACACTCCATGCATTCCCCATAAACCCCTATACTCACAGCACACTGCATGCATTTAGCAGTCCTTCGTTCCCCTCGTTTTTCCAGGTTCTCTCCATGGCCCACCCACCTATATCGTTCTGTACATCATCCTCTATAAAATCTGGGCTGTAGTAGATTCACCTTGACATGTGACCCACCCGACACATCTGCCCTTCTGCTGGGCAACTCACTCAACATTTTGGAATGTTTTCCGGTGCTTGAATAAAGTTTCCTCCGTACAAACCCTTGCATTCTGGGAAATATAGTTCTGAGCTGTGTCGGCTGCCCCAACACGGAGGAGGATGTGGGCCATGGATTTCCCAGAGTGAAGTGCATGGCCCAGTGTTCTACATTAGGCAGGGATTGGCTGGGAGAGAAGTCGGTGTCTCTGTGCTGGGATAGAGTAAGATGGTGGAGACACCAGCTTCCGGAGAAGATCCTCTGCTCGGGGAGCTGGTGTGGAAGAGAACCACTGAGACCGGACAAGGTCCGCTTCCTCTGGAGGGGGGGACCCGAGACAGCAATTGTGAGATCCTGTATAATGTGATCAGTATACCAACCCTAAGCGGCTGCCTAGTTTGCCTGGCGGTAGCTCCGGCCTTGGGTATACCCAGAGTATATGACAAATGAAGAGAGACCACAACTTACATATGTAGTGATCCAAACCATACATAGAGCAACATTTCTAAGATATTAACACACAATGATAAAGCCAAGTTCACCATTACCAGGAAACTATAAGTTTGTGAACCAGTCTTATTTTAGTTTATACAGTTAAAAATTTTGTTTTTATATCTGTTTATTTACATTTTGTATACAATCTTTGCTTTACAAATAACATTTCATACATTACAAAGGATTCCCAGAGCACAATGAGTTATCTAAAGAGACACATCATTCATTGTCTTCTGTCAGGCAGATTAACTCTCATTGAAACCTCTGGGAGAGGATGAGTCACTATGAGGAATCATTGAGTTCTGTGTGCAAATTTTACATATTGATATCTTTAAAACAACAAAAACCTATTCCATGGCTAAAAAAAAACAACATAAAAACACTATAAATTTCCTTTTAAAGTGGACCTATACTAAGATATTAGGCTATGTTAGCAGCCTTGCAGGGCAGTAGTAGTAGGGTAGAAAAGAGTAGAGTACAGTAGAGTAGATTAGAGAAATAAAAGTACCTTTGCTGGAATGGTGCTGTGGACTCCCCTCAATGCTGTCCAGTTGTCTAAAGACCTAAGTTCTTGTTCATGTGATTTTTTTTTTTTTTACTGAAGGGGAAGATTAGCCAAATCTAAACTCTGATCCTCAGCATCAAAAGAGATCATATCATCAAATGCTATGCCTGCCAAAACATGGCCAGCACTGCAGCTAGCTTGAACCAACCTTTCGTCCAGGTATGGTGTTTGAGTCCTCCTATTACTCATAATTTATCTATTCTAGCAAGACTGTTAACATAGCTTTAAGTTAACATTTGAATATACAGTGCCTTAAAAAAGTATTCATACCCCTTGAAATTTTCCACATTTTGTCATGTTACAACCAAAAATGTAAATGTATTTTATTGGGATTTTATGTGATAGACCAACACAGAGTGGCACATAATTGTGAAATGGAAGGAAAATCATAAATGGTTTTCAATTTTTTTTAAATATAAATATGTGAAAAGTGTGGCGTGCATTTGTATGGCGCCCCCCGGAGTCAATACTTTGTAGAACCCCCTTTCTCTGCAATTACAGCTGCAAGTCTTTTTGGGGATGTCTCTACCAGCTTTGCACATCTAGAGAGGGACATTTTTGCTCATTCTTCTTTGCAAAATAGCTCAAGCTCTGTCAGATTGGATGGAGAGCGTCTGTGAACAGCAATTTTCAAGTCTTGCCACAGATTCTCAATGGGATTTAGGCCTGGACTTTGCTTGGGTCATTCTAACACATGAATACCTAAACCATTCCATTGTAGCTCTGGCTGTATGTTTAGGGTCGTTGTCCTGCTGGAAGGTGAACCTCCGCCCCTGTCTCACAGTCTAATGCCCCGTACACACGGTCGGACTTTGTTCGGACATTCCGACAACAAAATCCTAGGATTTTTTCCGACGGGTGTTGGCTCAAACTTGTCTTGCATACACACGGTCACACAAAGTTGTCGGAAAATCCGATCGTTCTAAACGCGGTGACGTAAAACACGTACGTCGGGACTATAAACGGGGCAGTGGCCAATAGCTTTCATCTCTTTATTTATTCTGAGCATGCGTGGCACTTTGTCCGTCGGATTTGTGTACACACGATCGGAATTTCCGACAACGGATCTTGTTGTCGGAAAATTTTATCTCCTGCTCTCCAACTTTGTGTGTCGGAAAATCCGATGGAAAATGTCCGATGGAGCCCACACACGGTCGGAATTTCCGACAACACGCTCCAATCGGACATTTTCCATTGGAAAATCCGACCGTGTGTACGGGGCATATCAGGTTTTCTTCTAAGATTGCCCTGTATTTGGCTCCATCCATCTTCCCACCAACTCTGTCTCTGTTGAAAAAAAGCATCCCCACAACATGATGCTTTCACCACCATATTTCACAGTGGGGATGGTGTTCCCCACATGGCTTCTCGCAAACTGCAAACGGGACTTCTTCTGGGTTTCATTCAACAATGGCTTTCTTCTTGCCACTCTTCCATAAAGGTCAGATTTGTGGAGTACACGACTAATAATTGTCCTGTGGACAGATTCTCCCATCTGAGCTCTGGAGCTCCTCCAGAGTTACCATGGGCCTCTTGGCTGCTTCTCTGATTAATGCCCTCCTTGCCCGGCCTGTCAGTTTAGGTAGACGGCTATGTCTTGGTTGATTTGCAGTTGTGCCATACTTTTTCCATTTTCAAATGATGGATTGAAAAGTGCTCCGTGAGATGTTCAAAACTTTGAGATATTTATTTTAATGTAACCCCACTTTAAACATCTCCACAACTTTATCCCTGACCTGTCTGGTATGTTCCTTGGCTTTCATGATGCTGTTTGTTCATTAAGGTTCTCTAGCAAACCCCTGAGGGCTTCACAGAACAGCTGTATTTATACTGAGATTAAATTACACACAGGTGGATTCTATTTACTAATTAGGTGACTTCTGAAGGCAATTGGTTCCACTAGATTTTAGTTAGGGGTATCAGAGTAAAGGGGGCTGAATACAAATGCACGCCACACTTTTTAGATATTTATTTGTAAAAAATTTGGAAAACCATTTATAATTTTCCTTCCACTTCGCAATTATGTGCCACTTTTTGTTGGTCTATCACATAGAAGGCACTGTAATTCTGGATTTAAAAGGAGCTGATTTACTCCTGAATTCTAACAACAGTTTAAAATATATAACTTATATAGTGACCTTTTTGGAAATTCTGTTGAGATTAGGTAAAAATGTTCATGTCTCCAAACACAACCAGATTCTGGTTGAAAATATTTATAAGACCAGGTTCTGAATGGGTATTAGTTAAAAATGTTTACGTCTCCTAACATGACCAGGTCCTGGTTGGACGTTAGGTAAAAATATTCAGGTCTCCTAACAGGACCAGGTTCTGGCCGGACGTTAGTTATAAATATTCAGGCCTCCCAACATGACCAGATTCTGGCTGGGAATTAGTTAAAAATGTTCAAGTGCCCTAACATGACAAGGTTCTGCTTGGACATTAGGGGAAAATGCTCTAATTCCCTAATATGACCAGATTCTGCTTGGATATCGAGTAAAATGTTGAAGTCTCCTAACACAACCAGGTTCTGGTGGCACATTAATTAAAAATGTTCAGGTCTTCTGACATAATCAGGTTCTGGTTGAAAATTTCAAGTCTCCTAACCCAACCACGTTCTGAGTTGACATTTGTTATAAATGTTCAAGTCTCCTAACATGTCCAGGTTCTTGTTGGATGTTAGGTAAAAAAGTATGAGTCTTCTAACATGACCAGGTTCTAGTTGAATGCTAGTTAAAAATATTTAGGTCTCCTAACATGACCAGGTTCTGGCTAGGGATTAGTTAGGAATGTCCAGGTCCCCTAACATGACCAGATACTGCATGGACATCGGGAAATATTGAAGTCTCCTAACACAACTATGTTCTGGTTGCACATTTGTTATAAATGCTCAGGTCTCCTAACATGACCAGATTCTGGGTGAACGTTAGGTAAAAATGTTCAAGTCTTCTGACATGACCAGGGGTTCTAGTTGCATGTTAGGTAAAAATATTTAGGTTTCCTAACACGACCAGGTTCTGGCTAGAGATTAGTTCGGAATGTTCAGGTCTTCTAACATGACCAGATTCTGCTTGGACATCAGGTAACATGTTGAAGTCTCCTAATAGAATTACATTCTGGTTGCATATTGTTTAAAACTGTGTAGGTCTTCAGACATGATAAAGTTCTGGTTGAAAATATTTAAGTCTCCTAACCCAACTGCGTTCTGGTTGGACATTTATTATAAATGTTCAGGTCTCCTAACACGACCAGATTCTGGCTGGGTATTAGTTAAAAATGTTCAAGTACCCCTAACATGACCAGTTTCTGGTTGGACATTAGTTATAAATGTTCAGGTCTCCTAAAGTGACCAGGTTCTGGTTGGAGGTTAGTGAAAAATGTTCAAGTCTCAACATTACCAGATTCCGGTTTGACATTAGTTAAAAATGTTCAAGTCTCTTGCAACCAGGTTCTGGCCGGGCATTATAAAATAAAATGAATATACAATAACACTTTCAGTCTGAGATGATTTATGTGGTCACATTTGGAGATATGTGCACAGTCGTTGTGTATTCAGCCTCCACAAGGAAGTGTGGTGTCACGTGGTTGATGTTTTTGGAGCAGTGATGGTTTCTTCTTCGTGGTATTCTGAAGGTAGATGGACCAGGGGCTCCAGAGTATAGTCCTCCTGGCCCTTTTCTTCTGTCTTGGGGATTGCACGCGAGGTGAAGGTTCCTTTTACCGTTCCATGAACAGCGTCTTGTAGCTGTGGAAATTCAGAGATTAAATGGATGAATGTTTAAATTGTCATGAGCCTTATGAACGATCCCTACACACAGGCTTTTTTAAGTAAATATACAGTACATGTGATATCTGTTGAGTTGTATACAACTCTTGGCAATTCCATGGGCCAGCTCTCTGAAATGCTTAAGCGTCTTTTCCATAAAATTTTCTTGGTAAGTTTTTTTACAAGGTAAGTTGCCAGTACTTTACTTAACCCTCCCCATTTGCTTGCAGTTTTGGAATTGGCTTCCACTTTAAGTCATCCTACTAAAATGTTGCTCAAACACATTTATAAATAGCTTTAAATACAGGGCCATTGTCAGGGCCTTGCCAGGGTTGGATGCCGACTAAGGTGGGCATTTTTGCTGGATCCCTCCTGATGCTGGTTGCTAGGGCACACAGCACTATAACAACCACTGATGCTGTGTCCCCCGGGGATGAATATTCAGTCTGGTCTCAGTGCTGCCCCCCCCACTGTGCTTCTATAAGTCCTATCTAAGTGTGGTTGCCTTAAATGGCCTCATAGGTGGCAGGACCTGGCCAGTAATTTTTTGTTTATCAGTAGTGAACTCTGTGCTTGCTTGACTTTTGAGTTGCTCATCCTAAGTTGGAAGGTGGTACAACTCTACCTGAAACCTTTGAATATTGTGAGGCAGTGTTTGCCAAACTCTCTACTGTTGTCTATGGAGGAGTTATTGTGAGTTTACATGAACCGCCAGTTTCTGAATCCTAAGCAGTGATTCTTTTAGCCTGTTCAGATCCATCCATTCAGACCGGTTGCATTGCAATCAGTTATAAAGTTCATTTGTGTCTAGCAGACCTATCACGTAATTTTAGTGTGCATACTCGAAATTAATACTAGGTGCAAGAATGTACAAAAAAGTGCACAGGGTGTACACATGGTTCTTCCCTAAAGAAAAAGGGCACCAGGACTCATTCCTCACAAGATCCCTAACTGGGACTGGGGTGCTCAAGGTTCACCTGTCTTAAATCGGCTGGAGCCCATAATTTAGGTGACCTGCCGAGGCAAGGTCCACCCAAGTACTAGGGGGAGCTCCCTTGAAGGGTGACTCTGACCATAAGGCCACATGCTCTCCCCTCCAAGACTTTCACAGGCAGTCCAAGGATCTATGCCCTACTAGTATGGAGTGAGTAAGTGCCACAAGCTGTGCAAAGTGACCTATGATGTCATACCTCAGTCAGGGAGACAACTCCTACCAGCCGTCCTGTGTTGGTGACATAGGCCCTGCGCAGACCGAGGAGGTTGAACAGGTCGTAAACCTAAAGAGAGAGGAGAACATTTATACATAAGAACTTGTTACTGAACATGAAAGTGTGTCGTTGTGTCATTATTCTGAACCTTTCTGTCCTGGGGGGTGACCACAAAAATTTCACCTTTCATGAAAGGGACAGAATAAAGTGTATCATGCAAAATGGTGCCACTGTGACTGGTGGGCATAGTAAAAGGTGGGTCTTCCTAAAGAATGTGGCTTATGATGACAAACCTTGTCGCACCATCCAGCTTCCTTTGCACCTTTCGGCATTCGGTCACATGCCATCTCAGAGCCGTACAGGAAGTTGGTGCTGGAAGACTTGCCTCTGCTAGGTGCTGTAACCACATATCTGAAAGAGGTAGCTTTATAATGACCACCATTTGTTGCTGACTCTGAGTCCCTCAACCCAGTCCTCCTCTGGCTGCAAGCTTTTGTTGTTTAGACTTTCCACTCCTCCAAAGTCTTGCACCCCATACCCTAATTCAGTGGTCTCCAAACTGTGGCCTGGTGGCCGGATTTGGCCCTTTGCTTGCTTGTATCCGGTGCTTGGGTCATTATTTTATCCTCTGACACCAACAATGGGTCATACTTTTCCCCACTGACACCAATAATGGGGCGCAGTTCCTCCCAATGACACCAACAATGGGGCATGATTCCTCCCATCCAATGACACCATCAGTGGGGCACAGTTCCTCCCAGTGACACCAATAATGGGGCATGATTCCTTCCATCCAATGACACCAACGATGGGGCACAATTCCTCTCACTGACACCAAGGATGGGGCATTGTTTACTCCTACCGATGCCAGGACATTTTCTACTTCCAATTGCCACAGTCCAGCCCCCCTAAAGTCTGAAGGACAATTAGCTGGCCCTTTGGAAAGTTTAGAGACCCCTGCCCTAGCTGAAGGAGATAGAAGTATTAGGTAAAAGAAAGGTCTTAAAATTGAAACTAAAGATGAGGGAACTGAGCCGTAGAGGTCAAGATCCAACTCAGATCATCTGATCAACCTCTGATTCTTCCTTACCTGGTAAAGAGTCTGCTTCTCCAGAAGCCTGTACGGAGCTGGATCGATCATCAGGTCCACTATAGGCACCACTTCATTAAGCTGACGGCACTCCCATTCTTCCACCTATAAAAAAAAGTTCTATTAGGATACAATGAAACTTAACCTGGTAGGTCAGCAATATTTACCATCAAATGTGTCATTTGCTGGCATACCTGACTGGATTGTTTAAAAGACATCTGTACTCTTCCTACAAGTTGTCCTTTAATGAATGTAGCTATCCTGCAGAGTACAGCCCACCTAGTCGTATACTCATCATCCACCTCCATCCAGCAATCTTCACTCTGCGGCCTTGTTGACCCCTTACTTCACGAAATGTCCTCTCTGTGTCCTCTTCAGCCTGTGCATGCACTTCACAGTCCTCTTTTTTCCTATGAGGCTATGAGGGGAACCGTATGCATGGCGACCTCCAGCGGTCATACAGAGTATAGTTGTCCCCCCCAAGCTAAACTCCAGCCTTCCCTTTAGTCTTGCACAGGTACTGACTCCTCTCCTGGACTGAAATTACTTACTCTGGTTTCACTGGATATTGTGAGCTTCTCAGAATGTGCATTAGAAGCTGCAGAAAGTCAGATAGAACCCTCTTCTTTTCCTGCCTTTAGGGCATCCAGCATCATCTAGTTCTAACTTGCCCATCCCCTTCATTTAATGAAATGTAGTTTTTTCAATCATGGAGGCTCAGCATCACATGTGGGCATTACTGTACCTATTGCCTGCATGGAAACACAGTCTGTCTAGGAACACCCACTCCTCCAGACTGACATCCACCCATCAAGGCATTTTGATATTTACATAACTCTTCCCCAAGAACCAGCCCAATGCTTGGACCAGGGCTGAAGGCTCATGAGTTATAAAGACCCTTCACCCACTGTATAAAGGGCCTCACCCTCGGTATAAAGGTCCGTCACACAAGGTATATAGATCCATCACCCATGGTATAAAGGCCCGCTACCTACTGTATAAAGGCCTGTAACCCATGTCACCCCCAGGATAAAAAGGTCCATCACCCATGGTATGAAGACCTGTCACCCACAGTATAAAGGTCCGTCACCCATGGTATAAATATAAAGGTTTAAATGCACAGTATATGGTATAATGGCCCGTCACCCGCGGTATAAAGACATGTCACCTACGGTATAAAGACCTGGCAGCTATGACATAAAGACCCATCAGCCTTGGTCTAAAGACCTCTCAGCTATGACATAAAGACCCGTCAACCAAGGTATAAAGACCCATCAGCCATGATATATAGACCTGTCACCCATGATAAAAAGGTCTGTCATCCATAGTATAAAGACACGACATCCATTATATATAGACCTGTCACCCATGGTATAAATGCCTGTCACCCATGATAAAAAGGTCTGTCATCCATAGTATAAAGACACGTCACCCATGATATATAGACCTGTCACCTACATTAGAAAGGCTTGTCACCCATGGTATAAATGCCTGTCACCCATGGTATAAAGACCCGTAACCCATTATATATAGACCTGTCATCTACGTTATAAAGGCCTGTCATTCACAGTATAAAGACCCATCATCCATGATATATAGATCTGTCACTCATGGTATAAAGGCCTGTCACCCATGGTATAAAGGCCTGTTATCCATGGTATAAAGACCCATCACCCATGGTATAAAGACCCATCACCCATGGTATAAAGACCCATCACCCATGGTATAAAGACCCATCACCCACGGTATAAAAAGCCGTCACCCACGGTATAAAGAGCCATCACCCACGGTATAAAGAGCCGTCACCCACGGTATAAAGAGCCGTCACCCACGGTATAAAGAGCCGTCACCCACGGTATAAAGAGCCGTCACCCACGGTATAAAGAGCCCTCACCCACAGTAAAAAGAGCCCTCACCCACGGTAAAAAGAGCCCTCACCCACGGTATAAAGACCCGTCTCTCATGGTATATGGACCTGGCCAACACAGCACAGTGGTGTATCTTCACACATGTCTGATTTGACCTCCTTCCGGCACACAGACCCTCCTTCAGTATGATTACTGAGATTGGCTTTAGTATTATAAATCCTCCAAGTAAATGTGAGTGATCTGTGCACCGTCCCGGTGTGACTTGTATCATTGTATTGTGGTATAAGCTCTCACCATCTTCAGGTACTGGCTGCGGAACCTGCCCGAGCGTCTCCTGCGGCTTTCACTCCTTGGCTTAGGCGTCTGTAACAAAGAGAACACAGAAGAGAAGATTTTTTAGTTTACTAAATGAAGCCAAACCCCAGATAACAAAGGGCTGGTAAGCATAGGTGTTAGAAGGGGGGGGCAGTTTAAAGGGTAGCTAGGGTTAACCCTGGAATCCTACTTTAATAAAAATAATTTCCGGTAATAGAAACTTCCTATTATGGGGTGGCAACACTTTCCCTTGTCTCCCAGTTGTGGTCCTGGGCTGTCACCCCATCTAATGGGCTTCCGATGGAGACTACAAGGGGTCATTTCAACAATCAGGCATGGTCAACTGTTGGCACCATCAGGAGAAATGCCAAGCAGCCTCCTCACTGCCTGCTTTAGTCTCCTAAATGCTGCACTACTTTGCCACAGCCGCTAGTAGGCAGGTGCAGTCTGTATTCTTCACTGCAGGTGGCGCTCGAACATGTTTCTTCTATGGCTTCCTTGGTCACAAGGGGGCGGATATCTGATTGGATGCGGGCGCCCCATGTGACTCTGACCGCCATCTTGGGTCAGGCAGAGCCTATTAAAGACTCCCGCCTCCCAGGCTTGGCGCACTGGATGTGAGTGACTGGTGTGGGGAAAGGATCCCAGTCTGTCAGGGACAGTACTAGATAGGAAAATGTTGTGGAGGAGTAGGAACAGTGTAGGTTTTTACGTCTACCTTCCAGGAAGCCTTCGCTTTTGGATGTGGACCGCTCCACATGGCAGGTACTGTCGGCATCTTGCATTTCGCATCTCACTGGCTCACCGTTGTCTCTGTTGTAAGTGGCTCCGGTCAGGGGTGCTCCCCCGCTGTGCTTGTTGTATTTACTGAACTTTTCTACAATATATTGTTACTATCAAACTGTGTTCACTGCCCGCCGCACAAAGCTGCACCCATTAGGTGTGCGCACAGGGTGTGCTGGATGTGCCTGGGCACACCCTAATCACTCCATGTGGTACTGATTCCCCCTGCTTCTGGCACCCCCCTGTCTCCCCCGTGCAGTGCTGCCAGCTTCCCCCCCCCCTTTCTGCCTACTCCGGGGGTTGTTTCAGGATTGAGAGTGGGAAAAGGGGCCAGGGAAAATTTTATTTCCCGGCCCCTTCCTTTTCTGAAAAAAACACAGTAAGTGATCTGTACCGATCTGACTGTTCATTCCTAACTGAAGCATAGTAAACTGTGCCGCTCAGCACAGAACACTTCCCATTCCTTCGCTGTCCAATGCAGCTGAGGCTGCAGAGAAAGGGACTAGGGAATCTCTGTCCTAAGTTCCTTCCTCTTTCTCAAAAGTGAGACCTCAGGGGTCTGTTTAGACCCTTGATGTTTCACCAAAGCTCCCAAAAAAAAAAATGGTAAAAACAAATAAAAAATATCGTAAAAAAAAAAATTGTAAATAATAATAATAAAAAACGATTGACACCGTCCGTCCACCGCCCTACTGACACCAATCTTTGCTCTACTGACTCCGTCCACTGCTCTGCTGATATACACGCATGTGTGTTTTTGCTCTGGGGTGCACACCCTAATGCAGGGGTCTCAAACTGGCGGCCCTCCAGCTGTTGCAAAACTACAAGTCCCATGAGGCATTGCCAGGGCTTTTTTTCCTCAGAGAATAGGTACAGGAACTCACCTCTTGTGAGTCCCCCTTCGTCTCTGCCCCCTACCCACCTCCGAGCACTGTCTCGTGGCTCCACCCCCTACCCACCTCCCAGTACCACCCCATTTTAGGGAATACAGAACCATCATTTTGTGCTACTAAAAATTGTATGGAATTTGATAGACCCCACCCAAGCAGCAACAGACCCCACCACAGCAACAATAGATCCCCCCACACACAACGACAGACCTCCCCCCAGCAACAATGGATCCCCCGCAACAAAATACCACCCAGGCAACAGTAGACCCCCACAAAAAAAAATAGATCCCCAGTGACAATAGATCCCCCAGCAGTCAGCAATAAATTGACTCTCCAGCACACTTTGCCATAGAATACATTCAGTGCTGGAGGTGCCGGAACTGCGTTCCACCGCGTTCACGCTGAAAAAAAGCCCTGGGCATTGCAAGGCTGACAGTTACAAGCATGACTCCCTCAGGTAGAGGCATGATGGGACTTGTAGTTCCGCAACCGCTGGAGGGCCAATAGGTAGAGACCCCTGCCCTAATGCAATAGGTTGCACACACCTATGGCTGCACCCACCCACACATGTGCGTTGTGTGTGGCTGTGGTTGCAGCGTGACCCCATTAATTTGAATGGGTCATGTTTGGCATGTGAAAGAACGCTCAAGGAGAAGCCAGCAACTGCCGCTCCCATACATCTACCCTCCATTTATTGACTGACTTGCATACGATATACAGGGGCTCATTCACACCTCTGTATTTTTTTGTTTTGCGTTTTTTTTTTTTTTTAAAGTGGTCTACCTGTGGGAGGTGCAATGTCTGGAAATCGCACAAACATGCAGCAAGCAGCATTTTTTAAAATCTTGCACGCCAGCGTGAGTTCTATAACTTACCTCTTCGCTTTCAAATGTGACGGTGTCCTGGTTGCTGTACGCGATTTCTGTAGCTTCTGACTCTGGTAAAGTGAAAAAAAAAAAAAAGCATACAAGGGTTTAAGGAAATAACTCCAGCCTGAACCCTTTCCTTCACCTACGTATTTCCTCAAACAGCTGGAAGTGGCTTCTAAAAGCTAAGACTGAAGCTAAAACTGAAATCAGCCTTGCAGTGGGTGTGCCTTTTGGATGGGTGTGGGAGGTACCATGGTGACCTTCCAGGAGGGGGGTGGGTAGGGTGGAGGTGGTGGGAACCATTTGTAGTTTGGTGTGCAGAATGGAGACCTGCTGCTGGTATTGCGGTCTACATGCAGTCATATAGCACTGTAGAATTTTTTTTAAATTTTTTAGATCATTCTAATTGTATATCATGTTATGTATATCATTTTAAGTAAAATCTTACCTGTTCTGTTGAGACGGGGTTTGGATGTGTACAATTCTCCCATAGACTGAAATAAAAAAAAATTACTTTTAACTTGTTCTATAATTGCTACATGGATATTCATTCTATAGGCCGCAAGCAAGTGCATGTCATTGCAGTGGTAGAGTCTGGTGCAGTGGCAAAGGGTGCAGAAGTGTGTCAGTACAGTGGGGGAAAGTAAGACCGTGCATATCGGTACATCGGTATGAGTGCAGAAGTGTGCATCCGTGGAGTGGCGGTGAGTGCAGAAGTGTGTTTTGGAAATATTACGATTAACGATACAAATATAAGTGATTAAACCTTTGTCTATATAAAAATAAAAACGAGCGATAACAGGGGAAAAAGATAAACAATTACATTTATTTACACAGAAAAAGAAGGCTAGAATGATTAGAATTTATCATATATCTCTATAGTGTTTGCTCTAGCCTGCAAAGTTAATTTAGGCATAAACTCATAAATGTTTTCAATGGAGTGGCGGTGAGTGCATAAGTGTGCATCCGTAGAGTGGTGGTGAGTGCAGAAGTGTGCATCTGTGGAGTGGTGGTGAGTGCAGAAGTGTGCATCCGTAGAGTGGTGGTGAGTGCAGAAGTGTGCATCCGTGGAGTGGTGGTGAGTGCAGAAGTGTGCATCCGTGGTGTGGTGATGAGTGCAGAAGTGTGCACCTGTAGAGTGGCGGTGAGTGCAGAAGTGTGCATCTGTGGAGTGGTGGTGAGTGCAGAAGTGTGCATCCGTAGAGTGATGGTGAGTGCAGAAGTGTGCATCCGTGGAGTGGTGGTGAGTGCAGAAGTGTGCATCCGTGGAGTGGTGGTGAGTGCAGAAGTGTGCATCCGTGGTGTGGTGATGAGTGCAGAAGTGTGCACCTGTAGAGTGGCGGTGAGTGCAGAAGTGTGCATCTGTGGAGTGGTGGTGAGTGCAGAAGTGTGCACCTGTAGAGTGGCGGTGAGTGCAGAAATGTGCATCCATGGAGTGGCATTGAGTGCAGAAGTGTGCATCTGTGGTGGCGGTGAGTGCAGAAGTGTGCACCTGTGGAGTGGTGGTGAGTGCAGAAGTGTGCATCCATGGAGTGGCGGTGAGTGCAGAAGTGCATGTTGGTGCAGTGGCATAGCGTGGGGTAGTGTGCGATGGTGCAGTGGTGAAGAATGCAGAAGGGGGCTCTGGTGCAGTGACAGTGAATACAAAAGTATGTGTGGATGCAGTGGGTATGACAGTGCAACAGCAGTGAGTGGGATAATGCACGTTGGTGAGCTAGGGCATATTGGTTCAGGGGCAGCAAGGGAATTAAGCATTGGAGCAATGGATATGAGTGCAGAAATGAGCGTTGGTGCAGAAGCGGGAAGTGAAGAAGTGCGAATTGGTGCACTGCAGTGTCGTGAAAAAGTACATGTGGATGCAGTGAGGCAAATACTAATATTGCAGACAATGCCGAGGTTGCCTTTTGTGAGTAGACCGGTTTTAGATGTTTTACATAATGAAATGAACACCTTCATGAGCAAAGTCAAAACAAATCTTAACGCCCGAGCATGTACTTTTCAACTTTGGCATGTACACATGTAACAGCAGTAACACTGTATGGACACAAGAATGATGTCAGCATACGTTCACTTTGGAAACCTGCAAAGGATTCAGGTGCAGAATGGATGTTCAGCTCTTCTACTCCCCTAGCTGGGATCTACTAAACCTCAACCCAACCTTAGGGCCATTGTGGTTGGATTCAGAGTCCCAAGGCATTGGCAATTATGTCAGCATACGTTCACTTTGGAAAGCTGCAAAGGATCTAAATGCAGAATGTTCAGCTCTTCTACTCCCCTAGCTGGGATCTACTAAACCTCAACCCAAACTTAGAGCCATTGTGGTTTGGTTTAGAATGGATGTTCAGCTCTTCTACTCGCCTATCTGGAATCTACTAAACCTCAACCCAACCCTAGGGCCATTGTGGTTGGATTTAAAGTCCCAAGGCATTGGGATTTATGTCAGCATATGTTCACTTTGGAAACTTGCAAAGGATTCAGGTGCAGAATGGATGTTAAACTCTTCTACTCCCCTAGTTGGGGTCTACTAAACCAAGTCCCATGAGGCATTGCAAGGCTGACAGTTACAAGCATGACTCCCACAGGCAGAGGCATGATGGGACTTGTAGTTTTGCAACAGCTGGAGGGCCGCCAGTTTGAGACCCCTGCCTTAACCCAACCTTAGGGCCATTGTGGTTTGGGTTAGAATGGATGTTCAGCTCTTCTACTTTCCTATTTGAAATCTAGTAAACCTCACCCCAACCTAATTGGAATCTATTAATATTAAACCTCAACCCAACCTTAGGGCCAATGTGGTTGGGTTCAGAGACCCAAGGCATGGGGAATTATGTCAGCATACGTCCACTTTGGAAAGCTGCAAAGGTTCCAAATGCAGAATGAATGTTCAGCTCTTCTACTCCCCTAGCTGGGATCTACTAAACCTCAACCAACCCTAGGGCCATTGTGGTTGGATTCAGAATCCCAAGGCATTGGGATTTATGTCAACATATGTTCACTTTGGAAACTTGCAAAGGATTTATGTGCAGAATGGGTGTTCAGCTCTTCTATTCCACTAGCTGGGATCTACTAAACCTCAACCCAAACTTAGAGCCATTGTGGTTTGGGTTAGAATGGATGTTTAGCGCTTCTACTTTCCTTTTTGAAATCTAGTAAACCTCACCCAACCTAGCTGGAATCTACTAAACCTCAACCCAACCTTAGGACCATTGTGGTTGGATTCAGAGTCCCAAGGTATTGGGAATTATGTCAGCATATGTTTACTGTGGAAACCTGCAAAGGATCCAGGGGTAGAATGGATGGTCAGTTCCTTCTCCCCTAGATGGGATCTACTAAACCTCCACCCAACCATAGGGCCATTGTGGTTGGGTTCATGGTCCCAAGTCATTGGGAATGATGTCAGCATACTTTCACTTTGGAAACTAGCAAAGGATCCAGGGGAAGAATGGATGTTCATTTCCTCTACTTCCCTAGCTGGAATATACAAAACCTCAACCCAACCAGGTGCAGAAGGGATGTTCAACTTTTACACTCCCCTAGCTGGGATCTTCTAAAACTCAACCCAACCTTAGGGCCATTGTGGTTGGGTTCAGAGTCCCAAGATAGATGGGACTGCATGTGAGCCTCACCCCTCTTCCGGATATTGCATGCACCGATACGTAGTGTTGATATTGCTGTTTGCTGCCATTGTTTCAGAAAATATCAACAGTGCATGTCCTCACTATTGACATTTTCGAAACTGCGTCTGATGGCTGCTGTTGGACAGCTAAAAGACCTGCAGTGCTGTCTGGCACCGGCCAGGAGGTGAGAGGAGGAGTGACGTTAGCTATCCCTCTCACCTCCTGGGTTTTTCTATGATATATATAGGATTTTGTACCCTTCACCCCTCAGTTAAGTTCCCAACAGTTGTCTTACAGTAACAGTCAGGTTGCTGTCCAGGTGGGTGCCAGTTTGGTTTATCATGAATTGGATCCTGCGTTCTGTGCTGAGCTGATCTGCCAAGAGTTTGCTGAGGGATTTTTTGCTGACCGAGCCGAGGAGGATCTTAGACTCTGGGTGAGATAAGAAAAGAGGGTTCAGTGGCATATTGAGAGAGAGAGACACACACAACAGCAGAGACTGAGCTAATAGTAGAACAATTATTTTTTTCAGCTGCATTTGGATGTGTTCATTTAAAAATAAAGAGACTGTAGAGTGTTTTTTGTACATATATTCTGTGTATATAAATATTACTGTATGTAGCCTTCTCTCCAGCCAGCAGAGGGAGCACTCAGCTCATTTTTACATGTTTTAAGGGTTCTTCCTAGCTACTCTGCCTGCTTATGGTGCTCACTAGGGCAAATTAAGTTTGCACTTACTGGTCAATGGGTCAATGCCTATCCCAACATGTTTCTTCTTAGAAGGCTTCTTCAGGAACATTGACTGCTCCTGAGAAAGTCTTCTAAGGCAAAATGCATTGGGGGCAGGGCTAAGCATTGTGATGTCATCATACACAGTGGCAACCACTTAGAAGTAGTAAGTGCCCTGTGGTGCAGCATTCTTGGATGAGTAGATGTGACATACAACTAGTACAGAGCTGAGAGTTGCTTTTGTAAAGTAATATTTTTTTTAACTAAATCACATTTTATGAATCGAGAATTTCTCCTTTTGAATAGGGAAGGAGAGCACACTGTGCATGCGCAGGTCTTGAAAGCAGGAGATCGCTCATTCCACGCTGGGAGCGCGCCCAACATTCGGGGCATCCTAGATCACAGGCAGGATGGTGCAGAATTTAGTTGCTTTTTTAGCCAGGCTGCTGGTAAGCTGCGATTGGCCTATAAGTACAGCACTTAAATCAAACTCCATATTTTAAAGCTTTGCATTCTTTTACAACATATAGGGGTCCCTGTATAGCACGGTACTCGTTATTACAATGGTGACCTTAGCCTTTAAGACTACAGATATAGAAAAGGGGAAGGTACCAACCTTCGGAGTCCACGATGGGGTACTGCTTTAGATCAGAGGTTTTCAGCAGGTGTCGGATGTCCTTGTACTTAAACCCTTTCACCAGATATCTCAACTCTGTCACCATGAAGTCCTCAGCACACACGTCATGGGCACTGGGAGGGGAAGAGCACATAATTAGGTCCACTACAGTGAAAGATAATATATTCTGGTTACTGTACGTGTTTCAAAACCTCTAATCATTGTATTGAGAATACCTAGGCCTCGTTCACATGGGCCGTACCATAGTGTACACCCATGCAGGGACATGTTTACCCTCATAGGTGTTCTGTGCACTCCCATGCAGGGAGTCCCATTGGTGTCAATTCAGATGCAGCAACTTCACGGACATAGACACTGCTCCCGGTATAACCTCTGTGCTGGTGCGTGCCCCCAATTGCAAACAGTGCGAATTCGGGGACATGCACCCGCCCGGATGTCATATTGGGAGCAGTGGCTGTGTCCGTGAAGCTGCTACACCCTGATCAACATCAATGGGACTGACTGCATGGAACACCTATGCATCCCCATGCGGGTAAACATGGGCCTGCTCGAGCGTACGCAATGGTACGGCCCATATGAACGATGCCTTATTTTTTTATGTTGTTTTACATGCCTTTACTAATAATTTTCTCCACATTTACATGCTGTCCATAGCAGCCTTTTCCTATGGTTCAAACCCAAAAGAGAAAAAAAAAAAGAAACCTATTGTTGTAGCTGCTTAGAGTGGAGCTCCACCCAAAAGGGGAAGCTTCGTCTGTCTGCCTCCTCCCCCCTGCCGCTGCCACATTTGGAACCGTTTGGGGGGGGGGGAGCGGGTACCTGGGTTTGACAGGTACCCACTACCACTTCCAGATCAGTTCACCGCAGCCCCCTCCTTCCCCCGCAGCATTCAAGGAAACTTCACAGGTCCGAGAAGACTGTGGCCCATTCACAAAGCGCATTGCTCTTCGCGCATGCCCAGTAGGAAACCGGCTGTGAAGCCTCAAGGCCCGCTTCCTGATTTGCTGGGAGGAGAAACATGAAGACATTAGCGAATAATAATTCATCATTGTCACACAACTGGGTGGGCTCACTGCGCCCCGAGCCCACCCTTTTTGAAGCCAATTAGAGCCTCAGGCTCCAATCACGTGCTTCAAAAAAAAACCCCCATTAGAATCCGAATTAGCGTCTGGTGCCCTGCATGCAGATTAGGAGTCAGGCGCATGGATTAGGGGGGCAGTGCCCCTGCGCCCTGCATGAGCAGCCGCCACTGGTGCTGGAGTGTTTGCGTGCAAAATAAAATAAAAAAGGCCCCCAGGAGCGAAAAGGGTTAATGCTACTTTCACCCAGCAGAACCAATCCCATAATTAACCGATTTGTGCATTACCAGTTCTTCCCAATTTTCAGCTTGGGGAGGTACGGCAGTTTCTTGATGATGATGATGAGGTCGAAGAAGGAGTTCTGGCAGCTCTGGCTGATGGCGTTGGCTATGAGAACAGCGATGAGGACCGGCAGAATGTGGGACATTTGTCCCGTCAGCTCAAACACCAGCAGAGCTGTAGAGAGGGTGTGGGTGACCGCTCCGGAATACGCCGCCGCACCTGCGGGAAGGAAAAAATACGGCGTGAGGAGAGGGGCAAGATGGCAGAACATCACAGGGTATAAAAGGATTGAAGGAACTGAAATCCAATGAATGAAAGGGGGAGGATAGTCAAGCTGGAGTTGATGCTGGATGTCCACCAACCAGGAAATGAGGAAGACTCTGGACGACTTGCTGCAGCTTCTAATGCACAGAGTGCGGTGAAATCGGAGGAAGCGATTTCATTCCAGGAGAGGGGCCGGTACAACCTGGGCAGTCTTTAACGCAGGGCAAAAGGGGAAGCTGCCCTGGGCCCAGTCATTGTTGCGGGGACCAAAGCAGCTGCCCCTTGAGTCCGCACTGCCAGCAAATAGTTGATAAGTGGATTCGGGAGGGCCCAAGAAAATGTTTGCCCAGGGTCCAATCAATATTAAAGATGGCCCTGGGTACAACTGTGGAATGCTGAAGGAAAGGCCGGAGATCAGATTTAAGAGCACGTGTTATTTTGTAACCTGCGAGTGCGTATCCTGCCGGAGTGATCTTGATGGGGATGCCTTCTGAGATGAAGCCATTTGGGAAGATCTTTGCCATAATTTCTCCGTACAGTCGTCCGAGGCCGGCACCTGTAAGAGACAGGAAATACGAGGATGTGAATGATCGGTCCACTCCAAGACATCTTAAGTGACCACCCCAGACGGGAAAACCATCCAATATCTACAGGAGGGCTTCTAGGAACCTAATATGGAATCACTAATCCTTTTTACCTAGGAATGCCATCTGCTTGTAATTAATATGAATGATTAAAGTGTAGTAATGGTTTATAACCCCTATTATTGTGTCTGTGTAGGGTGTTAGCCATATTTGACCTTTTATTTCTCCAGCCACTGCCTCCTGTTCAGGGATTTCACTTTTTCTGCTCCTTGCATCCAATGCAAATCTTCCCAACTGACCCGATAATTATTTTGCAGACTTTCTTTCTGCAGACGTGTTCAAAAAGTGCAAAAGATACCAGATGATCCTGCCAGAAACCCAGTGAGCTGATGACTGATTGCGCTCTCTGTCTGTGCTGCACTGTTCTCAGTTAACATTGTTCCTAGCTACAGAACATCTCTCCCAATCTTCTGGAGATGAGGAGATGGGGAGGCGCTCTGTAGTCAGGCTTCTCCTCTATAGATACAGTGCAGCGAGTGAGCATTGTCACCTTAGGACAGGACTACAGAAGACCTATATAGGAAAAGACTACAGTGCTGCTGTAGCCTCCCAGAGATGCACTAGGGTAGATGTGAGGGAAAAATTGAATCGACATTCTGGAATATGGACACTCAGAGCGAAGAGGCAGCTCCCCTGTAGAGGTCCTGAGTCAACCTAGTAAACATAAAAAAAAAAGCAGAGGGCACCTCCATCTGAGTGTAGAGTGTGCAAGCCAGCAAATCGTATAAATAGATGAAAATGATGCACTCACATGTGGTAGAGGAAATGTCAGCATGACATGTGAGTGCATTATTTTATCTATTATCTATTAACCGACAATTGCACGGTTGTGCGACGCTGTACCCAAATAAAATGTATGTAATTTTTTTCCCCACAAATAAAGCTTTCTTTTGGTGGTATTTGATCACCACTGCGGTTTTTATTTTTTGTGCTATAAACAAACAAAAAAAAAAAAAAATCGACAATTAAAAACAAACCAAAAAAAAAAACAAAACAATATTTTTAAATTTCTGCTATAAAACATATCCAATAAAAACATTAAAAAATTTAATTTCTTCATAAATGTAGGTAAATATGTATTCTGCTACATATTTTTGGTAAAAAAAAATTCAAAAAAATCCCAGTAAGCGTATATTGATTGGCTGTACACAAATAAAATTTATGTCATTTTTTCCCCACAAAGAGAGCTTCCTTTTGGTGGTATTTGATCACCTCTGCGGTTTTTATTTTTTGTGCTATAAACAAAAAAAATTCGACAATTAAAAACAAACCAAAAAAAAACCAAAAACAATATTTTTAAAATTCTGCTTATAAAACATATCCAATAAAAACATAAAAAAATGTAATTTCTTCATAAATGTAGGTAAATATGTATTCTGCTACATATTTTTGTTTAAAAAAAATCCCAATAAGCGTATATTGATTGGTTTGCGCAAACGTTATAGTGTCTCCAAACTATGGGATATTTTTAAGGAATTTTTATTTATTAATTTATTATACTAGAAATGGCGGCAGTCAGCGACCTATAGCGGGACTGCGATATTGCGGCGAACAATCGGACACTAACTGACACTTTTGACACTAATACAGTGATCAGCGCTAACAATATACACTGTCACTGTACTAATGACACTGGCTTTGAAGGGGTTAAACATCTAGAGCGATGAACGGGCTAAATGTGTGCCTAGCCAGCGTTTATGTGTACTTTGTGTGCTATTTTTACTCCGGGAAGAGGTGGATTTTGATCTTAGGTTTGCAGGGACACAAAATCCATCCCTTCTCCCCTGTCAGAACGAAGACTTGCCTTGTTTACATAGGCAGGTCTCCGAACCTGTGTGTTTTACCGACGATCGGTGGGTGCCGGTGGTCACCCAGTGCCCGGAACTCGCAGATCGGCTTCTGCTGTGATTAATCGCAGCAGAAGCGGCCCGTGCATATCCCCTGTAGGTGGAAGCGTATATTCATGTATATATATACGTGATCCTGCACAGGAGGGCCGCCCTATAGCAGTAAATCTGCTATAGGGCAGTCCGGAAGTGGTTGAATGAGAAATGTGCTACTGGTACATGATTAGAATGTCAACAAAACATTCATGAACGGCTTCCGTTCATAACCGTTTTACTTAGTTACTGTGATGCTGGGATTGGCCCACAGCTATCACATTGTGTCTGGGCCAATCACAGCACCCTGTACCCTGTGCTTAGCTGTATCCAGTCAGAGTTCACTAAAGTAAATCAAACTGTCATGAATGAACGCCATTCATGACATCTAAAACTATTGCTTATAACAGTGATCATCACTGTTATAAGCAATAATAATGTAAAATAAAAAAAAATCCATGATAACACCCCCCCCCCCACAAAAAGGTTAAAAATTTGAATAAAAAATTATTATTATTACTTTTCAATAATTTTTCAATTATATAATAAAAAAACAAAAACACAAAGGTGATGAAATCCCACCAAAAGAAAGTTCTATTTGTGTGAACAAAATTATAGCAAATGTCATTTGGGTACAGTGTTGCATGACCATGCAATTACCAGTTAAAGTAGTGCAGTGCTGAATAGCAAAAGAATGGTCACGTAGGGGGATAAATCATCCAAGGGTCAGGCGGTTAAGGAGGAGTTTCACCGCCATTACAAATATCCAAGGATGGAACTTCTTTCTCCTATCTCTTAGCTAACAGGCCATTACAGTCCCTCTTTAGCTCTCTAACGATCCATAGATAGCAGCTGTGATAACTCAGTGTAAAAAATTCTGATTTGCAATCTCTGTGTTGGGCCAGCCTGGATACAGTAGCGTCATCTTTCCTTTTCTGATTGGCTGGAATTATTCTTTTTCTACTGACTGACCCCAACCAATATATTGCATTACGCGTCGGAGTGACTTTACATTGACAGATGGAGGAGGGGTCCCGTAGTGTAGAGGTAACTCACCATAGACAAACACAGGCAGGAAATACCCGGCGGGGATGATCATGGTGTTTGCAAACAGCAGCATGAAGAACTATGGAGAGGAGAAGAGCGCTGTCAGTGTCTCAGAAGATAAAACAATACTCGCACTCATTGGACTGTGGGAGGACTTTAGAGTGACTGTAAGCTCCTCTGGTGCAGAGACTGATGTGACCAGCTCAGTGATCCCTGTACAGCACTGCAGTATATGTAAGAGCTATATAAATGTGTAATAATAATAATAATAGTGTGTGACTGTGGGGGGACATTAGAGTGTAAGCTCCTCTGGTACAAAGTCTGATGTGACTGGCTCAGTGTTCTCTGTACAGCACTGCGGTATATGTCAGAGCTATATAAATGTATAATAATAAAGTGTGACTGTGGGGGGACATTAGAGTGTAAGCTCCTCTGGTGCAGGGATAAAGCATATATTATATCTGTAATTAGAGATAATTTTCCTCATCTATTCCACCCTAAAGTTTCCATCACCACCTTACATCTATGGGCCCCCTTTCATGGTAAAGCTGAGGTTACAGTAGAGGCATGGACTAGTGACAACTGACAGGAGTCGTACCTACCTTGAGAACCATGAAGATGGCAAGCTTCTCTACAGCTGACAGTTGTGGGTGTGTCCATTGCAGCCAATTGTCATCATATGTGGGATTCGGCGGCTGTCGCGAGGCATTCATAGTCAAGGACAATTCTTCCTCCCCCCATGTGATGTTGTTGATGAAAGTCTCTATATGTTCTTTCATCGTCAGCTGCATAAAAAATTATAATATAATATGATACAATTTATATAATATAATAATTATACTATATACTGTATAATTGAGTATAATTAATATAATATAATACAATGTATATAATACAATATATATACATACTGTATAATATAATACAATACAATTTATATATATATATATATATATATATATATATATATATATTATACTGTATAATAAAATATAATATAATACAATTTATATTTATATAATATATAATATAATATATTATAGTTATAATATATACTGTATAATACAATATAATATAATAGGATACACTTAATATCATATAATACAATTTATATAATATATATATAAAAAATAATAAATATAATATAAACTGTATAATATAATAAATATAATATAATACATTAGGACAATTCATATAATACAGTGTGTATATATATATATATATACACTGTATAATATAATATGATAGAATACAATATAATCAATTGATATTATACATATTTGAATATATACTGTATAATATAATGTAATTAATATAATATAACACAGTTTATTATATATATATATATATATTATATAATATAATAAATATAATATGTACTGTATAATACAATATAATTAATATCATATATATATATATCACAGAGGTAAATATACCTGCTGATCTGCTAGAGATACAGTGCGCCCCCTACTTCCTGTTTGGGTGACAACACGTTCTCTGTATAGGTCTCCAATCCTGGACTACAGAACACCATCCCCAGTTTAATAATTAAAGGGATCGTTAAAATATAAATAAATAGGTGAGCTAACACCCAACACCCTCCCGGTCCCTACTGTACTGACCTCTGTAGGTGATAAGCTGTCAGTGCCCTGGGTATTTGAAATCCCCGCTCTCCCTTACCTTCATTCTGTGGGGCTTCTGGGGCGGATCAAAGGGATTCTGATTGGTTCAGCGCCGTCAAGTGTGAATGCTTTGACCAATCAGAATCGGTCTGATCCGTTCCCAGAAACCCCACAGAAAGAAGGGGAAGCAGAGCGGAGGACTCCAGATCCCCAGAGCGCTACACCCACTGCGTGGGCACCATTAGCTGCTCAGCCACAAAGGTAAGTACAGCAGGGGCCGGGGTCAGTGAGTGGGCAGGAGGGGCAGCTGCCCCGGGTGCAGTGAAGCAAGGGGGCAGAGAATAGGAGCAGAGATGTACACCCATTCTATGGCATGTATTAACAGTGGAGGAGGTTGAGGTGCAATCCTGGATCCTTGCCCTGGGCACTGGACCACCCTGTCCCGGTACTGGCCGGGGTAGGTGAAAAGGTGAACTTACACTTTAATATTTTGTTTATTGCATTTGCTCTTGCCACTGAGATTTTCACAGTTTTCCTTCCCGTTAAGCAGCCTCTGTGACTGCACAGTGTACTTACCCGAGTCCCCCCCATGTACTGTCCAAACCCATGAGGAAAGGTGATGCTGGCCAATACCAGGGAAACAAATGCAGCGTAGACAATGCGACTGTAAAATAAAAAAGTATCACATGGGCGTCAGCGTGACTGTCAGCTCTCTTGACTACTACAAAAAAAGATTTACAAATAAATCCGTATGCTAACTGTCCTCAGTTGTCACTGCCAGCTCAGGACCCCGCTAACTATCAGGAACCAGTCAGGGCGGTTCCCGATCATGTGATCTCGATTGCCCGCTGTGGTGAAGCATTCATTGACAAAATAAGTATCAGCCTGCAGGTGGCAGTGCAGATGCTGCTGAAGCACAACGCTGGCAGCGTTCATTTGTTTACCACTGTAATTGTCAGATACAATTACAATATTACAAAAAATAAATGAATGAATCAATAATTAAAAAAATATAACATCTTTGCACATTTGTCAGCTCATATAAAACAGGAGTTTCTTTTATTATAAAAATAATAATAATATATATCCTTTAAAAAAATATATAAAAATTGTCAAATACTGTAATTGTAATTTTAAAGAAGATATGAGCAGGGCTGCTGATAAGGCAGTACAGAAAGCCCTCCTGTACTGGGCCCCGGGCTCCGTCAGTTCAAAAGGGGGGCCCAGGCACCTGCTGAGCCCGAGGTCCTGCTGTACTGTCTTATTGCAGACACCGATCCGCTTCTGCCTCCCCCTGCAGCGCTCCCAGCTTCTCCTCGTTCCCCCTCCAGCTGCACTGCAGGGGGATGGGTTCTAGCACATGCGCCCCTTCCATCTGCTGTCCGGGCCCCCCCGGTGAGCTTCCCTCCTCTCCTCTCCCGCTGGCAGCTGCTGGGGATGTTTCAGGATAGAGAGCAGGGGAAGGGGTCGGTAAATACGTTATTTATTAGCCCCTTCCTTTCCTGAAATGAACAAAGTGAGCGATCGGTACCAATCACTCCTGTGCCCATTCATCACTGAAGCATAGTAAACTGTGTTTATTATGCTTCAGTTTGTGAATGAGCAGGAAGCCTTGGAGCGCTTGCTATTCATTCATCTGTGCAGCTGAGCCTACAGAGGAAAGGGACTGATAAATGTATGTCCTTTGAGCCGGGGGGGGGGGGGGGGCTGTAGGGTAGACTGTATGGGGACCCTCGTGATTTCTAACAGCAGCCCTGGATATGAGGATTTTAATTTATTTGAAATAACCCCCTTCCCTTTTTTTATAGGCTGACAAATTTGCAAAGATGTAAAAAAAAAAAAAAAAAAATGTTGATTTTTTTTTTAATTAAAAAAAAACAAAACGTTGTACTACTGTTATTGTATTGCAAAAAAAAAAAAAAATGTGAAAAATTGAAAAAAAAAAAAAAAAAAGTAGTTGTACATCTTTCAAAAAACAGAGCAGGGGGAAAGAAGACCCCCCTGAGAAAAGGAAGTCACAGGCGGGCCAAGCTGCTTATCAAGGGAACTTTATTATTGCACAATTAATGAAAACAAGAATACAAAAACTATGTACCCACCACCAACACCTAGACTAATAGTAAAATAAGACAATGTGAATAGTGAATAGTGAATAGGCGGTTAGATAGGCACGTAAGTCCTGGTGACTAGCACCATCACTAAACGTGCATATCCCTTCACTAATAACCATCAAGCCCCCAGCTGGGGGGTTAAGGGGGTAATTTATTGGGAATTCATACACTTAAAAAGTAGGCCCTATAAAAAGTGATGCCACTGGGTTAACTTAGTTGACTCTTATTCCACTGATGATAAACACTTTATAGAGGGTGGCATATAGCCACAAGTAGTCAGTAATTTGTTCAGGTTTTCAGCTTCAGGCCAAGCCGTATAAGCAAGGGTAACCCAGTGTAAAGTTTATTTAACTGGGATAGTGGGTAAAGCTCATCTGCAGGTCAGGACACAAGTATTGTGCAATTATATAGACAATCACAGGACCACTGGTCCGCTCACCCTGACCATTGTGGACAAGGCTCCAATAGATGGCAGGTGTCCCAAGATCTCCATAGGATGCCGTCTATAAGGGGATCTCTCGTGAGCATCCTATGGAGATACCTGGGACACCTGCCAGCTATTAGAGACTCTTGTCCACACCGGTCGGGTGAGGGAAACAGGGAGATCCCCTTAGAGGTGGCATCCCTTGAAGATATCTGGGACACCTGCCAGCTATTAGAGACTCTTGTCCACAACGGTCGGGTGAGGGGACCAGCGACATCCCCTTAGAGGCGGCATCCTATGGAGATACCTGGGACACCTGCCAGCTATTAGAGACTCTTGTCCACAACGGTCGGGTGAGGGGCCAGCGAGATCCCCTTAGAGGTGGCATCCTATGAAGATACCTGGGACACCTGCCAGCTATTAGAGACTCTTGTCCACAACGGTCGGGTGAGGGGACCAGTAAGATCCCCTTAGAGACGGCATCCTATGGAGATACCTGGGACACTTGCCAGCCTTTAGAGACTCTTGTCCACAATGGTCTGGTGAGGGGACCAGGGAGATCCCCTTAGAGACGGCATCCTATGGAGATACCTGGGACACCTGCCAGCTATTAGAGACTCTTGTCCACAACGTTCGGGTGAGGGGACCAGCGACATCCCCTTAGAGACGGCATCCTATGGAGATACCTGGGACACCTGCCAGCTATTAGAGACTCTTGTCCACAACGGTCGGGTGAGGGGACCAGCGACATCCCCTTAGAGACGGCATCCTATGGAGATACCTGGGACACCTGCCAGCTATTAGAGACTCTTGTCCACAACGGTCGGGTGAGGGGACCAGGGAGATTCCCTTAGAGACGGCATCCTATGAAGATATCTGGGACACCTGCCAGCTATTAGAGACTCTTGTCCACAACGGTCGTGTGAGCAGACCAGTGGTCCTGTAATTGTCTATATCATTGCACAATACTTCTGTCCTGACCTGCAGATGAGCTTTACCCACTATCCTAGTTAACTTTACACTGGGTTACCCTTGCTTATACGGCTTGGCCTGAAGCTGAAAACCTGAACAAGTTACTGACTACTTGTGGCTATATGCCACCCTCTATACAGTGTTTATCACCAGTGGAATAAGAGTCAACTAAGTAAACCCAGTGGCATCACTCTTTATAGGGTCTACTTTTGAAGTGTGTGAATTCCCAATAAATTACCCCCTTATCCCCCAGCTGGGGGCTTGATGGTCAACAGTGACGGGATATGCACATTTAGTGATGGTGCTAGTCACCAGGACTTACGTGCCTATCTAACCGCCTATTCACTTGGGTGCATATGGGTTGTGTGTGCCTGTATATACGTGACGCAGCTGCTTTTATATAGAAAACGTTGTCTTATTTTAATATTAGTCGAAGTGTTGGTGGTGGGTACATAGTTTTTGTATTCTTGTTTTTGTGCAATAATAAAGTTCCCTTGATAAGCAGCTTGGTCCGCCCGTGACTTCCTTTTCTCAGAGGGGTCTTCTTTCCCCCTGTTCTATTTTTGTTCAAATTTTAAGCCCCCCCGGAGACAGCACCATAGCCGGTGAGCCTGCATCTTAAGGGACGCAGCACCTGTTACGCACATCAGCTTGATGGTGCAGTGTATATACACAATAGTGGGCTGATGGTTCCCTATCATTTTGCACTAGTTGTACATCTTTTCACATTTCTCAGCCTCAGGAAAAAACAGATAGAATTGCAGTTTTACAGAAAAAAAAATATAAAAGAATATAATATCTTAGATATCAGGATAAGCCACTTAGAGATGGCGTTCTATTCATTCTCTCTGAGCAGACCGATTAACCAACACTGAGAATGACACTTACTTGTTGCGGAAGAATTTGCCGACGCGCTCGTTGTTGTTGATGAAGAGTAAGGTGACGCGGTGTAAATACAGGTAGACGCAGCACACACAGCCGCACACAACGCTGGAAAGACAAGAGAGCACAATAAACAGTAAAAGAGGGTCTGTGAATCTACAATAAAGTGCACTCATTACACGCCATCAGGTGGTCATTCAGTGGTTTAAATATTCCTGCCATAGTTAGAAACATAGAAGAGCGATGGCAGATGGTCCATCAAGTCCACCATTTTTTTGTTAACATATTGGGTTAAAATGTCCTGAGCTGTACAGTCTTTTCAACAAAGACATCTTACTGAGCATGCTCACTGCGGCCTCATTCATACCTATAGGTGAACCTTACTCACTACAGCCTCATTCATACCTATAGGTGGGCCTTACTCACTAAGGCCTCATTCATACCTATAGGTGGGCCTTACTCACTGCGGCCTCATTCATACCTATAGGAGGGTCTTACTCACTGTGGCCTCATTCATACCTATAGGTGGGCCTTACTCACTGTGGTCTCGTTCATACCTATAGATATGTTGCCACCTCATCCCTTTAAACCCATATAAATTACACAGGTTCTGTGGCTGATTAAGGTGCTAATTAAACTCACTTGGTGCCTTATCTGCCTTATCTGCATTAAATTAACCTCAGAACCTGTGTAATTCATAGGTGTTTGGGTTTAAAGGGATGAGGTGGCAACCCTACCTATAGGTGGGTCTTACTTACTGTGGCCTAATTCATACCTATAAGTGGGCCTTACTCACTGTGGCCTCATTCATACCTTTAGGTGGGTCCTACTCACTATGGCCTCCAACTGTCTAATGGAGTTTGGCTCACCCATAAGAATAAATGAGGGTCATGGTGCGTATGCAGAATAAGAAGGGGGCTTACTTACAGGAAAGGCTGTGCAGTACCGCAGGGTCACACAATGAAGATCACAGGAGATGGGGAGGAAGGTTAGTATTCGATCGGGTGGGCTGCACTACAAGGGTGGCAGTATTCATATAGAGAAAGAGAAAAATAATAGAGAGTGAGCAAAAGAAGAGTGCACAAGAGAGAAGAGGCAGAGAAAGAATAGGAAGAGAGACTAAAAAAAGAAAGTAGAGAAAGATTAAAAAAAAGAGACAACTTTTTCAGGAGTCAGACATGTGACTAAAGGAAATGCAAAAGGAGCCAGGAGAGGAGACCTCTATATGGGGCATTGTATATATGGGGCATTGTCCTCTCAGTAGTGCCCCATTGATCCATGGGCATATGTGGTCCTTGCATGGGAGAAGGTAGAGAGTGAGACTGACACACTGAAAATCAATAGCAATGTTGTGGTTGTTGGAAATGTATCCCTGAGGAAGAAATTGATTCTGGAGGTTCGAAACATGTTGGATTACCCCATTCCATTAAGCAAGCTACAACTAGGAATCATACCTGTGGAATGTAAATGGTTTTGGGAATACCACCCAGCATGTATACACAATTTGTTGCCAAATCTTTTTGTGTAACGGATGTTTTTGTACACCAATTTTCACTATGTGAGATTTTAAAATTATTCAGAGATTAAAGATGCAACTTTATAGAGACTACAAAAATTATTTTGATTTTTGACTTTGTTGGGTTGCCCTCAAAATCCCATAGAGGGTTTAATCAAATAAAAGAGAAAGAGAAGGAGAGAGAGAGAGAGACACAAAGGAGAAAGAAAAAGGAGAGAGAAAGGAGAAAGAAAAAGGAGAGAGAAAGGAGAAAGAAAAAGGAGAGAGGTGGAACTTTGGAAAAAAGGGGAAGAGAGAGAGAGGAAAGAAAAGGGGAAGAGAGAATAAGAAGGGGGAAGAGAGAATAAGGAGAGAAAGAAAAATAAGAGAGGGAGAAAGAAGAGAGAGAGAGAGAGAGAGAGAGAGAGAGAGAGAGAGAGAGAGAGAGAGAGAGAGAGAGAGAGAGAGAGAGAGAGGGAGAGAAAAGAGGAAGAGAGAATAAGAAGAGAGAGTGAAGAGAAAGAAAAATAAGAGAGAGAGAAAAAAATAAGAGAGAGAGAGAGAGAGAGAGAGAGAGAGAGAGAGAGAGAGAGAGAGAGAGAGAGAGAGAGAGAGAGAGAGAGAGAGAGAGAGAGAGAGAGAGAGAGAAAAGGGGAAGAGAGAATAAGGAGAGAGAAGAGAAAGACACATAAGAGAGAGCAAGAAAAATAAGAGAGAGAGAGAGAGAGAGAGAGAAAGAAAAGAAAGAAAAGGGTGAGAAAGAAGAGAGAGCTAGAAAAAGGAAAGAGAAAAAAAAGGGAAGAGGATAAGAAGAGGGAGAGGAGTAATAAAAAAGGACAGAGAAAGAAAAATAAGAGAGAACAAGGAGAGAAAGAGAGAATGAAAAGTCAAAAAGGAATAGAGAAAGAGAAGAGAGAAAAGGAGAGAAAGAAGAGAGAGAGAGATTGAAAATTGAGAGAGAGAGAAAGAAAAGAGAAAAGGGGAAGAGAATAACAAGAGAGAGAAGAAAAAGAAGAGAGGTAAAAAAAAATAGGAGAGAGAGACAGAAAAGAGAGAAAAAAAAGGAGAGTGAAAGAGAAAGAAGATAGATATAAAAAAGAAAAGAGAAAGAAGGGAGAGAGAGAGAGAGAGAAAGAAAAGAGAAAAAAAGGAAGAAAGAAAAATAAGAGACAGAAAGAAAAGAAAAAAGGGAAGAGTGAATAAGAAGAAAGAGAAGAGAAAGAAATATAAGAGAGAAAGAGAGAGAGAAAGGGGAGAGAGAGAAAGAAAAGTGACAAAGGAAAGATAATAAGAGGAAGAGAAAGAAAAATGAGAGAGAGAAAGAAAAGAGAAAAAAGAAGAGAAATAAGAGAGAGATAGAAAAAGAAAAGAAAAAGGGAAGAGAGAAAAGAAAAAGAAGAGAGAAAGAGATAAAGAAGAGAGCGAGAGAAGAGACTAATGCCCCGTACACACGGTCGGACAGTTATCGGATATTCCGACAACAAAATCCTAGGATTTTTTTCCGACGGATGTTGGCTCAAACTTGTTTTGCATACACACGGTCACACAAAGTTGTTGGAAAATCCGATAGTTCTGAACGTGGTGACGTAAAACACGTACGTCGGGACTATAAACGGGGCAGTGGCCCATTGCTTTCGTCTCTTAATTTATTCTGAGCATGCGTGGCACTTTGTCCGTCGGATTTGTCTACACATGATCGGAATTTAAAGGATCGGATTTTGTTGTCGGAAAACTTTACAGCATGCTCTCAAACTTTGTGTATCGGAAATTCAGATGGAAAAAGTCCAATGGAGCCTACACACGGTCGGAATTTCCAGCAACAAGCTCCGATCGCACATATTCCGTCGTAAAGTCCGACTGTGTGTACAGGGCATGAAGGTATACAGGTAGTCATCCTTCAAAGTCTAACTAAACCCTCAGCAATAAAGTCATACAATTTTACAGGTCATTATAAAAAATAAAAAAAAAACATCTTTTTTTTTTTTTTTTTTATGATCAGAAGGTTCCATGTGTAATTATAGAATTGCTCCTCTATACTCCATGTTTGGACCATGCACGGTCCAAAGCGCTGATGTATGCAGCAGGTGTCTGGGTACACCGAGGGAGAGTGTGCATTCTGAGGGTGACTCTGCATTTTGCATCCATTTACCATTAAATATAATGTACTTGTGCGCTGCTATGGACCTCACAACCAACCAAAACTGATATACAAAAAAAATACCAAAGAATATTATATCACTCTAAAAATACACATGAAAAAACTGCAACCATTAGCAAGTGACCTCAACACTCTAAAACAAAAAATGATAATAAAAATGGCGTGCTATTAAATTATTAGCGCACCATTTTTATTATCATCCATTTAACATATTACTGAGATGATACTCAGATGTTTTTAATATATAGGTAATGCGACATTGCCTTACATTACTCTCCGTACTCACAGGAGCTTGACTTCAATATCTACATGTACTCAGCCAAACTGTATGACTGGTAGGAAGTTCATATTTTGTCTATGTCTCCTTTATGGAAAGTCACTATATTTATTACCATCAACCCGCGACCTTTGTGCTCAAGTTTATGCAGATGTTTTCTGTTGATAAGGAATGAGGTGAAATGCATCTCAGGAGGTGATTGCTGGGAATCCTTTGAATTTGTTTTGTACATGTGAACTCTTATATATGTAAAAACCTGCCCTAAGCAGGAGTTTCCCGCACCCTTAATGTAGGGTTGAAGCTGGGCTGTAGCTGAGCTTGGATGGTTATAGCTCTGCTTTTGTTGGGTTTCCCCTAAGCATGGAGTATTGTTTACTTCTGCCTGTGTTAGAGTAGTGTAATATTGCTAAGTTATAAATATTCGTGTCCACCTGGCTAATCACTAGGAGGTTTATTGCCAGTGCTGCATGCTGGAGAAAGATTTAAATATGTGGGGTGTCCTTCCAGAAGGATCATTGTGTCCTGGGCTCCTGCCAATAGAAGAGATCCTTGTGTTTTAAGCTGTGGTCAGCAGAGGAGATCCTGGTCTCCTAGCTGTGGTCAGGAGAGGAAATCCTTGTCTCCTAAGCCGTGGTCAGGAGAGGAGATCCTTGCCTCTTAGGCACTGTGGTCAGGAGAGGAGATCCTGGTACTCTAGGCTGTGGTCAGGAGAGGAGATGCTTGTCTCCAAGGCTGTTGTCATGAGAGGAGATCCTGGTCTCCTAGGCTGTTGTCATGAGAGGAGATCCTGGTCTCCTTGGCTGTGGTCGGGAGAGGAGATCCTGGTTTCCTAGGCTGTGGTCAGGAGAGGAGATCCTGGTCTCCTAGGCTGTGGTTAGGAGAGGAGATCCTTGTCTCCTAGGCTGTGGTCAGGGGAGGAGATTCTGGTCTCCTAGGCTGTGGTCAGCAGAGGAGATCCTGGTCTCCTAGGCTGTGGTCAGGAGAGGAGATCCTTGCCTCCTAGGCTGTGGTCAGGAGAGGAGATCCTTGCCTCCTAGGCTGTGGTCAGGAGAGAGGATCCTTGCCTCCTAAGCTGTGGTCAGGAAATTAGATCCTTGCCTCCTAGGCTGTGGTCAGGAGAGGAGATCTTTACCTCCTAGGATGTGGTCAGGAGAGGAGATCCTTGTTTCCTACGCTGTGGTCAGGAGAGAAGATCCTTGTCTCCTAGGCTGTGGTCAGGAGAGAAGATCCTTGCCTCTTGGGCTGTGGTCAGGAGAGGAGATCCTTGTCTCCTAGGCCAGGAGAGGAGGACTCTATTGGAAGTCTCTGCCTCCCAGACCTCCTGCCTGGGGAGAGTGAAGCTAAGAGTTGGCCTGTGTTTAGGGGCTGGAAAGTCAAACATAAAAGAAGATCAGGAGAGGTGATCCTGGTACTCTAGGCTGTGGTCAGGAGAGGAGATCCTTGTCTCCAAGGCTGTGGTCATGAGAGGAGATTCTGGTCTCCTAAGCTGTGGTCAGGAGAGGAGATCCTTCCCTCCTAGGCTGTGGTCAGTAGAGTAGATCCTTGCCTCCTAAGCTGTGGTCAGGAGAGGAGATCCTTGTCTCCTAGGCTGTGGTCAGGAGAGGAGATCCTTGCCTTTTGGGCTGTGGTCAGGAGAGGATATCCTTGTCTCCTAGGCTGTTGCCAGGAGAGGAGGTCTCTATTGGAAGTCTCTGCCTCCCAGGCCTGCTGCCTGGGGAGGGTCAGGTGAAGCTAAGAGTTGGCCTGTGTTTAGGGGCTGGAAAGTCAAACATAAAAAGTACGGCTACTACTACTAGTACTTCTTCTACTAGTACTACTACTTCTCCTGTTACTGATATCGGCCAACATGATATGCTTGTCTGTGTGAACTGGTGCAGAGCGTTTAAAATAACTTGTCAGGCTACAATGTGCTACAAAAAACTGGCAACCAATCCCACACAGGACCCCGACTCACCGTTACCAAAGCTAAACCAGGTAACGTAAGATGGCTTCAGTTCTGCTCTCCACCCGCAGAAGAGGTTCCTCAGACGTGTTTCAGCCCCTAGTGGATTTAATCGATAATCAACGATTAGTCCCACTTGGGGGTGAAACGTGTCTGGGGGACCTTTTCTGCAGGTGGAGAACAGGGCTGAAGCCATCCTACATCACCTGGTTTAGTTTTGGGGTCCTGTGTGAGATCGGTTGCCATTTTTCTGAAGGGGCTGGACGGGTTTTACATCACCTTTAGAGTGCATCAAGGAGGAATGGAGCAGGAAGATGGCAGCCTGTATGGGGCATCTTGAGCATTGAGCGCTGCTGGACATTGCAGGATGCCACAGACGCTTGTTCTAAAGATACTCTTGATGTTGGGTGGTGTTCCACAATCTGTAGAGTACAGATTGCTGGTTTCAGCTTGAAGGCTCCTAGCTCTGTACTGACTGTGCATAGAAGCTTGGAGATGCACTTTGTCCTTTTTTGGGCATCCCGTGCCTTTCTAAAATGTTCTAAACTGGTTGGTGCCCAATTTCTTCAAACCCACAAAGAGTCAAGGATTGTGAGGTTAGAAATGCTGGCCCACCAAGGAATATCCTCACCTGCCTCTTAGGGGTAAGGGGTGCTTCATATACAGCACCTATTGATGGTCTACTTTTATACTGAAGGTGGACAGAAACCCTCTACCATCATTTCATTCATGTACTTCCGGGACCATTTCACATGATTTACTAGAAAACTAGAGAGCATTATGGTGCCCTAAAAAACCCAAAACCCTGCTTCCTGGTCCCCACAATGCATCCCACAGTGCATTTTGGGGAACTTTTTAGTAGGCTGTTCTGGCTCCACATTGCATGGAGAGATGCTCCAGGGGCGATCTTCATCTCTGACTTTTGGAAAAGCAACAAATGTGTGTACTGCAGAGGACTGGTTTTCAGGGGGGTCCTGGGGATGCACTTCAGCAGTATACCAAAGTCATACCAAGCAGCTTCGGGTGGTGAGAAGTATTGTAATACACGGGGACACATGAGGAAATGCAGGGCGCATAGGGACACAGAAATATAATAATAATTTAATCCTCAGCTTGGGGCAGTAAGCATGGGGTCACTGTAATCTTTGGAGGCTCCCCAGAGTTCCCCCTACTCCAAGGGTGGGTGGAGCGGTGATCAGTGTCCTATCACTAGGCAGAATGGGGAAATGCTTGTTTACTTCAGCATTTCCCCATTCTTCCTCTCCATGAAACGATCGCGGGCATCCCCGCGGACATCGAGTCCGCGGGACCCGTGATCACACTCACGGTGCTCCCGGCGGGTGCGCGCGCCCGCAAGCCGCCTCTTAAAGGGCAACGTACAGGTACGTTAATCTGCCTGTATGTGCCCTTCTGCCGCAGTATATCTGCGTGAGCCGGTCGGGAAGTGGTTAAGACCAGGCCTTGCCTGACACTTTTTGTTTTGTTTGTAAAAATCTGTATTTTTTGCGCGAAAATTACATAGAACACCCAAACATTATATATATATATTTTTTAGCAGAGACCCTAGAGAAAAAAAAAAAAGACATGGATGAGCGAGTTTGGGGGGGAGGAACTTGACTGGCCTGCGCAGAGTCCTGACCTCAACCCGATAGAACACCTTTGGGATGAATTAGAGAGGAGACTGCGAGCCAGGCCTTCTCGTCCAACATCAGTGCCTGACCTCACAAATGCGCTTCTGGAAGAATGGTCAAACATTCCCATAGACACCCTCCTAAACCTTGTGGACAGCCTTCCCAGAAGAGTTGAAGCTGTTATAGCTGCAAAGGGCGGGCCAACTCAATACTGAACCCTACGGACTAAGACTGGGGTGCCATTAAAGTTCACGTGCGTGTAAAGGCAGGCGGCGTCTCAATACTTTTGACATTATAGTGTATTGCGGTCAGCAAGTGGTTAATTACTTTTAACATTGTGATAACATTTTTTATTCGGCTCATATTGCACCGCAAAGATATTGGTACTCGGTATAGGCGAGTACTTGACCGAAAGTACTGGTACTCGTTGGTGCAAAAAAACGGTATCGGTGCAACCCTACTAATATTACAAATTATAAAATGATGAAGTCTTCTCGCCACCAGCATTATATATACACCGTACTTGACTATTCTAAACCAGAAGCGGTGAGCCGCAGGATCACTCACCCCAGAATGGCATAGGAGAAAAATTCCGGCAGATCAAACGGGAATTCCACTTTCCAGCCGGTATTAAAAAGAACGGCGACGGTCTCTGAAAGAATGGTGAGAAATCGAGAGAAGATCATTAGAGGATATCAACAAAAAAGTCAGTGCTACTACCCATACATCACATAGAAAGCAGAGATCCCAGGTGCTCGATCCACAGTCGCTGGCTGAGTAGGTAAATGAGGAAAAGATGATCCGCACTCCGGTGATTGCTCTTAGGAAGTATAATATTTATTGACAAGCCACAGTGACCAAACGCAAATAAGAACAGTTGACGCGTTTCAGCCTATAAGGCCTTAGTCATAACCGCGGTTATGACTAAGGCCTTATAGGCTGAAACACGGCAACTGTTCTTATTTGTGTTTGGTCACTGTGGCTTGTCAATAAATATTATACTTCCTAAGAGCAATCACCGGAGTGCGGATCATCTTTTCCTCATCATTAGAGGAGCCAGACTGCCGGCGACAATCAACTTTAGACAGTTTTTGTTTCCTTTTATGTTGATTTGTATCTGTTCTCTTGTCTTTGAGGCCCCATTCACACTTCGATCTAAAGTAGCGGAGCGGAATCACCGCGACTCCAAATTGCGTGGCAATCGCTGCAAAGCGTGTTATGCATTTGGCCGCCATTCATTCTAAATGGCACCCCAAACACGGCTCGACCTTGCCGCGATAGAATTGCGGCAAAACGCGCCTTTGAAAATCTCGTTGCCCCCAAAAAAGAAGCAAAAAAGAAGAATGAGCTTGTGGAGGGTCCAGGATAGAGCATCTAAAAAAAAAAAGGTAAGCTGCAATTTTTTTTTTATTTATTTTTTTTTAAGTTGAGCTGTGAACTCTATATGTGAATGAGACATGTAACACATATAAAAAGTAGGTATTATCCCAATTCGGCGGCTGCAAACGTGGAAATACACTTTAACCACTTGCCTTGCCCCCTTCCTGCCCAGGCCAATTTTTAACTTTCTGCGCTGTCACACTTTGAATGACAATTACGCGGTCATATAACACTGCGCCCATATAACATTTATACCATTTATTTGAGACAAATAGAGCTTTCTTTTGGTGGTATTTAATCCCCACTGGGGTTTTTTTAGTTTTTGCTAAACAAACAAAAAAGACCGAAAATTGTGAACCCCCCCCCCCATTTTTCTTAGTTTCGGTTCGAAATAATTTCATAATTTCAATAATTAATTAATTTCAATAATAATTTCACTGATGTGCGCTGATGAGACTGCACTGATGGGCACTGATAGGTAGCGCTGATAAGGTTGCACTGATGGGCACTGATAGGTGGCACTGATGAAGCTGATAGGTGGTACTGATGTGCACTGATGAAGCTGCATTGATGTGCGTGGATAAGGCTGCACTGATGGGAACTGATAGGTGGCACTGATGTGCACTGATGAGGCGGCACTGACAGGTGGCACTGACAGGTGGCCCTGATGGGCACTGATGAGGCTGCACTGATGGGCACTGACAGGTGGTACTGATGAGGTGACACTGACAGGTGGCACGGATGTGCAATGATGAGGCTGCACTGATGGGCACTGATCGGTGGCACTGATGTGCGCTGATGAGGCTCCACTGATGGGCACTAATAGGTGGCACTGATGTGCGCTGATGAGGCTGCACTGATGGGAACTGATAGGTGGCACTGATGTGCGCTGATGAGGCTGCACTGATGGGCATTGACAGGTGGTACTGATGGGCACTGACAGGTGGCACGGATGTGCAATGATGAGGCTGCACTAATGGGTACTGACAGGTAGCACTGATGGGCACTCATAGGCATCACTGATGGGCACTGGCAGGCATTACTGATGGCCACTGATTGGCAGCACTGGTGGCCACCGATTGGCAGCACTGGTGGGTACAGATGGGCAGTGATAGGTGGCACTAATAGGGACTAATGTGCACTGATGAGGCTGCACTGATGGGAACTGATAGGTGGCACTGATGTGCGCTGGTGAGGTGGCACTGACAGGTGGCACTGATGGGCACTGATGAGGCTGCACTGATGGGCATTGACAGGTGGTACTGATGAGGTGGCACTGACAGGTGGCATGGCTATGCAATGATGAGGCTGCACTAATGGGCACTGACAGATAGCACTGATGGGCACTCATAGGCATCACTGATGGGCACTGACAGGCTTTACTGATGGCCACTGATTGGCAGCACTGGTGGGTACAGATGGGTAGTGATAGGTGGCACTGATGAGGCTGCACTGATGTGCACTGTTTGGGCTGCACTGATCATTAGTATACTGATGATCAGTGCCCTGATTGTCGGTGTAGGTGTCCCCTCTCACTGTCAGCGTAAGGAGAGCATTGCCAATAACCGTCAAATCCTGTTTGCACCGTGATCAGCTGTGATTGTAACATCTATGACACTTCACATTTCTCCTGTATCCGCTGGATGTCCCTGATCTCCGAGGACTCACCTCTTTCGTGGTTAATCACGGCCAACAGACGGAACATTAAAGCTGCACACGTGGCTGCGAAGAATCCTCGCCAGTAGTTGCGTACGGCAAAGTGTGTGGCTGTGGCCTCTATGCTGAACAGGACACCTGGGGAGGAGAACAACCAGGAGGTCAGCCACATAGCAGGCCTATTTTAAAAATTTTTTTTTTTCTTTTAATACATTTTTATTGAACCGAGATACAATAAAAAAAATATCACAAAACAAGGAGAGAATTAGATACAATAACCTTCACCATTATTGACGTACACATAATATTTAATATGCATAAAAACCTCAAATAATTTCTAGAATATATAAAACATATATAATAAAAAGAAAAAAAAAAAAAGTAAAAGAAAAGGAAAAAAAGAAGAAAGAAAAAAGGGGGGGGGGTTAAAAGAAAGAAAGATGCAGAAGGAAACTGTCATACTGTCATGTTTTATAGTGGCAATGCAAACAATATAAAACTTTAACAAGTACTAAAAAAAAACAAAAAAACACAGGCACCTAACCAATCAAACATGGCTATCTCTAAACTCGACACCTGATATCTACATAGCGCAATGTAGACCCAAAGGCCAACCTTCGTGCCCATATCCCAGTAGCCAATGATTTGGCATCATGGCCTTCAAAAACAATGTCTTCCTTGGCTCAGTTGTAATCCCTTTTTTGCCACCAAGACCTCAAGGTGGACTTTATTTATTTTATTTTTTTTTTCCCCCCTTTCTTCACAATGTATGAAAGAGGGAGAAAATGTAATGAGCGCTACCCCACGTGCAAAAATCGCGAGGGATTAGTGCTCAGAGCGTTAAACCCTGAAGTGAACAACACATGGAAAACACTAATGTTCAGGAACACTCAAACTAAGCGGCCTATTAATAAAAGAATGATGGAACGTGGGTCCAATGCAGGTCCTTCACCAACAGATTACCTGTCCTATTATTGGCTTTGTTTACAAACCTCCATTGCCCGGATTCGCAACATTCCCCGTTATTTTCCAGCCGCTGTTTTTTTTTGCCCAGTGGAGGAGCCAGGCCTCAGTAACTTTCACAGTATTTATCGTGCAGTCAGTTTCATTCATGAGTGGTCATCATTCATTGTTTTACAGCTTACAGTCTAAGACAACGTTTCTCAACCTCTTTTGCAGTCACGGCACCCTTTAAAATTCCCAAGCACCCCATTCCAAAAAAAAATGTAAGAAAAAGGAAACTAATAGTTTTGCACAAGTTTTTTTTTTCCCTTCTCAGAGAACAGTTAGGGTTGCCACCCGTCTGGAATTCACCCGGACCGGACACAATATTCCGAATAGACTGTGGCTCCCCAAGTAACAAAGTACCACAACCGCAGAGTGCATAGGTTTGTACATGGGCCCATACATGGACAGGAGAGGAGAGAGGGCTTGATCTGCTCCTCCTCCTCCTCTCACCCCTACCCCTCTGTCTGCCCTCCTACACTCCAATCCCCCGGCGTTCTGTGCCTCAGGAAAGGGGATGTGAGGGCTGGAAGTTTGAAGCTCAGCAACCGGCAGATACATCGTGGATGAAAGGTGTTGATGCCTGAGCCTCCATCTTCTGGTGAGTGTGCTCACCATCAAATGTCTGTGTCTGAAGTCTCCCCCGTCCCTCCCTTCTCTGTCCTGCCTCCAAGCAAGTGAGTACACTAAGGTAAGGGGGACTCAGATGTATGGGGGGGGGGGGCCCTGTGGACTCTGATGTAAGGGGGGCTTTGGGAACCTTAATTTAGGGGGGGGGGGGCTGGGAACTCTGATGTAAGTGGGAGGTTTGGTGAGCAGAGGTGAGCAGAAACCCCCTTACATCAGGAGTTCCCCTTTACACCAGAGTCCACAGCGTTCCCCCTTAAAAATAAAAATTTGCAGCTAAAGGGTTCTGGTTTGGCTTGAAGAAAAAAGGTGGCAACCCTATCTCCACCCCCTACCCACCTCTGAGTACCGTCCCTTGGTTCCACCCCCTGTACCGCCCTTTTTAGAGAATGCAGAACCAAGTATCATTTTGTGGTGCTAAGTAAGTTGTCACCGGCCACTTTATTAGTTCCACCTTGCTAGTACCAAGTTGGACCCCCTTTTGCCTTCAGAACTGCCTTTATTCTTCGTGGCATAGATTCAACAAGGTGTTGGAAACATCCCTCAGAGATTTCGGTCCATAGTGACATGATGGCATCACACAGTTGCTGCAGATTTGTCGGCCGCACATCCATGATGCCAATCTACCGTTCCACCAAATTCCAAAGGTGCTCTATTGGATGAGATGTGGTGAGTGTGGAGGCCATTGGAGTACAGGGACCTCATTGTCCAGTGGTGAGATGATTGGATCTTTGTGACATGGTGCATTATCCTGCTGGAAGGAGACATCAGAAGATGGGGACACTGTAGTCATAAAGGGATGGACATGGTCAGCAACAATACTCAGGTAGGTCATGGTGATTAAATGATGTTCAATGGGTACTAAGGGGTCCAAAGTGTGCCAAGAAAATATCCCCCCCACACCATTACACCACCACCAGCCTGAACCGGTGATACAAGGCAGGATGGATCCATGCGCCAAATTCTGACCCCACCATCTGAATGTCGCAGATGAAATCCAGACTCACCAGACCAGGCAACATTTTTCCAATCTTCTATTGTCCAATTTTGGTGATCCTGTGCCAATTGTAGCCTCAGTTTCCTGTTCTTAGCTGACAGGAGTGGCACCCGGTGTGGTCTTCTGCTGCTGTAGACCATCTGCTTCAAGATTCAATGTGTTATGCATTCAGAGATGGTATTCTGCATACCTTTGATGTAATGAGTGGTTATTTGAGTTACTGTTGCCTTTCTATCATCTGGAACCAGTCTGCCCGTTCTCCTCTGACCTCTGATAGTAACAAGGCATTTTCCTCCACACAACTGCCGCTCACTGGATATTTTCTCTTTTTCCCACCGTTTTCTGTAAACCTCGAGAGATGGTTGTGTGTGAAAATCCCAGCAGTTTTTTAAATATTCAGACCAGCCCGTCTGGCACCAACAACCATGCCACGTTCAAAGTCACTTAAACCCCCCTTTCTTCCCCATTCTGATGCTCAGTTTGAACTTCAGCAAGTCGTCTTCACCACATCTAGAAGTCTAAGTGCATTGAGTTGCTGCCGTGTGATTGGCTGATTTGTGTTACCAAGCAATTGAACAGGTGTACCTAATAAAATGGCCAGTCAGTGTAGATCTTCTGCAGCCAGCAACAATATAATCCCCAGCAACAAAATCCCTTCCAGCAACCAGCATCAATAGACCCTCCAGCAGCTAGAAACAATAAACCCCTCCCTCAACAGTAGGTCCCTTCAAGCAACAACAACTGTCCCCCCAGCAACATAAGACCCTTCCCCGCAGCAATAGATCCTCCACCAGCAACTATAGACCCCTTCAGCAACAAAAGATCCGCATGTGTGGCGAGAATGGGAGAACGTCATATGACTGAGATTGCTCCCGCCTGTCTGTCAATTTACTATACGGCGTGCGAGAACCAGTTAAAAAGTTTGGAGACCACTGATCTAAGGCATAGCCCCCAACTGTCCCTGATTTCGAGGGACTGTCTCTGATTTGGAACAATGTCCCTCTATTCCTCTTTCCTCCTCCTTTGACCCTCATTTTGGTCTGATCTATAGAGTTGTATGTAAAATGCACTTTTTATCTTTCTAAAAGTGTTTCCCAGCGCTAAAACTTTCATCCAAATTTTTCAATTCAAAAGCCATCATAAAGAAATAGCAGTGGTAAAAAATAAAGCACTTGTGGGTTAAACTAATTTTTTTTTTTGTATAATTCTTCTTTAAGGTGGCGTCACTTGGGGTGTGTCCTATGCCTACAAACTTTTGCTAATAGGTGTCCCTCATCCCCAACTGAAAAAAGTTGGGAGGTATGCCAAGGCGCTGCTGCCTCTGACTTCTAGTCTCAGGGGCTTTGGTGATGCCACTACTGTGTGGCCTACTGTTCTGGTTGTGCTTCCGTCAGGACCCCGGTCTGAACCCGCAACATCTGCTGTATCTAGCAGTATCTCTTCTTGCTGAGCCACCTGGAATGCTGGACAGCGGCCTGGAAAGTTCTTTGAATAATCTTGCCTTGAACCTTGCTTCTCCTGAGCCTTGAACTCTTTGCTTCTCCCATGAACTTCCTGATTTAAGCCATGTCTTTGCACTTCCTGTTTGCCAGATTGTGCTCTCTCCAGCCAATATCTCGCTCTTGTCAATCCTGCTGCCATCCGTATCCCCACTACCATTCGTTACCGACCTTTGGCTTGTACCTCAACAACGCTTCTGTTTAATCCTAACCTGCGACCACTTGTTACTGACCATTTGCTTGCTCGGCTACACTACTGTTTAAACCCAACCTGCGACCACTTGTTATCAACCTTTGGCTTGTTCCTCAACTATGCTTCTGTTTAATGCCAACCTGTGACCAATTATTACCAACTTTTGGCTTGTTATTCAACTACGCTTCTACTTAATCCCAACCTGTGACCACTTGTCGACCTTTGGCTTGTTCCTTAACTACGCTTCTGTTTAATCCCAACCTGCAACCACTTGTTACTGACCTTTGGCTTGTTCCTCAACTACACTTCTGTTTGATCCTAACCTGCAACCACTTGTTACCAACCTTTGGCTTATTCCCCAACCACGCTTCTGCTTGATCCCAACCTGCGACCACTTGTTACTAACCTTTGGCTTGTTCCTCTACTATACTTCTGTTTGATACTAACCTGAAACCACTTGTTACTGACCTTTGGCTTGTTCCTCAACTATACTTCTGTTTGATACTAACCTGAAACCACTTGTTACCAACCTTTGGCTTGTTTCTCAACTACGCTTATGTTTAATCCCAAACTGCAACCACTTGTTACTGACTCTGGCTTGTTTACTGACTACGCTTCTGCTTGACCCCCTACCTGCTATATCTGCTACTTGACCCCAGTTTGTTCACCTCCTGGTGGGGCGATCCTGAGGCCTGTTACCTTGTACTAACATGCAACAAAACCCATGTCCACCATCAGGCGCTCTAGTAAACACCAATTAGTGCTTAGACTTTATGCCTTGGGTGAGCCCCAGGGTGATCTGCTTGTATACCTATCCTGGTGGTTGGTGAGAGCCTCTCTACTGCTATAGTTACCAGACTCTGAGACTGACCCCTTACCATGACAGCTAACTTGCTTGAGGCTCTGACATAAGGAAGCATATCCCTGCCCCCGAGATGGCCACCTCCACACAGAGACAGAAACAAGGTATGGTAATACCGTGTACACACGACCGGGCTTTCCATCAGAATAGACTCCGGCGGTCTTTCTGACAGAGTTCCGACGGAGTTCCGCTGAAACGGACTTGCCTACACACGATCACACCAAAGTCCGATCGTTTAGAATGCAACAGGACTAGAAAAAGGAAGTTCAATAGCCAGTAGCCAATAGCTGCCCTTGCGTCGTTTTTGGTCCATCGGAATAGCATACAGACGAGTGTTTTTTCCGATAGGAACTGATTCCATCGGAAAGATTTGAAGCATGTTCTATTTCTAGGTCCGTCAGAATTTTAGAAAGAAAAAGTCAGATGAAGCCCACACACGATCGGAATGTCCGACGGTATGATTCCGTCTGACCTTTTCTGCCGGAAAGTCTGGTCGTGTGTGGGTACGCGGCATAAGCCAATAATGGGAAGAGATCAACTGCATGGAAACAACAGGCAATACTGGTGACTATTCAAGTGGACCTTTGCCCTTTGCCTGCCTTTATTTGGACGCAGCTTCCAGAGTCCAGGTCCTCTTTAATTAGTTGGTAGAATTTGTACATCTGCACACCCAATGTGTGTTAAAAGCCGTTGGGAGCAACAGTTGTGTCCATGCTCAACTGACATGAGCGGAACTGCCTACACAGGTATGCAGGGAACACCTGTGCATCCCCGTGGGGGAAAACACAGCCCTTGCGCGAGTGTACCCTGTAGTATACCTGTGTGAACGAGGTCTTTGACATGCAACCCTTGACATTTTTATTGACCTCTGCTAAGCAAGTAAAGGCTTGTTAAAAAGCAATCCCATGCAAAAAAAAAAAATGTTTTTGCTGGGAACTGATTAACTAAATTGGTGAATGAGATTAAAAGCGGCTTGCTCCAGTTCTGAATCTTTACCAGCCCCTTCGTATTATAACAATATCTTGTACCGAGCAGCAAAGAAGACAAAGTTCACTGAACAAGAAAGGAAACTGCACACATAACCTGATAACTGGTGACAAACACTTGCTGCATGGCTGTCAGTGTGTAATATGTGGTTACAAATCGAAAGCATGGTATAATAAACACATAGTAATGTAGACCACCTACCTCCTACGGGGGCAACAAAGCAACAAGCCACACCCACCGCAGCTCCGGCAATCAACAGTTCATACTTGCGGCTTGGATTCTAGATGGCGCCAACAAGAGAAAAATCAGGTACACCAATCATTCTACAGGTACAGCTCCACACGAACTGGAGAAAGTAGATTGCATGCTGCAAGGCTTCAGCTATAAGTGGATCAGTGAAGCACAGTCTTACCTCTTTGGTGCCGACAAGTTTAAGCATGACCTTTCCCAGCAGAGTTGCGAGTATGGTGGTCATATGGACAAAAGGCCCCTATTAAAACATGAAAATTACAATTACTGTACCTTCATCCCAGGTTGCACTTCCCCAGAATTCCTATACTGACCCCTCACACAGTTATGTATATCCAACCTGTATATCTACTATTTCTGTATTGACCCCTCACACAGCACTGTCCCTACACCTCCATCCCACCTTGGATATCTCTACTCTTCCTATACTGTTCCCTCATACTGCTATGACACGACATCTCCATCCTGTCCTATATATCTACTAATTATGTATTGATAGTATAGTGCCACCATCAGGTGACAGAGGGGCTGTGGTGCGGAGACTCTTTACGATGCAGTAGACCAGAGAGTAGTTGGGTCCAGGCAGAAGTTATGACTGGTGACAGGCAAGAGGGCAGTCAGATGCAGGCAAGTCAAAGATGCAAAGTCACCAGCATAGAAAACCAATGTTTTGGGGTTCCCTCAGGGTCCCTTTCTTAAGGTAACATAGTGACACAGTTGGCCACTATGTTGCCTTGAGAAAGGAACCCCGCAAGGTCCCAAAACCTTGATTTCTTACGCCTTATATGACACTAGCTTCAAAATGAACACGTGAAAGGCATTCATTTGGAGTGCTGGCATTCACTTCGAGCACCCATTATTTTGAGGTCGAATACTGCGAGGAGTGCACTAGTTTCCATTTTGGACTTTATAAAGGTCCAGGCAGGGGTCCTAGAAGGTAGCAGCCAAGACAGTAGTCAAGTTCGAGCAGGGGTCCGGCCAGGAAATGTGGTGGGTTGGCAGCAAACAGGCAACTGGCAGATAAGTATTATATCTCTTAAAGCGGTGTTCCGCCCCCCCCCAAAAAAATTTAAAGCCAGCAGCTACACATACTGCAGCTGCTGGCTTTTAACAATAGGACATTTACCTGTCCAGCTGATGTTTTCCTACTGCGCAGGTGCGAGGCCCCGCTCCTCTCTCCTACTGGCCAGGCGACAGGGAGAGGAGGAGGGAGCCCCGCGGTGATGTCACAGGCTGCGGCCCAGACTCCCGGAAGTAGGAACAGGATACCTGTTAAAGACAGGTATCCTGTCCCCCCTCCCCCCCCCCGAAAGGTGCCAATTGTGGGACCGGAGGGGGAGAGGAGACAAATGAGCAGAAGTTCCACTTTTGGGTGGAACTCCACTTTAAGCTCGCAGGCAGCTTGTGATGAAACACAGTACCAGCCTGTCAGAGGACGTCTCCTGCCTCTGCTCGCCGGGCTCCTGCGCAGCGGACTGGCGCTTCGGCGCACACCCGTACATGGCCCGATGGTGCGGCGCGTGCGGGTGCACAACAGTCCCCGGATGCGCGCGGTCGCTCGTGCGGGTGCACGGTAGCGCGTCGCGGGTGTTTGGCGCACGCCGACGCACGCACTGTGGCGGGACTACTTTAGATGGCTCCAGCGCCCAGACGGGTAGTTGGTTTGTCGTCAGCTTCCCGTAGTTCCTGTTTACCGTGTTGCTTCTTCTGATCACCTGCTTGACCCGGATTGTTGTACCCGACTTCGCCACCTATCTCCTCGATCTGACCCTCGGCTACCCAAACGGACTCTGCTTGATCTGATTACCTGCGCTTGACCCTCAGCTTACTCTAAACGGACTCTGCTTTGATCTGCTTACCTGTGCTGACCCCAGGCCTGCCTTACGGATTTACTTGTCTGCTCACCTTGGTTTTTGACCCCTGGCTTGTTTCACGGACTTCTCTGTTTATCCTGCACCTGATCCTCCGGCCCTGTATTAGGACCTCCATTCAGTTCTTGAAACTTAACCACCCTGCATACAGTCCTTCGAATCCTCTGGAAAACTCACCTGCTGGTGGCCCGTGCCTCTGCTTGCCCCCTGTTCCCTGTATCATCTCCGGGGGACAGGGTGCGTGTGGTCGTAAGGGCGAGCCGCTCTCGGCATCTTGGCCTCGGTAAGTACTAGTCGTGACACAGCCCCTTCAAAGGCTGGAGCCTAAATACCCTTCTGGCCAGAGGACAAGCCCCATCATCTTTAGTGGGAACACAGAAGGTCCTGAAGGTAGTGGAGATCATTGGCATCCCTGCAGGGTTCCTGCAAGGAATCCAGGAAAGATCCTGCAAGTATGCTTTGAGGAATCCTAAAAGACCTGGAAGGTATCATGCAAGTACTGCTAACATCGAACCACCCCACAGGTAGCTTCTGGATGCCCATAGAGCTAGTTTTTTAAGGATGTGCACAGTAAATGAGGAAAAGCTCCGATCATCCTGGGGGCACACATGGCTTGCAAGATCCCTAGAGTTTTTCACTGTGCCAAACCCTTTTCAATGTAATCAGATACTGAATCTCAGGAAGGGCATGCCAGCAGACAAGATGGCTCCCCTGGGAAGATTCCTGTTCAAGGCTCTTCACGTGCACATAGGAAATGTGCACATGCTCGTGCTCACCTGCATGCGCATTCGTGCACATAGATATGTGCGAGCGCGCATTAGCGTGCGCACACGCACCCTGTAAAAAATGTTGGCACCAAATAGACTATTTAAACTGGGCCAGTACTCCGGATCAGTGCTGTCTTGTCCACAGTGTTCTGTGTTAACCTGCATCCTGTTACTCTTCATCTGTCTCCAGTTATTGACCTGGCTTGCCTTGAATACTCCTGAACTCTGCCTGCCTCAACCCCAGCTTGTCTCTGACCTTGCTTCTGCCTGTGTCCATTACTGCTACTCTGCTGATTTGTTACTGACCTTGCCTGTAACGTGACTTTGCTCTTGCTTCCGCATCTGTACCTGATCTGTCTGCCTGTGTATGACCCAGCTTGTCTGACCCTGTCTGTTCCAGTCATTACTGGATTTCGAAGCTGTAAGCATGTGCCTGTTATCCACTGGTGCCTGTTCTCCATCTGTCTGCAACCTGCCTGAGGTTCACCTTCTTGCTGCCTCCAGTGCCAGCCTGTTCCTGCCTACTGTTCATTGGCTGCTACCTGGCATCTCTGCTTGCTGTAATTAACTGACGACAATCCACTGCTTGACCTTAAGATCCTGTCCAGCCCTGCAGCTAGCAAGAACATCAGCCACTTGTGCCACTCTGTACTCCTGCGCTACCTGTCTACTCCATCAGGAACCCTGAGTCAGAGGCTTTCCTCATTGTATCAGGCTCTTCCACCAGGTACATGACACTGAAGTTGTCCAATGTCCATGTAGAATTCACAATTGTTTTAGCTTTGAATTCTTGGGAGCCATCCATGGGAATAAGAGGTGGTGGTGATATTGATCGGTCGGAAAAAGGACCCAGAGCTACTGGCTTCAAACAAGAAATGTAGAACACCAGGTGGACCTGTAACAAGTCCAGAAACTTGACCTTGATTGCTACTGGGTTGAAGATTTCGGGGATGGCAAACAGGTCACTCAGCTTTTTCTTTGCCTATGACTAAGCGCAAGAAAGGGACTCTTGCAACTTCAAGTTTGAAATGAAGAAAGCAAAGTTGACATTGAGGACAGGGTATTCTAAGAAGCAATTAGGAAGGGCAAGAGGATGAAAACTATAAATGATGAAGAAGGGGGAATGGGAGGGAGGGAGAGGAGAGGACGGCTTCCAATCCAGAAGGCCTCACATGAAAATTATAAAGAAAGTGACTCAAGGTCCCACAATAGAGAGAGAGGTTAGTCTGAGGATGACACAGGTGTTCTTCAGAGGTCTGGAAGGGTTGAGGTGAAACTTATGCCTGAGGGCGGCACACTCCACCAACAAGAGTGGATTCTGCTTTGGCAGCTCAGTGAGGGTCATCATATACTTCAGCCACTGCCTCAGATAAGGATAAGACTTTGGTCAATAACTCGCTTCCATGTTCCAAGAGATAAAAAGTCCAAACTTCATGCTCTTCTTGAAATAGAGAGACTCTGGTGCCCACTCTGGTGCATTTGTCAGCGATGGCTTTGGGACACAGAGAGCAGTATAGGAGATAAGCACTGTGAAAGACCCTACACTCCAGAGAAACGGTCCCAAAGGGAAACTTTGAGCTCAGGTGTAATAGGTGAAGATGAGGCGTGAGTGACTGAGGGACCAGCAGAGTACTGGTAGAGGATGGCGCAGAAGTAAACAGGGATTAAAAGTGGCTCTGTAGCTGGAAATACCAACTTGCTGGGACAGAAGGGCAATGGTGTGGAGGCTGTTCACGATGCATTAGACAATAGAGTAGTCGGGTCCAGTTAGGGGTTATGCCAGGTGGCACACAAGATAGTAGTCTGGTCCAGGTAGGGATCATGGCAGGCAGCACACAATAGAGTAGTCTGGTCCTGGTAGGGGTCATGGCAGGTGGCACACAAGAGGGTGGTCTGGTGCAGGTGAGGTCATGGCAGACGGCACACAAGAGAGTAGTCTGGTCCAGGTAGGGGTGATGGCAGATGGCACACAAGAGGGTAGTCCGGTCCAGGTGAGGTCAAGGCAGGTGGCACACAAGAGGGTAGTACGGTCCAGGTAGGGGTCATGGCAGGTGGCACACAAGAGAGTAGTCTGGTCCAGGTAGGGGTGATGGCAGATGGCACACAAGAGGGTAGTCCGGTCCAGGTGAGGTCATGGCAGATGGCACACAAGAGGGTAGTCCGGTCCAGGTGAGGTCATGGCAGGTGGCACACAAGAGGGTAGTACGGTCCAGGTAGGGGTCATGGCAGGTGGCACACAAGAGAGTAGTCTGGTCCAGGTAGGGGTGATGGCAGATGGCACACAAGAGGGTAGTCCGGTCCAGGTGAGGTCATGGCAGGTGGCACACAAGAGGGTAGTACGGTCCAGGTAGGGGTCATGGCAGGTGGCACACAAGAGGGTAGTACGGTCCAGGTAGGGGTCATGGCAGGTGGCACACAAGAGAGTAGTCTGGTCCAGGTAGGGGTCTTGGCAGGCAGCAGGCAAGAAAAGATTCAGGTCCAGGCATGGGTTGTGGTAGGCAGCACAAATAAAGAGTAGTCAGGTCAATATGGGTTGACAACCAGCAGGTATTGCTTGGCTCTCAGATAGCTGGTGAAAACAAACAGCACTAGCCACTTCAAAGGCTGGAGCTTAAATACCCTTCTGGTCAGAGGACATGCCCAAGATCTCAAGAATTCTTGGTAATGGTGACCATATGAATCCAGGAAATTCTGTCAGGGATCCTGCGAGGAATCCTTGAAGACCTGGCAGGGATGCTACTAGTACTGCAACAACTGACACCTCATACAGCTCTGTCGCTACACCTCCATCCTGTCCCGTATCTCTTCTGTAATGACCTGTGCAGTGATACTTACCACTTTCCCAAGGAATATTGTACTTCCAGCAGCAAGGGTGCAGGTGACACCGATTAATTTGGCAATAAATGTGCGGAAAGTGAAAAATTCAGTAAGGACGACCCCTCTCAACGTAACCTTGATCTCCGGAATACCAGAACCTGCAAAAGTTTAAAAAAGACCATTAGCTTTTTTTTAAAAAACACCTCTGGAAAAGGAGAGACAAATATTTCCTTTAGTGTGTGTCACCCTGCAGGAGGAGGAGGACAGACTCATATCTCCTTCTATATGTGTCACCCTGCAGGAGGAGAACAGACTCCTATCTCCTTCTATATGTGTCACCAGGGGCGTTGCTGGGTCTACAAAAGATCTGGGGCTAGAGCCCATAGCAGCGTAGTAAGGAAAGTCATACACTTGGGCGGGCATACACATGTATATACAGTAATATATGTGTGTGTGTATATATATATCCCCAGAGAGCTCCCCACTTACATCAGGGTCCCCAGAGAGCCCCCTTTACATCAGGGTCCCCATAGAGCCTCCTCCTTACATGAGGGTCCCCAGAGAGCCTCCTCCTTACATCAGAGTCCTCAGGGTACCCAGAGGGCCCCCCCCCCACTTACATCAGGGTTCCCAGAGAGCCCTCCTTACATTAGGGTCCCCAGAGAGCCTCCCCCTTAAACCTGGGTCCCTAGAGAGCCTCTGCCTTAAACCTGGGTCCCTAGAGAGCCTCTCCCTTGCAGAGAGCCCCCCACTTACATAAGTGTCCCCAGAGAGCCTCCCCTCCCCTTGGGGACCCCTGCAGAGACTCGGGGCTATTGGCCCCAGATTCGGGGCTATAGCCCTAAAAACCACCCCCTAGCGACGCCCCTGTGTGTCACCCTGCAGGAGGAGGAGAACAGACTCATATCTCCTTCTATATGTGTCACCCTGCAGGAGGAGGACAGACTCATATCTCCTTCTATATGTATCACCCTGCAGGAGGAGAACAGACTCCTATCTCCTTCTATATATGTCACCCTGCAGGAGGAGAACAGACTCATAACTCCTTCTATATGTGTCACCCTGCAGGAGGAGAACAGACTCCTATCTCCTTCTATATGTGTCACCCTGCAGGAGGAGAACAGACTCCTATCTCCTTCTATATGTGTCACCCTGCAGGAGGAGAACAGACTCCTATCTCCTTCTATATGTGTCACCCTGCAGGAGGAGAACAGACTCCTATCTCCTTCTATATGTGTCACCCTGCAGGAGGAGGAGAACAGACTCATATCTCCTTCTATATGTGTCACCCTGCAGGAGGAGGACAGACTCATATCTCCTTCTATATGTATCACCCTGCAGGAGGAGAACAGACTCCTATCTCCTTCTATATATGTCACCCTGCAGGAGGAGAACAGACTCATATCTCCTTCTATATGTGTCACCCTGCAGGAGGAGAACAGACTCCTATCTCCTTCTATATGTGTCACCCTGCAGGAGGAGAACAGACTTGTATCTCCTTCTATATGTGTCACCCTGCAGGAGGAGAACAGACTTGTATCTCCTTCTATATGTGTCACCCTGCAGGAGGAGGACAGACTCATATATCCTTCTATATGTGTCACCCTGCAGGAGGAGAACAGACTCATATCTCCTTCTATATGTGTCACCCTGCAGGAGGAGAACAGACTTGTATCTCCTTCTATATGTGTCACCCTGCAGGAGGAGAACAGACTCATATCTCCTTCTATATGTGTCACCCTGCAGGAGGACAGACTCATATCTCCTTCTATATGTGTCACCCTGCAGGAGGACAGACTCATATCTCCTTCTATATGTGTCACCCTGCAGGAGGAGAACAGACTCATATCCCCTTCTATATGTGTCACCCTGCAGGAGAACAGACTCCTATCTCCTTCTATATGCGTCACCCTGCAGGAGGAGAACAGACTCATATCTCCTTCTATATGTGTCACCCTGCAGGAGGAGAACAGACTCATATCCCCTTCTATATGTGTCACCCTGCAGGAGAACAGACTCCTATCTCCTTCTATATGTGTCACCCTGCAGGAGGAGGAGAACAGACTCATATATCCTTCTATATGTGTCACCCTGCAGGAGGAGGAGAACAGACTCCTATCTCCTTCTATATGTGTCACCCTGCAGGAGGAGGACAGACTCCTATCTCCTTCTATATGTGTCACCCTGCAGGAGGAGTACAGACTCCTATCCCCTTCTATATGTGTCACCCTGCAGGAGGAGTACAGACTCCTATCCCCTTCTATATGTGTCACCCTGCAGGAGGAGAACAGACTCCTATCTCCTTCTATATGTGTCACCCTGCAGGAGGAGAACAGACTAATATCTCCTTCTATATGTGTCACCCTGCAGGAGGAGAACAGACTCATATCTCCTTCTATATGTGTCACCCTGCAGGAGGAGAACAGACTCATATCCCCTTCTATATGTATCACCCTGCAGGAGGAGGACAGACTCCTATCTCCTTCTATATGTGTCACCCTGCAGGAGGAGAACAGACTCATATCTGCTTCTATATGTGTCACCCTGCAGGAGGAGAACAGACTCATAGTAGGGATATGCTTAAAGATTCTTTCTTAATGCAAAATGTATAGAGACTGGACACCATACCTGCAGCTTGAGGTGAGATATACTTGGCCACTGCCGCTGATATACACATGAGTACAACATGATAAAGGACCCACGAGAAGTACTGCAGATACAGGTATTGGTCGAGGGCATCGTACACCCACAGGTTAACTGTGCAAGGAAAAAAAAAAATGGTAGAATGAGACAATTTTAATTTAATTAAATTTAAATCTTGATTTTAAATGTTTAGATATCAGTGTGGATGTTATAATTTACATTAAGAATGCAAATGCTTAAAATAATGAAGGTCTGAATTAGGGTTGCCCCAATACTGATAGAGGTCTCGGTGCCGATACTAAGCATTCGCTCCGTGCAAATGCTCTGATACCTGATACTTTCAGGCTCGGCTCTTTCATCCGTCAGCGGGATTCCCCAACAGACAGCTGAATTGTAAAGAAAAGAAAAAAAAAAAGCCGCCAATACCGATTGTTAAGGGGCGGGGCTGCCGCGTCCTTAACAACCGATGACTCATTCAGCTGTCAGCGGGGTTCCCCTGTTGACAGCTGAAGTGTAAACAAAGTCACGGCTGTTGGAGCCGTCAAAAAAAAAAAGAAGAAGCAGCCGGGCAATGTTTATCAACAACATTGCTCAGCCAGAAAGATAAAAAAGAAACATTGTTTCTTTTTGTATCTTTCTGTTTCGATCGGCAGATGAAGTCAGTTTAACCGCTTCAGCCCCGGAAGATTTTACCCCCTTCCTGACCAGAGCACTTTTTTGCGATTCGGCACTGCGTCGCTTTACCTGACAATTGTGCAGGCGTGGGAAATTGTCAGCAACAAAGAAATTTGTTTTGTTTTTTGGGATATTTATTATAGCAAAATGTAAAAAATATTATTATTTTTTTTTTTTTTAATTGTCGCTCTTTTTTTGTTTATAGCGCAAAAAAAAAAAAACACAGCAGAGGTGATCAAATACCACCAAAAGAAAGCTCTATTTGTGGGAAATAAAGGACTTCAATTTTGTTTGGGTGCAGCGATTTTGTTTGGTTGCACCCAAACGAAATTGAAGCCCTTTGTTTCCCACAAATAGAGCTTTCTTTTGGTGGTATTTGATCACCTCTGCTGTGTTTTTTTTTTTTTATAAACAAAAAAAAAAAAAAGAGCGACAATTAAAAAAAAAAAATTATATTTTTTACTTTTTGCTATAATAAATATCCCAAAAAACAAAACACATTTCTTTATCAATTTAGGTCAATGTGTATTCTTTTACATATTTTTGGTAAAAAAAAAAAAAAAAAAAAAAAAAATCGCAATAAGTGTATATTGATTGGTTTGCGCAAAAGTTATCGCAGCTACAAACTATGGGATATATTTACGGAATTTTTATTATTCATTTATTTTTTACTAGTAATGGCGGTGATCAGCGATTTTTAGCGGGATTGCGACATTGCGGCGGACAGACCTGACACTTTTGACACTTTTTTGGGACCAGTGACATTTATACAGCGATCAGAGCTAAAAATAGCCACTGATTACTGTATAAATGTCACTAGCAGGGAAAGAGTTAAACACAATAAAGGGGTTAAATGTGTCCTAGGGAGGTGTTTCTAACTGTGGAGGGAGGGGTCTGACTGGGAGTAGAGAGACATCGCTGTTCCCGATCACTAGGAACAGCAGATCTCTCTCTACTTCCCTGACAGAACGGGGGATCTGTCTGTTTACATTGACAGATCCCCGTTCTGGCTCTCTGAGGAGCGATGGCGGGTCACCGGCGGACATCGCGGACGCCGGCCATGTGATTCGGCTCCGGCGGCACAGGCCCCCTATAGCCCTTAAAGCATCGGCCGTACAGCTACGGCTGAAACCTAAACATTTTTTACCTTATTGCATTAAGGTAAAAAAATATTTAGGTTTTACAACCACTTTAATTAACTCCTTATTCTCCTTCTCCATTAAATTATATTTTCCTGCTGATTTTTTTTTTTTTTTTGTTCACTCCTATTTTACAAACTATTAATAATTAAAACGTTTGTTTTTGTTTGCTTTGTTCGTAAATATTTTACACCTTAAACATATATTTATACATTTAACATTAAAAAAAGTGCAAAATAAAATAAAAAATTCCATTTGTAAATAACTTTTCAGTGCTTTGTACCATTGCTGACAGCTGAAGTGTAAACAGAACAGTTGCGGTAGGTATTCCCCCCCCCCCCCCCCGCTCCCCTTCGTGACCAGGCCATTTTATTGCTATCCAGTACTGCGCTATTTTAAATGACAATTGCGCAGTCACGCAACGCTGTACCCAAATTAAGTTACTATCATTTTTTTTTTCCACACATATGGAGCTTTCTTTTGGTGACATTTAATCACCTCTGTTTTTTTTTTTTTCGAGATATATTTTGCTATATAAACGAAAAAAAAAAAAAATACAGAAAATTTTGAAAAAAATATAACACATTAACAATAACAATAACAAATAATCTTTTTTCATGAATTTAGGCCAAAAATGTATTCTGCTTCATTTCTTTTGTGAAAAAAACCCAAATCAGTGTTTATTATTTGGTCTGTAGGAAAGTTATAGAGTCCACAAACTATGAGAAATATATAGATATATATCTATAGATATATATCTATATATCTATATATCTATATATCTATATATCTATATATCTATATAGATATATATATATATATATATATATAAATAGATATCTATAGATATATATATATGAAAATTAATCAATCCCGATGTACTGATCTAATTTCTTGAGGGCCGAAAATGTCAGGACAGTACAAATACCCATCAAATGACCCCCTTTTTGGAAAGTAGACAGTCCTGCACTGTCAGAACGCCATTCTCGGACACACTATCCTGCAGGGGGGCCCCCACCAGACTGGACCCTGCCGGCCTTTCTGGGCCGGTCCTCATACCCTATACATTGCGGGCTTAGTATCACACTAATACTCCCGGCAGACAACACCCTAGTCTTGGGGACAGTACTTTCACCAGGAGTTGGGCCCACCCCAGACTGGAGCCTTCCAGGACCTCTCTACCTTGGTGGTGTTTTAGGACGCCCTTTGTTGGGGATTGCGTTCCCGGGCTCACGTGCCTCGGGTGGGTATACAGGCCTCGCGGTCTTGCGGACCAGGAGCGGGACCTACGTCCGATGGTGTCACGTCCCCCCCCCCTTCTTCCTTTTTTATGGATGCAGCATTAGATACATGCCTCCTTAGCATTACTACATGACACATCTGTCTGTTTGCTGATTCCAATCTGATACCCCTGAGGAAGAGCATATGCTCGAAACGCGTCGGGTACTCCCCGCATATGTATTGTATATGTATTGGAGTTCTTAGATTTGTGAATCAATCCATACATGTTTTGTATTGCCAATTTTTGTATGTATCACGTTTGCTGCACTTTTACCCCCTGTACCACAGATGTACCATAAGATTTATACGTTCATTAAATATTTTTTCATACAACCCCTACTACTCTCCATACTTCTTACGACCCATAAGTAGGTGTTCCCTCTAAAAGTCCCCATAGAGGATCAATTTTCCACAAAGCAAGTTTTACCTTGGGATGTGGGTCCACCTACTTTTAGACCAACCCAGCACCAACCCCTGTGTTATTCAGGTATTTAGTAAGAGGAATTTTTTTTTGTCACAATTTTTTTGAAAATTACGAAATGTAATACATTTTTTTTTGTTTCTGTACATACTGTCACCAGTTCATTTGGGTCCAGTGCTGCATGACCGCGCAATTGTCATTCAAAATGCGACAGCGCTGAAAGCTGAAAATTGGCCTGGGCGGGAAGGGGGTGAAAGTGCCCGGTATTGAAGGGGTTAATATGATGGCGTGTAAAAAGGGCTCCTATGACAATGGTCAGAGGCCGGGTGATTTTGCCACAGTGACCTCTTCTACATGGATACTCACGTCGTTGTAGTTTGGCAATGGTGACATCCAGACCAAAGCTGATTGTAGCCATACTAATCCCCAACAAGAATAGGAAGATCCAGTCTTCGCCGAATCGCTTCAGAGCGTAACGTATGGCCCTGCCCACAGCTGTGATTAATAGACAAATCACAATTAATACATTCTAATAAATGAATAGACAATCACAATCAAAACATTCTAATATTGGTAAGATAGTATTATATTGTACATGTTGAGCCCTCCTACAAAAGGCTACCTATCAATTCTCTGAAGGAAATGTTTGCCTTGTCTGTGCTCCCGGAAGTCCGGGGCCTCCTCGCTCACCCATATCCGACAGTGCAGTCTCCGGACACAGCAATCATTTTTCACAGTGCTCAAAAAAAACCACATTTTTTAAATCAATGCATAGACTGTAAACATGATACAAGAGATGGTCAGAGACTGCAGAATTGATACAGGAGATGATCAGAGACTGCAGACATGATACAGGAGATAAGAGACTGCAGACGTGATACAGGAGATGATCAGAGACTGCAGACATGATACAGGAGATAACAGACTGCAGACAGGATACAGAAGATGGTCAGAGACTGCAGACATGATACAGGAGATGGTCAGAGACTGCAGACAGGATACAAGAGATGATCAGAGACTGCAGACATGATACATGAGATGGTCAGAGACTGCAGACATGATACAGGAGATGGTCAGAGACTGCAGACATGATAAAAAAGATGGTCAGAGATTGCAGACATAATACTGGAGATGGTCAGAGACTACAAACATGAGACAAGAGATGGTCAGAGACTGCAGACATGATACAAGAGATGATCAGAGACAGCAGACAGGATACAAGAGATGATGAGACTGCAGACAGGATACAGGAGATGGTCAGAGACTGCAGACAGGATACAGGAGATGGTCAGAGACTGCAGACAGGCTACAGGAGATGGTCAGAGACTGCAGACATGATACAAGAGCAAGAGATGGTCAGAGACTGCAGACATGACACAAGAGAAGGTCAGAGACTGCAGACATAATCCTGGAGATGGTCAGAGAGGATGTACAGCACATGCTAAGGAGTGTGACAACTTAGCTGCTCACCAGGGCTCAGCCAGGTTATGCAGTTTGATGGAGCGAAGCCTGGTGGACATTGTGTTCTGCAGAACATTAATGCCCCGTACACACGGTCGGATTTTCCGACAGAAAATGTCCTATCGGAGCGTGTTGTCGGAAATTCCGACCGTGTGTGGGCTCCAACACACATTTTCCATCGGATTTTCCGACACACAAAGTTGGAGAGCAGGAGATAAAATTTTCCGACAACAAAATCCGTTGTCGGAAATTCCGATCGTGTGTACACAAATCCGATGCACAAAGTGCCACGCATGCTCAGAATAAATAAAGAGATGAAAGCTATTGGCCACTGCCCCGTTTATAGTCCCGACGTACGTGTTTTACGTTACCGCGTTTAGAACGATCGGATTTTCCGACAACTTTGTGTGATTGTGTGTATGCAAGACAAGTTTGAGCCAACATCCGATGGAAAAAATCCTAGGATTTTGTTGTCGGAATGTCCGAACAAAGTCCGACCGTGTGTAGGGGGCATAAGAGTGGTTCTGAATTCTTTCTTTAAAGTTCAAATTCATCTAACGCAACGATATATCTATTAGAACAGAGAAGGGTTAGCTGTCTATGTCTCCACTTGGGATGTGAGGGAATACCCAACATTATGAATGGTCACAGCAACAATAGTGGTGTGGGCTCCTTGTTAGTTCCTCGTTCTTTGGTGTATTTTTGATGTTCAAAAGGAAATAGACAACCTCAGGAGGTCATGGCCAGGAAAGGTGACCAATTGTTCTAGATTTGTTCATCAAGATCATAAGACAATCAGATAACTACCTCTGTTGGTCATAATATAAGACGATGAGCCTATGATAGTCATAGGCTGTATTACTGGTCATAAGGTAACAAATTTTTGATATAACATATTAACTAGAATATGCCCACCGGAAGATTTCCCCTCTACTGTTCCAATAAAATGTGGGGTTTTATCTCATTTTCAATTCTGGTGAGAAGAAAGAATTCAGGACCATTCTGGATATCTTGTAGGCCTGACTGACCACCAGGCTTTGCTCCACCACTCTGGATAGCCTGGCTCAACCCTGGCGGGCAGCCGAGCTATCACACTCCCTAGTTCATGGTTTTCTTTTATCCACAGTATTGGAGAACATACAAGGATACATATACTAAAGCTGTCCCTATGTAGGCAGGTGCAGTTTGTTCTCTCCACTGTAGGTGGCGCTCAACCGCAGCATGCAGAGGGAGAGGGAGTTAGGAGGAACATGGTTTCTCTATGGTTTTCTAAATCTTTTGAGCAGAGATCTGGTTGAATGCTGGCCGCTCATGTGACACTGGCAGCCATCTTGAATGTGGCAGAGTCGATTTAAGACTACTGGGTTTGCCACGGTGAGTAAGTAAAGTGTAGGACTCTGCACTCTCTTTTGACACCTTTCCATTTGGGCTTGGAATGGCCAGGCCACATTCCACCCCTCCAGACAGATGCTGTCAGTTTGGCTGAAACCTGCTCTGGCACACGCTGTTGGCATCTCTGAGTGTTCCTGGCTGGGCCTCCTCTCCTCCCACTGGGTTTGTTGTGAATTTGTTTGCCCTTACTTCAATACAAGTTCTACTTTTTTAATCTGGACTGTGTGTGTGTGTTATTGCCGCCACACCACGCTGCACCCACCCACACATAGACCGATCAGTTCAGCAGGACACATTTCCACCCATCTATGGGCAGGCTGGCTGTACTTTTTTCCTTGTTTGATCACTGCCCGTGGCTATAGCTGCCAGCAGTGATCACTGTATTTTGATGGTTGGGAAACCTCCCGCTGTCAGAATACAATAGCGTAGTGGGAGGGATTCCCCCATCAACACTGATTGTGTTTGATTGATGGGGGAATCAAGCAATTTTCTTTCCTTCAACCTGTGGTTGAAGAAGAAAATTGTATAATGTATGGGCAGATTTAGGCATAAAGGGTGAAGGCTGGGACACACGGGCTGAATATCAGCTGGTATCAGCCGGTTCAACAGAAACTGGACATTGTTCAGCCAGTGTGTACAGCAGCCTGTTTGGCAGAAGCCAGTCCAACAACCGGTTTCTGTCAAAAGGGCGTGCTTGAAGTCAATGGTTGTGAGCGCTGATCATTGTGTTCTGCTGGGGGGGGGGGGGGAGTTCCCCTGTCAGAACACATTAGCATAGCGCATTCATTTCAGTCTGTAGTGAAGTTCAGAGGTCAATAAATCCACACTGCTAAGACTGATAAGTAAAAGCTTCTTATTGCACAGAGGGGGATCTGTGACTGGTGAGGTCCTTAGGTCTAACTTCAGCCCCTTCTATACTGGAAACATAACACTTTACCTTTACAGCCTCTCTAATGGGGCCCCCTTCCTACCCAAGGCCCCATAGCAGTCACGTGGGATGCTATGGTTATTGTTACATCAATGTTCGCTTGTTAGTCCCTGACAATGTGTAAAGCCGGCCATAGATGGATCCAATCTCAGCTAGTTCAGCAGGGACCAGCTGGGATTCGATCCATCTATGGGCAGGCCAATTGGATTGACTTGGGCACAACCAGCATTTCTAGCATGTGATTATTGCCAGTGGCTTTAGTGTGTGTTCTCCCGGCTTCCTGTTCCACACCCCCGGCCGAAGAACCCAATAGCTTCACGGGACGGAGACCCTATTGACACTGACTACATTAACGGGGGAAATTAGCGATTTTCTATGGCCTGTTCAGGAAGAGTCTGCAGTGCTTGTGCCCCTGGCAGTGGCAGTCCAGGGGGTGCTGGAAAAACTCACTTTGGGATAAGGCAGTGTTTTTATTAAGGCAGTTAATTTACAGCGCCCCTGCATGCTTTTTTCTACACTGGCCTCCCGGGTTGGGCTTTTAATGCCAACCTAAAGGCCAGGCATTGTCCTGCCCTTGGGCACCCTTAAGCATTATTTATTTTTGCACATGCACATTACTCTCTTGGGATTAGAAGGGTGTAGGTCCTTGGACTTGCCCTGAAAGTCTCGGGGAGGAGGGCACACGACCTTATGGTCAGATTCTCCCCCTCCCATGGGTAGTCCTTTTGAGGATCCCTATCTAGTACTTGGGTGGATCTTGCTTTCCCTTTGTGGAAGCCCCACATAGTACTTGGGTGGACCTTGCTTTCCCCTGGGGGGAGCCCCACCTAGTACTTGGGGGGACCTTGCTTTCCCTTTGGGGAACCCACCTAGTACTTGGGGGGACCTTGCTTTCCCTTTTGGGGAGCCCCACCTAGTACTTGGGCTGACATTGCTTTCCCTTTGGGGGAGGCCCACCTAGTACTTGGGGGGACCTTGCTTTCCCTTTGGGGGAACACACCTAGTACTTGGGGGGACCCCCACCTAGTACTTGGGGGGACCTTGCTTTTCCTTTGGGGGAGCCCAACCTAGTACTTGGGGGGACCTTGCTTTCCCTTTGGGGAACCCACCTAGTACTTGGGTGGACCTTGCTTTCCCTTTGGGGGAGCCCCACCTAGTACTTGACCTGACCTTGCTTTCCCTCTGGGGGAGGCCCACCTAGTACTTGGGCTGACCTTGCTTTCCCTTTGGGGAAGGCCCACCTAGTATTTGGGCAGACCTTGCTTTTTCTTTGGGGGAGCCCCACCTAGTTCTTGGGTGGACCTTGCTTTCCCTTTCGGGAAGCCCCACCTAGTACTTGGGTGGACCTTGCTTTCCCATTGGGGAGCCCCATCTAGTACTTGGGGGCACCTTGCTTTCACTTTGGGGGAACCCACCTAGTACTTGGGGGGACCCCCACCTAGTACTTGGGGGGACCTTGCTTTCCCTTTTGGGGAGCCCCACCTAGTACTTGGGCTGACATTGCTTTCCCTTTGGGGGAGGCCCACCTAGTACTTGGGCTGACCTTGCTTTCCCTCTGGGGGAGCCCCACCTAGTACTTGGGGGGACCTTGCCTTGGCAGATCTTCTGAAAAATGGTGTCTGCCTGGTTTCAGCTGGTAGTACCTTGTCCCTGCCAGGAGTTTTGGACTCTGATGTTTTAAGGCCAGGGTCCTTTCTGTTTGGGAGAGGACCGTGTGTTGCACCCTGTGCACTTTTTTGTATGCTCACTTGGGAGCCGTCTCTGCTGGGAGAACACAGTGATTACTGCCAGCGGCTATAACCGCTGGCAAATTTCGCATGCTAAAAATCCGACATGCTGGTTGTACCAAAGTCAATTCATGGATGGACTTTGGTACAATTAGCTTGGCCATAGATGGACTAAATCTCCGCCGTTTCCTGCCGAACCAGCCGAGATTCGAACCATCTATGGCCAGGGGATGTCTGCAGGGGTAAGGATGACCATACACAAAGCGACCTGTGCTCATTTTAGATACCAGCGATTCATCGTAAATTAAATAAAACAATTGATGCAATTTTTTACGACATTGCTCCGGACATTTATAATCGGCTTAAAATATTGATCGGTAAGCCAGCCTATCAGTTATAAATGCAAAGGGCCTATTAAAAAAGTCATAATCAAATGGTTCCAAATCAAGATCGGTTCTACCACACATGCTCGGATATTTGTTCAGCTGATCAGAAGCGATCGTCAAAATTCCACCATGGCAGATCACAATATTTTTTTCTTCAATTCAATCAGTTTAGTCGCTATTATATTGATACCCGTGTGCCCACCATTAAAGGGTATTTGCAGATATAAAAATTTACAATCATAATGACTTGTATCAGGCGCCATCAATTGGACTTTTCCTGAGCCTCTCCCATCCTATGGAACTCCCTACCAAAATCTGTCCATTTTTTTAGGCAATCCCTGGAAACCCTTCTCCCTATCCCGCCTCCACCCAACTACTGTACTTTTATTTTCTCAAACAGCTCGTCCCCCCACAGTATCACTTGACCCCCCCCCCCTTTTTAGATTGTTAGCTCTAATGATCAGGGCCCTCTGACTCCTCCTTTATTGAATTGTATTGTAATTGTACTGTCTGCCCTAAGAGCTGCGCAAACTGTTGGTGCTATATAAAGCCTAATATTAATATTAATAAATAATAATAATAAAACAATAATAAATAATAATAAAAAAGCCATGCATGTTACTTCTAGAGTTCAGCGGTAATGTGTCCAAAACGCAACACACCAAAAAGATTGCAAAATCATAAGGGCTTATTAACACTTGTGGTTGAGTGGGGTGGTGAAACCCTATAGTTGAGCCATGTTTTTACCCCCCCAACCCTTCCCCTTTAGCATATGCCACAACGCTTGCTTCTCAGCTGCTGTAGGAATTATACCCCTTGTTGCCTTGGGTGGGCACGGTGAGCGGAAACCCACTCAAGTGCATGCGGCTGCTCTGCGCGCACTAGCGCGGGGTCCATTTAGTTAAAGTAGACAGTGAGGAGGCGATAGAATGCCTCCTCGCTGCCTGTCACATCCTCTTTGAAGAGCAATCCAAAATGTGGATCGCTCTTCAGAGACCAAAGCAAGTGCGAAGGAACCCCTTATAGTTGCACCTGCTCTTTTCAATTTTGTGAATTTTTTTTCTTTATCTCCGCTCCCTCCATAAAACATGACATCTGTACAACACGGGTTGCCCATCACATCAGTATTATATGTTGCTACTTTGCAACCCCCCCAAGTACATTGTTATCATTTTGATCGGGAATTTCTCAGAAAGGACAATCCTTGTCTTTATCCTATAGAGCAGGGGTCTCCAAACTTTTCAAGCAAAGGGCCAGTTTACTGTCCTTCAGGACTTTGGGGGGGCCGGATTCTGGCCATTGGGGGGTAGAAAATGCCCTAGGGCCGAGCATCAGTGAGAATAAACACGGCCTTAGTGTTAGTGGTCAGTAGGAGGAGGAATAGTGCTCCATCATTGGTATTAGTGGAAGAAATAGTGCCCCATTGTTGGTGTCAGTGGGAGAAATAGTGCCCCATTGTTGGTGTCAGTGGGAGGAATAGTGCTTTATCATTGGTATTAGAGGGAGGAATGGTGCCCCATCATTGGTATTAGAGGGAGGAATGGTGCCCCATCATTGGTATTAGAGGGAGGAATGGTGCCCCATCATTGGTATTAGAGGGAGGAATGGTGCCCCATCATTGGTATTAGAGGGAGGAATGGTGCCCCATCATTGGTATTAGAGGGAGGAATGGTGCCCCATCATTGGTATTAGAGGGAGGAATGGTGCCCCATCATTGGTAATAAAGGGAGGAATGGTGCCCTATCATTGGTATTAGAGGGAGGAATGGTGCCCCATCATTGGTAATAAAGGGAGGAATGGTGCCCTATCATTGGTATTAAAGTGAGGAATGGTGCCCCATCATTGGTATTAGAGGGAGGAATGGTGCCCCATCATTGGTATCAGTGGGAGGAATGGTGCCCCATCATTGGTGTCAGTGGGAGGAATGGTGCCCTATCACTGGTGTCAGTGGGAGGAATGGTGCCCCATCACTGGTGTCAGTGGGAGGAATGGTGCCCCATCACTGGTGTCAGTGGGAGGAATGGTGCCCCATCATTGGTTTCAGTGGGAGGAATAGTGCCTCATATCATTAGGATCAATAGTGCCCCAAGGGCCAGATGACGGCTATCAAAGGGCCACATCCAGCCCTTGGGCCACAGTTTGGAGAGCCCTGCTTTAGAGTATATTTAGTATGATAGACATGCTATGCTTGTAAACCCCCCACCCCACCCTGGCTCTACCGTTAAAAAAATGAAAATAAATCAAAATAAAAAAATAAAAATACATAAAAATGAATCAAAATAAAGAAAAACATAAATAGACATAAAAGTAAATCTAAATAAAAACAATGCATAAAAATAAATCTAAATAAAAAAATACATATAAATAGAAATGAAAAAAAAAATTAAAAAAAATAAATTTAAATAATTATAAACAAAAAAAAAATATATAAAATATAAATAGTGCAGCTGTACTTACGCCTCATACAGGTCAGGAAGCGGGACCAGATGAGGAGGACCGTGCTCTGGTTCTCCTTCTCCTTCGGGTAGTAGGAATAGGCCTCGCTCTCCGTCATCTCGCTCTCGGCGTTGCTCTCCCCCCTCTTCTCCTTCCTCTCCGGCAGCTCCACCATCTCCGTCTTCTGCTCCATCCCATTTTGCTCCTCCAACTTGACTTGAGTCATGGTGGCCATACAGAAATCTGGAATGTGGCTCTGCTCATCCTTATATACCGAGATATCTAGATTGCAGCCACACCTGCCAGCCCTGCCCAGCACAGTCCAGGAATGAGAGACACTGAGTGTGTGTGTGCAATCACAACACTGATTGTTTGTCATCCTTGTCTACATGGAGGGGGGGGGGGGGAATGTTCCTTGAAGATAAGTACTCAACTGGAAGTGAGAATTCCAGCAAACTCTGCACAGGTGCCAAAGCCGAATGTCCTCTCAGGTCATTAACAGGGAATTCAGTTTTTTCAAAATTGACTCAAAGTAAGCTCTTATTATTGTGGATTAGCGTTTTATAAAACTCATCTCTGTCTTTAGATTAGAATTGTCCATGAAGTATAAAGTGCTTATTAGTGCTGCCTAGTGCTTGTGCTTAACTGTTCCTTCCTATGACAGTGGTAGACTGTCGGTGTACCTCTTTAGTGAAGCATCTGTCCAGCACCATGATTGCTGCTATACAGAGAGCCACAGGAGAAACGTTTCCCAGGGTTCCTCCAGAGTTTGCTGGGGTTCCATGAGCATGGAGCAATTTTTGCCTCTCAGATAAGTAACCACTGACCACCAATGTAAGGAACTTTCTTCCCACTGACCACCAATGTAAGGAACATTCTTCCCACTGACCACCAAGGTAAGGGACATTCTTCCCACTGATCACCAATGTAAGGAACATTCTTCTCACTGATCACCAATGTAAGGAACATTCTTCCCACTGATCACCAATGTAAGGAACCATTCTTCCCACTGATCACCAATGTAAGGAACATTCTTCCCACTGATCACCAATGTAAGGAACATTCTTCCCACTGATCACCAATGTAAGGAACATTCTTCCCACTGATCACCAATGTAAGGAACATTCTTCTCACTGATCACTAATGTAAGGTGCATTATTCCCACCGAACGCCAATGTAAGGAACATTCTTCCCACTGATCACCAATGTAAGGAACATTCTTCCCACTGATCACCAATGTAAGGGATATTCTTCTCAATGATCACCAATGTAAGGGACATTTACATTGGTGGTCAGTGAGAAGAATGTTTCTTACACTGGTGATCAGTGGGAAGAATGTTCCTTACATTGGTGATCAGTGGGAAGAATGTTCCTTACATTGGTGATCAGTGGGAAGAATGTTCCTTACATTGGTGATCAGTGGGAAGAATGTTCCTTACATTGGTGATCAGTGGGAAGAATGTCCCTTACATTGGTGATCAGTGAGAAGAATGTTCCTTACATTGGTGATCAGTGGGAAGAATGTTCCTTACATTGGTGATCAGTGGGAAGAATGTTCCTTACATTGGTGATCAGTGAGAAGAATGTTCCTTACATTGGTGATCAGTGGGAAGAATGTTCCTTACATTGGTGATCAGTGGGAAGAATGCTCCTTACATTGGTGATCAGTGAGAAGAATGATCCTTACATTGGTGATCAGTGAGAAGAATGTTCCTTACATTGGTGATCAGTGGGAAGAATGCTCCTTACATTGGTGATCAGTGAGAAGAATGATCCTTACATTGGTGGTCAGTGGGAAGAATGCCCCTGGCATTGGTGGTCAGTGGGAAGAGTTTTGCCCTTACAGAAAGCTTAAGAGAGTATTAGTGTCATTGGTAACTTATCTGAGAGGCATAAATAGCTAATTTCTGAAGGAACCCCTGGCAACCTCTGGAGAAAACCCAAGGTTTCACACTACCCTGGTTGATCCAAAGTACTACATAATACTTGACAGTGTCAACACAATGTTTCCAAGTATACACAGATGTTGGGACATACAGTATGTGCACCAAACAGACAGAGCCACGAAAGGCCCACTAGCTAAAGAGCAAGCAATAGAATGCTCACTGTCACAGAGAGGACCGGCTTGTTACATCACAGGGAAGTGGGGACTTGAGGGGTCCACAGACTGCTCTGTAATTCAGGTGGCCAAGGAACGATCTGAATGATGATGTGTTATTTTACTACGGCTGCAAAGTGATTGGATGATTAGGGAGCAGCAAAACACTGATGAGCACGTCCTTCTCTCCCTTTAAGCAAAACTCATGGCCCCCAATACCAGTTATGATACTGTGTTTCCATTCTTTTTTTTTGTAAGAAAAATAAGGGTTACAAATGCACCCGAAAAGGGCAACACACATTTTCTTCAGAGGTATATAAAACTAAAATGTTCAGAACAGGTAAACGTGGGAAAATTGGAGCTAGATTGGCCATACTGGGACGGAACAAACGATTTAAGTGAAGTGGGAGGGGGATGCTGAGGGTGTTACGGGAAAAGGGAGAGGAAAAAAAAAGGGGCGGGGTTGGTTGATGGTGGCAAGAAAAAAAGACCTGGGGTGGCGGATCACATGGGGAGCAGGATCAAGTAAGCCTTACCCTCCTCAGAGAATGTGAAGTCCTGCCAGTAGAACCAGGTCTTCTTGAAGGCATTGTTTTTTTTTTGGGGGGGGGGGGGAGAGGATAGGGTCCACCATATAGCAAAATGTCTTCAACTTTATGTAACCAGAGTGAGATCATTGGGGGAGGGGTTGGTGTCTTTCCATTTATTTTGGGAGGAGAGGATAAGGTCCTCCATAATGCAAATGTCTACATCTTTATGTAACTAGAGTGCGACCTTAGGGGGGTTGGCTTCTTTTAATTTTTTTTGGGAGTAGAGGATAAGGTCCTCCATATAGTAAATGCCTACATACAGTATGTATGTAACCAGAGTGAGACCATAGGGAGTTGGCGTCTTTCCATTTATTTTGGGAGGAGAGGATAAGGTCCTCCATATAGTAAACTTCTACAACTCTATGTAACCAGAATGAGACCGTAGGGAGGGTGGCATCTTTCCATATATTTTGGGAGGAGAGGATAAGGTCCTCCATATAGTAAATGTCTACAATTTTACTTAACCAGAGTGAGACCATGGGGGGGGGGGGGGTTGGCATCTTTCCATTTATTTTGGGAGGAGAGGATAAGGTCCTCCATATAGTAAATGTCTGCAACTTTACGTAACCAGAATTAGATCGTAGGGGGGTTGGCCTCTTTCCATTAATTTTGGGAGGAGAGGATAAGGTCCTCCATATAGTAAATGTCTACAAATGTATGTAACCAGAGTGAGACCATAGTGGGGTTGGCGTCTTTCCATTTATTTTGGGAGTGGAGGATAAGGTCTTCCATATAGTAAATGTCTACAACTTTACGTAACCAGAAAGAGCTCGTAGGGGGGTTGACATCTTTCCATTTATTTTGGGAGGAGAGGAAGAGGTCCTTCATATTACAAATGTCTACAGCTTTACGTAACCAGAATTAGATCATAGGGGGGTTGACCTCTTTCCATTAATTTTGGGAGGAGAGGATCAGGTCCTCCATATAGTAAATGTCTACAAATGCATGTAATTAGAGTGAGACCGTAGGGGGGGGGGAGGTTGGAATCTTTACATTTATTTTGGGAAGAATAAGGTCCTTCATAAAGAACATGTCTACAACTTTACCAGAGTGAGACCATAGTGGGGTTGGCATCTTTCCATTAATTTTGGGAGGAGAGGAGAAGGTCCTCCATATAGTAAATGTCTACAAATGTATGTAACCAGAGTGAGACCGTAGGGGGTCTCACTTGGCGTCTTTCCATTTTTTTTTTGGAGGAGAGGATAAGGTCCTCCATATAACAAATGTCTACAACTTTACATAACCAAGGTTAGGCTGTAGGGGGGTTGTCGTTTTTCCATTTCTTTTTCGTAGGAGATGATAAGGTCCTCTACATACAGTGAGGGAAAAAATTTGATCTCCTGCTGATTTTGTACGTTTGTCCACTGAAATTATCAGTCTATAATTTTAATGGTAGGATTATTTTAAAAGTGAGAGACAGAATAACAACAAAAAAAAATCCAGAAAACCGCATTTCAAAAAAGTTATAAATTGATTTGCATTTTAATGGGTTTAATAAGTATTTGAGTAATTTGACCCCTATGCAAAACATGACTTAGTACTTGGTGGCAAAACCCTTGTTGGCGATCACAGAGGTCAGACATTGCAGTTGGCCACCAGGTTTGCACACATCTCAGGAGGGATTTTGTCCCACTTGTAGTAAATGTCGACAACTTTACGTAGCCAGAGTGAGAACTGACCTGTACAAATTACATAAGTGCTCTGTTTTATTTGCAACTGAAAATGCGTTAGCAGAGCTCTGACTATCTCGAAACTCACAGGAGACTTGAAAACAGGGACAGGACAACTGTACAACTGTGTAAGACTGAAGGGAAGACCGGAAGTCAGATTTTAATTGGCCGTTTCTGCACTTCACATGCCATGTGACCTACAAACACCTTTTCTAGTTAATGCTGTCATATCTTGTTTTTTTATCAGTGAAGGTTTTATGTATTGTAGAAGAATTTTCATACAACAGTACAAGAGGGTCACGTGTTAGTGTTTCACAGGAAACAAAATGGCTAATAAAAAATATTGGCAGAGCCAGCGAATTGGAGCTGTAACCTCCAGCGGACTTTGTAAGCGTACTCAGATCTTCCCTAAGCCATGTCCCTCATTACAACCATGTAAACGATGGAATGGCTGTAAAAGAGGGAACCTCCAGAAAGGACTGGAACGTTGCACTGGAATGTCTTGCTTCGGGTGCCTACGGGACAGAAGCAGATAAGGATTTTTGTCAAACCGCTTGCAAAGGACCTTGGCTTGCTGTTCAGGTGTGGAAATAGATTTTTACTATAAATTATTAAAAATGATTATTAATAAATTCAGGAAGATATAAGAAAAAGAAGAGAAACCCCCTACACTATCCAATCATCGATATCCTAAAAGCCCCTGCACAGCAGAACTGAGGAAAGGAGGAGCCATTACTGTGATCCAATCAAAGCTCTACTACCGGAAACAAAACGCCAACCCTGCCGCACCATATTTTTTACTTTTCACACACTTGCTAAAATACAATGCAATACCCGACCCCTTCCCACCCCTCCTGGCAGCCCCTTTATGTAGGTCTTTACCCTGGGAGACTGGACAGAAGTCTGTCTTAGTACCAGTCCTCCCAATCGTACATAGAGACCAAGAGCTGTCTGCGGCAACTCAGTCACTGTGCTGGGAGCGCACGCTCAGCTCAGAAACCTTTTGCCCTCCATTGATGTATACTGCACAGTGCATATAGCAAATGGGCATTAAGGCCCACCCACCCTTTCAATGTACATAGACGTTACATAGCCGGCAAGACGTTAAAACCCAAAACAATCATAAAATGATGGCAGTTGCAGTTTTTTTGTCACATGATATTTGAGCCGAAAACATAAACATGATACAATCAGCACATTTCCTGGGAAATGCAAAAGATGAGATTGTGTTGACTAAATATACTCCAAATATGTCAAGCCTCACCTTCACAGTGTCGTAGATGTGATCGGGTTCACACATGCCTAGATCCCTCCCACTACAAAAACTGAAATCTGTTAAGGGATGGAAACTCAGGGATCTCCCAGAAATTCACTGATTTCACTCTACCGGATGACCCAGCTTTCCTTCTACTCCACGAGTACCACCAAAAAGGAAGGTGAAATCTATTCTCTACCATCTCTTAAACGCCACTAAATCTTACATTCCCCCAAAATGGAAAGACATCAACCCCCTTCCCCCCTACGGTCTCACTCTGGTTACGTAAAGTTGTAGACATTTACTATATGGAGGACCTTAACCTCTCCTTCCAAAATAAATGGAAAGATGCCAACCCCCCTGCCCCTATGGTCTCTCTCTGATTATATAAAGTTGTAGACATTTACTATATGGAGGACCTAATCCTTTCCTTCCAAAATGAATGGAAAGACGCCAACCCCCCCATGGTCTCACTCTGGTTATGTAAAGTTGTAGACATTTACTATATGGAGGACCTTATCCTCTCCCACCAAAATAAATGGAAAAATTCCAATCCCCCTACAGTCTCACTCTGGTTACGTAAAGCTGTAGACATTTGCTATATGGAGGACCTTATCCTCTCCTTCCAAACTAAATGGAAAGACGCCAACCCCCCTGCCCCTATGGTCTCACGGTGGTTATTTACATTTGAAGATATTTACTATATGGAGGACCTTAAAAATTCCCCCCATGATCTCACTCTGGTTATATAAAGTTGTAGACATTTATGGGGGACCTTATCCTCTCCCCCCAAAATAACTGGAAAGATACCAACCCCCCTACAGTCTCATTCTGGTTATGTCAAGCTGTAGACACTTGCTATATGAAGGACCTTATCCTCCCCCCCCCAAAAAAAATGGAAAGATACCAACCCCCTTGCCCCTATGGTCTCACTCTGGTTATATAAAGTTGTAGATATTTACTATATGGAGGACCTAATCCTTTCCTCCCAAAATAAATGGAAAGATGCCAACCCCCCTGCCCTTATGGTCTCACTCTAGTTATGTAAAGTTGTAGACATTTATATATGGTGGACCTTATCCTCTCCCCCAAAATAAATGGAAATACACCAACCCCCCCATCAATCTCACGTCTCAGACGCCAACCCCCCCCCCCCCCCCCCCATGATCTTGCTCTGGTTATGTAAAGTTGTAGACATTTACCATATGGAGGACCTTATCCTCTCCCCCCAAAATAATTGGAAAGATGCCAACCCCCCTACAGTCTCACTCTGGTTATGTAAAGCTGTAGACATTTGCTATATGGAGGACCTTATTCTCTCCCCCCCAAAAAAATGGAAAGATGCCGACCCCCCTGCCCCTATTGTCTCACTCTGATTATATAAAGTTCTAGATATTTACTATGTGGGGGACCTAATTCTTTCCTTCCAAAACAAATGGAAAGATGCCAACCCCCCCCCCTCCCATGGTCTCACTCTGGTTATGTAAAGAGACATTTACTATATGGAGGGATATGGGATAGAGGAAGGTGGCGCTGCCCCTTAACTGAAGAGTGACCTTCAGAAGTGTATCACACTTCACATCAGTGAGTACAAGAGTTAAATTGATCCGCAATAGTGTAGTGTATTAAACCACTATAAATGCTTATGATAGCAAATAAACTATAAAGTGCTAATATATCACCAAATGTCTGACACAGCTTTACCATGAATGTGCATGATTACACAAATACACAATTAATTCCAAATAAAAACTGTGAGTATATGAAAAAATATATATACTGCTCTAAAAATAATCCTCAAAAAAATAAATAAATTATATAATAAACCAAAAACAAAGTGTCCTCATGTGAAAAAAAAAAAATATATATATATAATTAAAAAATCAGTCTTTAGTATAAATATATGCAATATTCCCAAGTGACTTGTGCAGATGTCCAAAGTGCTCAGTGCATACACTTATTCGTGACTCCAGTGCAGTGAAATGATGAAGTGACAGTAGTGATCCCCCTTCGGTTCCACACTCACCAGATCTTTGTACCCCTGCAAGGGTAAAGCGCGTGTAGTTTGCTTTAGTAGCAATATCCGGACCGATCACCCATGCATGGTACACCAGGCACAGGATATCCTCATATAAGTGGACATAAAAAATGAGTACTCATAGCGTGACTCCGTTTGATAAGTATATTTTTTAGTCACACAGTATAAAAAGCTGGGCAAACTTTATGCCCGATCAACTAAATCAAGGAAAATAAAATGCAGTGAAGCCGTTTAAACTGATGTGAGTTCCACAGACCGGAAAAAACACAGACCGCAAGTGACGTGGGTGCGTACTAAGCTCCGTCTTGCGCGTTTCGCCATAGGAAGTCGTCTGAAGCGGTGCCATCTTAGTACACCCCACATCATATATGGTGAGCGATGGTGCTGGGCCAACCTCCTGTAATTAGGTGTGTCATATTCGTGGGGCCGAAAACGTCAGTTGGATATGCCTGCAACTACGCCAGTCTAGTTTTATTAAAGTTTGTTTTAGGCATAAATGTATATAATGGGCAAAGTGATCCTCACAGGGAATCCTGCTGAAGTTGGGACCAGACGCCCCTAGTGGTCATATATGAATGGCTCCCTGCACGTCCACTCACCATGTACAGTACAGATATTACCTGGTAAAACTGACATCAAAATAATCCTTGTTAAAAAATGTTCAATTTCAAAAAGAGGGAGAAGAATAACAACTCATAACATCATTTGCTCTTTTTAAAGCACCTGTTCCCTTCAAATTTACTTAAAACAAGGAAAAGAACGAATGGAAAAATGTATAAATAAAATGATGTATATATATATATATATATATATATATATATATATATGTATATATGCTGTGGTCCCCCACATGCTGCTCTGGTCCCCCATATGCTCATCTCCCCCCCCTCATGCTGCTCTGGTCCCCCGCATGCTCCTCTCCCCCCATGCTGCTCTGGTCCCCCATATGCTCATCTCCCCCCCCCCATGCTGCTCCGGTCCCCCATATGCTCCCCTCTTTCCTACCCCCCCTCATGGTGCTCTGGTCCCCCATATGCTCACTCCCCCCCATGCTGCTCTGGTCGAGTGCCGAGGAAGGTTATGTTATGTTACAGCTCAGCTGTGTGCGGCCGCCCTCCTTCAGGACACTGAGCTTCTCAGTGTCAGACTCCTGAGCATCATGTCTGTGTTCAGGCGCGCTGCATAACTAGCCAGGGAGAGGAGGTGAGCACCGCGGGGGGGGGGGAGAACAGAGAACCGGAGGGGGGCGGCGGTCACCAAAACCGGCCCACTGAGCCATCGGCCCACCGGGAAACTCCCGGTAGTCCCGATGGCCAGTACATGCCTGCATGAGTCTCTGAACCAGAGGAGCTTACAATCTAATGTCCCCCCACAGTCACACACTATTATACATTTATATAGCTCTATAATACACCGCAGTGGTGTACAGAGAACACCGAGCCAGTCACATCAGTCGTTGTACCAGAAGAGCTTGCAATCTAATGTCCCCCCACAGTCACACACACTATCCCCACTAAAGCCGCACAATTGACCATCCTGGGGGTCAGTTTTGGGATCGGCTGGTATAAAGGTGATATTTTTATTGTCATGAATTTCCTATTAGTAGCTGTCCTGTAACAGGTGTCACTTTGAGGATACGTTTGTCTTCCTCTATCTGATGACTGATCAGGGAGGTTCTCTTGTAAAGTCCTTGATATGACAGCTCCATCAATAACGTTTTACGTTCCCATTCATGGCACTTTCACTGTTCTATTTGTTGTTGGTGGATTGGTCCTCCATTTCCAGGTTGTATGACATGGATTGTTTCGTGTTAATGACACTTTCTATGACCCTCTCAGGACATGGACGGGATGGGTGTTTGAGTTTCCAGATGAAGAATGGGTTGTAACTTAGGAGGAATGATCCCTCTCGGGTATTGTGTTCCGTACAATGGGAGGCTGCAAACATAGACAATGGGTGGTTCTGAGCTGATCTTATCATGGCACTTAGCCCATTAATCTATAACAGATTTTCAGCATGGTTGGCTAGTATCATGTCTCCCCAGCTTGTAAAACAAGGCTCCTTTAATATATCTTCAACTAACCATAGACTTGAGAGCAGGGGTGTCAAACTCTATTTCATTGCGGGCTGCATCAGCATTATGGTTACCCTCAGAGGGCCGGTTGTATCTGTAGGATTACATAAATGTATCTACTCTTTATCATATTAAATAATGGCATCTGCATTCAAATATTATTACTTTTAGACTTCATACTTTTTATTGTAAGTTTCAAAAGTTTAATACAGAGACTATTGGGCATACCCGGGCTCGTGGGATAGCTTTAGGGGCATAGACAAGTAATAAACCTAAAAAGAGTTCTGGAAGCCCTACGAGAAGCTAGAGGGTCTACCAGTCTTTGTAGACACACCTCAATCAATCCTAAGGGGCACCTGAATGGTGATGACAGAGATAATGAAGTCACCGCCGTCCAGAAGATCTGAATTTGGGGACGCTGACAGAAGACATGGATGAAATCCGCTGAGACTGACCCACACTTCCAGCCGTTGGTGGGGACAGACGGGTATATCCTATGCAGACCCATGGGGGTAACGTAGATTCTATGCAGGCTCTTAAACTGCATGAGTCTATCCCTGGTGGACACTAATTGTGAAAAAGAGCTTTCCCACATCTCCTTCCAATCTTCCTCATCTAATTCAGGGAAGTCAACAAGCCACTTAGTTCTGAGGGACTCCAGTCTTTATGGACCTTGCTATGTGCACTGGTCCAAATCACTTGGTGGAGGGGGTGGTGTGGGGTTGTTTTGCAGGGGTTGGGCTTGGCCCCTTAGTTCCAGTGAAGGGAACTCTTAAGGCTTCAGCATACCAAGATGTTTTGGACAATTTCATGCTCCTAACTTTGTGGAAACAGTTTGGGGTTGGTCCTTCCTATTCCAACATGACTGCGCACCAGTGCAAAAAGCAAGGTCCATAAAGACTTGGATGAGCGAGTCCTGACCTCAACCTGATAGAACACCTTTGGAATGAATTGGAGCGAAGACTGCGAGCCAGGCCTTCTCACCCACATTGGTGCCTGACCTCACAAATACGATTCTGGAAGAATGGTCAAACAGTCCCATAAACCTTGTGGATAGCATTCCCAGAAGAGTTGAAGCTGTTATAGCTGCAAAGTTTGGGCCAACTCAATATTGAACCCTACACGAAGACTGGGATGTCATTAAAGTTCATGTGCATGTAAAGGCAGGTGTCCAAATACTTTTGACAATATAGTGCATTAACACTAACCCTCCCGACCGGGGCAGCATAGAACTCAACCTGCTTACAAACCAGTTAATTGGAGCTCATGAGGAAAATGCTCTTTACATTGGTGCGCAGTAGGAAACATAGAACCCTTACACCGGCCATAGATGGTTCAGATCTGAGCTGGTTGTGCAGGAACTGGCCAAGAATCGAACCGTGTATGGGCAGGCTGAATGTACCAAGTTGATCAGCTTGGATACAACCAGCCTGCTGGATTTTACTTGTGATTATCGCTAGCAGCTGGAATACCCCCTAGCAATCACTGTTTTCCTCCAGTGGGGACGGGGAAGAAAGGGTTACAGTAGTTATAAACCCTCAAAACCACCAAAGTCCGTTTCGGCTGGTTGCTCAGTTCTCTAATTGAGCATTTTATATTTGATCGGCACATGACTTACAAAAGTAATAGTACCTTGTGCTATCTAGAAGAAAACTCAGTTTACAGTATCTCACAAAATCGAGTACACCTCTTGCATTTTTGTAAATATTTTATTCAACGTTTTCATGTGACAACACTGAAGAAATGACACTTTGCTACAATGTAAAGTAGTGAGTGTACAGCTTGTATAACAGTGTAAATTTGCTGTCCCCTTAAAGTAACTCAACACACAGCCATTAATGTCTAAACCGCTGGCAACAAAAGTGAGTACAACGCTAAGTGAAAATGTCCAAATTGGGCCCAAAGTGTCAATATTTTGTGTGGCCACCATTATTTTCCAGCACTGCCTTAACCCTCTTGGGCATGGAGTTCTCCAGAGCTTCACAGGTTGCCACTGGAGTCCTCTTCCACTCCTCCATGACAACATCACAGAGCTGGTGGATGTTAGAGACCTTGCGCTCCTCCACCTTCTGTTTGAGGATGCCCCACAGATGCTCAATAGGGTTTAGGTCTGGAGACATGCTTGGCCAGTCCATCAACTTTACCCTCAGCTTCTTTAGCAAGGCAGTGGTCATCTTGGAGGTGTGTTTGGGATCGTTATCATGTTGGAATACAGCCAGTCTCTGAAGTGAGGGGATCACGCTCTGCTTCAGTATGTCACAGTACATGTTGGTATTCATGGTTCCCTCAATGATCTGTAGCTCCCCAGTGCCGGCAGCTCTCATGCAGCCCCAGACCATGACACTCCCACCACCATGCTGGACTGTAGGCAAGACACACTTGTCTTTGTACTCCTCACCTGGTTGCCACCACACACGCTTGACACGATCTGAATCAAATAAGTTTATCTTGGTCTCATCAGACCACAGGACATGGTTCCAGTAATCCATGTCCTTATTATATAGAAAAAATTCCATGCTAGTGTGTTATCAAAAGTAAATACAGCAGCTGTGCACTAAAACCTAAATACCAGGTCAATCAAAAATGTATGCCCTAAAAGTGCAGCGCTAAATAAAATTACCATGTGCAAAACACCATATACTGTATAACACCATATATGACATAGTGCAAAACCTTTGAAGTGAACAGAAAATGCAATGAAAATATTATTCAATCCAAAAATGTCCTTATACAAAAGTTCAAAATATATTATATTCATAAAGTGCAAAGTTCATAAAATGATCACTAAAGTGCTCCTGTGCAAACAATTCATGCATGGCAGTGTCCCACACTGGATAGATCGATCCTGATGGTGCAGTGCTCAGACATTCACCATTGCCAGACGACGCCATTTGTGGTGAAACGTACGTCGGGAGGTTGACGCTCTGACATCATCGCCATTTTTAGTGTGGACGGGTGCTCGCTATGCCGGCCGGCTGTTTGCTGTATTTTTACATACTCATGTGAGTTTTCTACTTTTATCTATTAAATCGTTTTTATCAGTATTACACTATGGCCAGTTCCTTTTTATTTACATGCTTGTGAGATGTCATTTTGGAGTCTCTGCTGTATCCCCCGGTTCCTGCCGCAAGCAGTCCAGAACGCCAATGGATCTCTCATACTGCTATTGAACATAAGCTGTGGTTGGCTTGCCTTGCGGTAAGCACATTATTTGCCTGGTGGTGGATCACGTAGTGTGGTGTAGTAAACTGATAATGAACACAAGCTGTTGTTGGCTTGCCTTGTGGTAAGCGCAATATTTGCACGGAGTGTGGGGTCTCATCTTCACTACGGAGTTTGCAGTGTTCACTCTAAGTTCCCTTTTTCTTTCCTGCTGTATCTTTATGCACTAGCGTAAGTTTTCTACCTTTTCTAAACTTTGATTAGTTTGGCAGTATTACACTATGGCCAGTTTCTTTTTATTTACATGTCTATGAGATGGAAGTTTGGTGTCCTCATTACATCCTTTCAGATACGATGTATACAGTCTAAGAGCACCATCTGGATTCTCCACACCAAGACGTGATATAGGCTGGTGTTCGCTTGCCTTGCGGTAAGCGCAATTATTGGGTATTTGCGGATACTGTATGGGTTGTCACTCATATTTTTTACACCATTGACTCTGGTTGGATTCACCCAAGGGGTCTTTCTTGGACTGATTTCAGATCATTACTTCACATTTTTATTTTCTGTTACTATATATGGACACTTATTTTTATTCGCAAATATTACATATGGACACTCATGTTTGATTCATACATACATGTGTTGACCCATGTACTTTTCATAATTAAATTTTTAATATTTTTCAACATTTTTGTATTTATATATGTACTTCCTCATGGAAGTCTTTGAGATTGCTTCATGTGTTTCACTTATATTTAGCGCGGTTATTTCTTTTTTATTAGTTATTTTAGTGCACATCTCACTGTTTAACTGCTGCTTTTTGGGGGGATAGTTTCTATAGGTAGCGCAGTATTTTTTTGTTTTTCTTTGTTTTTCTGTGTATTCACCATTGTGACACCTTCACCATAAATCAGATGGGGGCTTACCAGAACACCAGCGATCTTCCTTATGCCGCGTACACACGAGCGGACTTTCTGGCAGACTTCGTCCGGCGGACAGGACTCTGTTGGACAATTTGATCGTGTGTGGGCTCCAGCGGATTTTTTTTCCCAAAAGTCAGACGGACCTAGAAATAAAACATGTTTCAAATCTTTCCAACGGACTCGAGTCCGGTCGAAAAATCCGCTCGTCTGTATCCTAGTCCGACGGACAAAAAAGTGTTGAGGAGACTGAAGAGAGGGACGTTCTCAGGTGAGAGAAAAGAGAGAGAGACAGGCTTTCCACACAGCACTACAGAGAGAGTGCTGACAGAAGATCTGAGGAGGGTTGTCTGAGGAGAGTGAGGAGAGCGGTCTGAGGTACCAGCATCTGATTGAGGGGAGAGACACAGGCTGACACCAGGGACTGTGTGACAGAGATAGAGAAAGCCACGTTTCTCTTGAGACTACCGGGGAGAGTTACCGTGAGTGGAGGGGATAGAGTGGTGAGGAGTGGTGAGGTGACGGGACTGTGTAGTGGAACTCCACCTAAGAGAGAGAGAGCCACACTGTCTACCAGCATCTGAGAGAGAGAGAGCCATGCTTTTCCCGAGACTGCTGCCAAGAGACTGAGGATAAAGGACCCAGGAACAGTGTCAGTCACCCACACGGTCCTTCACCGTTCAGCCCGGGGACCTTGCTCAGCAACTCAGCACCATCTAACCCAGCGGAGACAACCCACGCACCGCTTCGGGGATCAGAAGACCCATCCTGGAGTCCTGCTGGCCGTTGTCCGATCACCCTGCCAGTTCAGCTACCAGCCATCCTAATCGGCCGACAGGAGGTTATCCAGTGCCTTACAACATTGCCAGGAGCCTGAACCACCATTTGGGACTTCCGTTGTGTCATCACCCAGAGGATTGCTTCTATCTGCTTATGGCTTTGACTGTCTAAAAGGGTACAAGGATATTGGTTTGCTGACCTGCTACTGATCCATCTGATATCAAGGCCCCCAACTTTTCAACACAGTGAAGCTATCTGGTTTTTGATGGTGGTCCGGAGTGATTATTCCTTAACAGCTTAGCCAGACCCTCTGTAGCGGGGGGTCATGGGTCTCTGGTAAGCGGCCAGTCTTTATATTTGGTGACGGTGGATCTGACACTTCATATCATCAACAAACCTTCAATATTCATGAGCACTTTGGGTGGTCATCGCATTCATTATATGGACTTTTAATAGGTCTTAAGACTTGCACTTCTGCACATGCAATTAATACATATTTTTTATGAGTAATTATATATATACTCCATATATTCACATGGCCTTTTTTTGCACTCTATGATGGTCATTATCATTTATATCCATTAGCGCAGTTTCACATTTTCTTATTTGGTTCAATTTATGTCTGTGTTATACATAGGAACTGCAGCTTATATATATTTACCTATGCGCAGTTTTATCTCTTTTCTTTTGCATTTTAATTGTACCCGGCTGGCCCTGGGGGTTCCCCTCATCCTCTTCTCTCCTAACGACACACGGAGGGAGGAAGTTGCCATATGTAAGGATGCTGCGCAGGAGGGTAGGAGGAGCATTAAGCTCCGCCTCAGTCACTCGCATTAAGCATGGCTGGTCTGGTCAGTCACCGCCCATTTTATGGGGGCGCCAGTCCCTGATCCCCCCTCTGGCAAGTACGCCCTATAAATGGCACCAGTCCCTGCCCAGTCTGCCCCATAATAACACTGGCACTACAGCAAGCCCCCAGCCGCCGGGGTCCGTTCTTGTGCGTGAGACGAGAGAAGGGGGGGCTTTTTTTGTGCCCGGGTGGCTTTTTTGCCGCCCCCCGCAAAGTGCCGCCCTAGGCCTGGGCCTTGTCAGCCTAGGCCAAGACACAGTGTTGCTGATAAGGCTGCACTGATGTGTACTGATGAGGCTGCACTGATGGGTACTGATGAGGCTGCACTGATGGGTACTGATGAGGCTGCACTCATGGGCACTGATAAAGCTGCACTGATGAGCACTGATGAGGCAGTACTGATGGGTACTGATAAGCTGCACTGTTAAGGCGACACTGATGGGCACTGTTAGGCGGCACTGACAGGCACTGATAGGCGGAACTGATATGCTGCACTGATGGACATTGATATGTTGCACTGATGAGGCTGCATTGATGGGGACTGATGAGGATGCACTGATGGGCACAGATGAGGCGGCACTGATGGGCACAGATAAGCTGCACTGATAAGACGGCAGTGATGGGCACTGATAGGCGGCACTGGCAGGCACTGATAGGCGGCAGTGATATGCTGCACTAATGGACACTGATATGTTGCACTGATGAGGCTGCACTGATGGACACTAGTGAGGCTGCATTGATGGGCACTGATAAGGCTGCACTGATGAGGCTGTGCAGATGAAGCGGCACTGATGGGCACTGTTAGGCGGCACTGACAAGCACTGATATGCTGCACAGATGGACACTGATATGTTGCACTGATGAGGCTGCACTGATGGACACTGATGAGGCTGCACTGATGGACACTGATGAGGCTGCACTGATGGGTACTGATGAGGCTGCACTAATGGGCACTGATGAGGCGGCACTGATGGACACTGATGAGGCTGCACTGATGGGTACTGATGAGGCTGCACTAATGGGCACTGATGAGGCGGCACTGATGGGCACTGTTAGGCGGCACTGACAAGCACTGATATGCTGCACAGATGGACACTGATATGTTGCACTGATGAACACTGATGAGGCTGCACTGATGGGTACTGATGAGGCTGCACTAATGGGCACTGATGAGGCGGCACTAATGATAAGCTGCACTGATAAGGCGACACTGATGGGCACTAACAGGCATTGGTAGGCGACACTGATATGTTGCACTGATGGGGCTGCACTGATAATCAGAGCACTGATGATCTCAGTGTAAATGCCCCCTGTAACTGGAAAGCCGGTTTTCAGCTTTCCTGTCCTCAGACACTGACAGCGCTGAGGAAAGAAAATGACGATAACTGGCATTTGTTTACATGTGATTGGACACAGCTGATCACATGGTAAAGGACCTACAGTATGTCATTGGCTCTTTACCCCGATGCACTGTGTACGAAAGACACAGCTCACCACCGATCGTCGCCACCCGGGGTCACGCACGAGTGACGCATTCTAAAGGACGTCATATGATGTCCAGTCAGAACGGTAAAGCCCCTCCTAGCGAACTTCACACCTTCCCATCCGGTCTATAGCAGACTGACTGCCGGGCGGGAAGGTGTGAAGTTCGCTAGGAGTGCGGCTTTCCTAAAGTAATAATTGGGACCAGGGCGTGCATGTACAGTACACAGCGACTGTTCTCAGTAGAAGTTCTTCTTGCTGGAGGCTGCCATTTTGCTGAAGCCCAGAGCCCCTGAACAGCAGCCAATCTTTAGTCTGTCAGCAGATCGGCACAGTGCTGAAAAATAGAGAGCGACTGAGCATGTGCAGAGCAGAGTGAGACCGTGGATTACTGGATTTTAACCAGTACAGGCACTTTTTTTCAATGTTTTACCTATCTACAGCTATGTATTGCTATCTGCGGATATAGATACCTGCAAAAGGGGCCATCCTGAAGTCCTCCAGCAGGTCTAAAGTTCCACTTTAAACATCATCCAATCATGTGTAAAACGTTTTTATTTTATTTCCATTGCATGTATGTAGCACCCTGATGTTCAGGCAGGGTGGCTACTAAATTTACCTGCCAGGTATAGTTGCCTTGGCCAATTGTTAGGAGGTCAAATGATTCCACCCTAGTTCTGGAATTGCTGCACTTCTCTCCTCTGTCACTAGATGGCCGGGTATCTGGTGACATTAGATAAGACAAGGGCATTACAAAGACAGGTTAGCAATGAATGGGGTATGGCAGCCAATAGGCAGGGATTTTCTTGGGTCCCTTGGCCTGCTGGGAGCACCTATTTATTTGGGTGAGGTCAGGTGATCAGCCACCTATACAGCTGTCTGGGTGGACGTGTGTCGTATTGCCCCGGGCTACTAGGCCATAAGCCTTGGGCCTCTTCCGGGACATCTGCCTGCTGGGCTGTCTGAGGGCCTATCCAGAAGCAGGAGAGCAGAGTAGGTTTGGGACTGCGGCTTGCAGTCCAACCAGAAGTGACGGTTCCGCCGGCCGGGGAACCAGTTGTGGTCGGAGGTAGAGGGGAAGCTGCCGTGCCGTGTTGGTAGGACGCAGTGCGACCCCGATCTCTGTAAAGAGCCACATCCGTGGCTCTTTAACAATGTGATCGTCTGTGTCCAATCACATCCGGTCACATGTAAACACAGAGATGCCGGTAATTGGCACTTCTTGCTTCACACTGACAGAGTGTGAGGAGAGGAGAGCCGATCAGCGGCATCTCCTCACAGGAGACATGTATACATGTAATCAGGGCACTGATCATCAGTGCCCTGATTTCAATAGTGACACCAGTGCCACAAATCAGTGCCAGCGATGAGTGCCCACCAGTGCCAGCAATCAGTGCCTATCACTGCCAGCAATCAGTGCCCACCACTGCCCATAAGTGCCACCAATCAGTGCCCATTAGTGATGCCAGTCCGTGCTGGCTATCAGTCCCGCCTATCAGTGCTGTCCATCAATGCCCATTGGTGTCGCCCATCAGTTCCACCCATTAATGCTCATCAGTGCCTATCAATAACGCCTATCAGTGCCCACCAGTGCTGCCTATCAGTGCCACGTATTAGTGCCCATCAGTGCCACCTAACAGTGCCCATTAGTGCCACCCATAAGTGCCACCAATCAGTGCCCATTAGTGATGCCAATCCATGCTGGCTATCAGTCCCGCCTATCAGCGCTGTCCATCAATGCCCATCGGTGTCGCCCATCAGTGCCACCCATCAATGCTCATCAGTGCCTATCAGTAACGCCTATCAGTGCCCACCAGTGCTGCCTATCAGTGCCAAGTATTAGTGCCCATCAGGGCCACCTAACAGTGCTCATCAGTGCCACATATCAGTGCCCATAAGTGCGGCATATTAGTGTCTCCTCATCAGTGCCACCTTATCAGTGCCCATAAGTGCCACCTCATCAATGCCCACCAGTTTAGCCTATCAGTGACGCCTCATCAGCGCACATCAGTGAAGGAGAAAAAATAGTTAATTACAAAATTTACTTACAGAAACTAAGTAAAAAAAATATTTTTTCAAATTTTTTGGTCTTTTTTTTTTTTTTTTTTAGTAAAAAATAAAAAAAAAACAGCAGTGATTAAATACCACCAAAAGAAAGCTCTATTTTTGTGAAGAAATAAAAATTTCATTTGGGTACAGTGTTGTATGCCCGCACAATTGTCATTCAAAGCGTGAGAGCGCTGAAAGCTGAAAAATGGCCTGGGCACTGCAGGAAGGGGGTGTAAGTACCCTGTAGGCAAGTGGTTAACCACTTCAATACCAGGCACTTAGACACCTTCCCGCCCAGGCCAATTTTCAGCTTTCAGCGCGGTTTCAATTAGGATGGTGGTATTTGATCACCTCTGCGATTTTTATTTTTTGCGCAACAAATAAAAAAATACAGAAAATTTTGAAAAAAAAACAAGTTTTTTTTTTGTTTCTGTTAAAATTCTTTGTAAATAAGTACGTTTTCTTCTTCAATAACGGGCACTGATATGGCTGCACTGATGGGCACTGATAAGGCGGCACTGATGGGCACCGATAAGGCGGCACTGATGGGCACTGATGATGGGCACTGATAGGCAGCACTGATGGGCATGGATAGGTGGCACTGATGGGCACTGATAGGTGGCACTGATGGGCACTAATAGGTGGCACTCATAGGTGGCACTGATGGGCACTCATAGGTGGCACTGATGGGCACTCGTAGGCGGAACTGATGGGCACCAATGAGGTGGCACTGATGGGCACTCATAGGCGGCACTGATTAGTACTTATGGGTGGTCCTGATGGGTACTTATGGGTGGCACTGATAGGTGGCATGGATGGGCACTGATAGGTGGGCACTGATGGGCATGGATGGGCACTGATAGGTGGCACTGATGGACACTGATGGGTGGCACTGATGACACTGATGGGTGGCATTGCTGGGCATTACTGATGTCATTTGTTACATAATGGTGCCAGTCAGTGCCCATTTGTGGGCACTGATTGGCACAGATTGGGCATTCATTTGCACATGTGGATGGCCATGAGGTACATACCTGGCCATCCACATGTTGCCCCCTTCCCTGGTGGTCCTGGGGGCTTCCCTGGTGGTCTAGTGTGGGCATCCACGGGGGGGGGGGGCTGCGCTGATAAACAATCAGTGCAGACCCCCCCTGTCAGGAGAGCCGCCAATCGGCTCTCCTCTACTCACGTCTGTCACATTGTAAAGAGCCTCCATCAGAAGCTCTTTACCGAGATCAGGGTAGCGGTGTGTCAGACTGACACACCGCACCACCGATCGCCGCGATGCGCACACCCCCACGGACGCGCGGCGGCTGTTATCCTGCAGGGCGTGATATGACGCCCAGTAAGGATAACTGGCGGGCGGGAAGTGGTTAAACATTATGCACTTAGAAAAGTCAGTTCCAGCACAACAATTCACAACAAATGTGAGCATAAACACTACAAAAAAAAACAAAAAACAGCATAGGATCGCATTAGCACACCCAACCAGTATTTTTCCAGTACCAGTTAACTGTACAGACCGTAGGAACCTACAGAACGTCCAAAACCAAAACTCACCGTATCTCAATATCTCTCAGCTTTCATAGGGTGAGGTATACAGTGGGGAAAATAATGATTTGATCCCCTGCAGATTTTGTAAGTTTGCCCACTTACAAAGAAATGACGGGTCTATAATTTTTTATCATAGGTGTATTTTAAATGATGGAGACAGAATATCAACCAAAAATCCAGAAAAAACACAATACAAATGTTATAAATTGAGTTGCAGGTCAGCGAGTAAAATAAGTATTTGATTCCCCTACCAACCAATACAGGAAGTGACTTCAACCTGATGGAAAAAGGCGGGAAAATGCCCAGGAGGCACACAAGAAGTAACCTCAAACTACCCTATATAAGCCCAGCCCAGACACTACCAAATCGCTTGATTATCTTCAGTCCCCCCCTTGTTCCTGTGCTAGTGTGTGATCTGTCTGAACTTGTTTTGACCTGGAAACCTATTTGACTACTCTTGTTTGCTGCATGCCATTGACCTCGGATTTGTACCTTAACCATTCCAATTCTTTGCCCCTTTTGTACTCAGCTGCCAGATTGGAACTGAGCCCGGCTTGGATCTCGACCATTCTTCTTCTGATTAACCCTTACATACTTCGTTGCCCAACTGGACTTGACCTCGGCTCGGATCTCGGACTAAGGCTTGCACGGTGCTCTGCACCCCTGGCACCCGTGCCACTCGGTGTCCAGCAAGTCTCTGTCTCTGTCATCTCTAGAGGCTTCAAGGACCCGAGGCGCAAGGGAGGCCTCCCCACTACTTCGGTCCCACATAAATTACGTGGCTCTCGTGACACCTGCACAAGGCTGGAATGGGCTACAAGACCATCAGCAAGAAGCTTGGTGAGAAGGAGATAACTGTTGGAGCGATTATTCTCAAATGGAAGACAAACAAAATAACCTTCAATCGCCCTTGGTCTGGAGCTCCTTATGGGGTAAGGATGATCATGTAAAAAAAGAGGGGGTCAGCCCAGAACTACACGGGAGGAGCTTGTAAATTATCTCAAGGCAGTTGGGACCATAGTCACCAAACAAACCATTGGTGCTCAATACGCCATCATGGATTGAAATCCGGCATCACCCGTAAGGTCCCCCTCCTCAAGAAGGCACATGTACAGGCCCATTTGAAGTTTGCCAATGAACATCTAAATGATTCAGAGAAGGATTGGGAGAAAGTGCTGTGGTCAGATAGGACCAAAATTGAGCTCTTTGGCAATAACTTGACTCACCGTGTTTGGAGGAAGAAAAAGGCTGACTATGATCCTAAGAACACCATCCCTACAGTCAAGCACGGAGGTGGAAACATCATGCTTTGGGGCTTTTTCTCAGCTAAAAGGCCGACTTTGCTGCAATGAGGGGCCAAAGGATGGGGCCATGTATTGTAAAAGCTTGGATGAGAACCTTCTTCCCTCAGCCAGAACATTGAAGATGGGTCGTGGTTGGGTCTTTCAGCATGACAATGACCCAAAACATACCGCCAAGGCAAGGAGGGAGCACATTAAGCTCATGGAGTCACCTAGCCAGTCTTCAGACCTTAATCCTATAAAAAAAATTATGGAGGGAGCTGAAACTTCGAGTTGCCAAGGGACAGCCAAGAAACTTTAAGGATTTAGAAATCTGTAAAGAAGAGTGGACCAAAACCCCTCCTGAGATGTGTGCAAACCTGGTAACCAACTACAAGAAACGTCTGACCTCTGTGCTTACCAACAAGGGTTTCTCCACCAAGTACTAAGTCATGTTTTGCTTGGGGATCAAATACTTATTTTACTGAACTGCAACTCAATTTATATGTAGCGGCATCCCCGACCTCCAAAGGCCTAATGGTGACCTCCAGAGTGAAGGAGAGCTGACATACTTCTTCACAGTATGGGTTACTAGGCATGGTGAGTGTAATGCGAGTTGAAAACATGGTCGCCAGTCACTTTTTGGAATGCAAGAAAAGAGATTTATTGTCTCTTAACAAGAACTGAGGGAGAGAGGGTTAGGCAAGGACACCCTTAGGCAGATGCAATAGCAATGGGCAGACTCCAAAACAAAAATAGGCAGAAAGCTATACAGGTTGAGGGCCTTTAAGCTGGATGCAGCAACTGTATTTGTAGAACTGCTGTCTCCTACAGCAACTGAACTTTGAACAGTCAATAGAGATCCATACACGTAACTCACAGTAACCCATTATAGATCTTTTCTCACATCTCACAGTATCCTATTGTTGATCTCCACTCTGTGAGCTCCCAGTCTGTGACTAGACTTCCAGATCCCAGTTGTCAATGGATCCCCTGAGTTCTTCCACAGCTAACCCGCTGTATTCTCATAAAGTGTCACCCCTGTTAACCTGCTGGGTCCCTGGCTTGGAACTCTGCTGAAGCTTTTCCACTTGTTCAATTGAATAACAATATGTGCGGCGCTAAGACCAACCAGGGAATAGATGAATAAATAAATGAATTAATTAATTAATTTAAAAATGCAATATAATAGGGTGAACAACTGTAGGAATAACCTAGTACACAAATCTAATGATAAATAAATATTTTGAATTGTTAATAAATTAACCCTGTGCAAATAGTCCAAAAACGTGCATTGTATTATTGACGTTATTATTATAACGTCAAAAATAAAGTGCAAGTGCTCCATGTGCTGCACACTATCCTTAATATATTGAGTAATAATCCTGACAGTCCATCATAGGGAGATGGATACAAGTGATGCTGGTGCCTTCATGCAGTGTACACAAAATCCTGGTGTACCCCTCCACCGGATGGACCCTCACCTTTAGAGCTTTTTGAAAAAGCCTGTAGTTTGTGTGTATCAGTGTAGAGATTCCTCATGTGGTTCCTCCTTCCTGTAGTAACTATTTGGCTCAGGTTTCAGATCAAAAACAACTCCTTCCTCCAGGTTAACAGTGACCTCCACTCAGGGGCGTTGCTAGGTCTACAAAAGATCTGGGGCTAGAGCCCATAGCATCATAGTAAAGAAAGTCATACGCTTGGGCGGGCATACACATGTATATACAGTAATATACGTGTGTGTGTAATATATATCCCCAGAAAGCCCCCCCCCCTTACATCAGGGTCCCCAGAGAGCCCCCCTTAAATCAGGGTCTCCAGAGAGCCTCCCCCTTAAAATCAGGGTCCCCAGAGAGCCCCCCACTTACATCAGCCTCCCTTCCCCTTGGGGACCCCTGCAGAGACTCGGGGCTATGGGCCCCAGATTCGGGGCTATAGCCCCAAAAGCCACCCCCTAGCAACGCCCCTGCCTCCACTCATATATGCCACATGTAGAAACAACAGAGGCTTGCAATAGTGTGACACAGTTTTAAAATATTTATTACCAGTGCTTTTTTTCAGGGGGAACTTGGTGGAACTCAGTTCCACCACCTCTGGCTCAGACCCTTTGGTGTCTGCTCACCACAATCACTTGTAAACACAGAAGTCTTTATCTCCACAACTATATTTTTTAACCTAACCCTGCTTTAAACATCTCCACACCTTTATCCCTGACCTGTCTGGTGTGTTGGCCTTCGTGATGCCTTCGTGATGCTGTTTGTTCACTAAGGTTCTTTAACAAACCTCTGAGGGCTTTTACAGAACAGCTGTATTATACTGATATTAGATGATACACAGGAGGACTCTATTTACTAATTAGGTGACTTAGGTGACTTCTGAAGGCAATTGGTTGCACTAGATTTTAGTTAGGGGTATTAGAGTAAAGGGGGCTGAATACAAATGTCCCCCTACACTTTTCATATATTTATTTGTGAAAAATGTTGAAAAACATTTATCATGTTCCTTCCACTTCACAATTATGTGCCACTTTGTGTTGGTCTATCACATAAAATCCCAATTAAATACATTTACATTTTTGGTTGTAACATGACAAAATGTGGAAAATGTCAATGGGGTATGAATACTTTTTCAAGGCACTGTATATAATCTATATAATCAGAGAATGGTTCAGGTTCTATTTTTTTGTATTATATAGATTATACAGTATATGACACTTTCACATTTAGTTCTCATAGTTTACTAATTTGACCAACTAAGGACTTGTTTTAATAAAACCAGGTCTGTTGGTAGCTATATAGAGCACAGTGTAATTTCTATTTTTTATTTCTGCATTCTGTAACAGCCCTGTACTTGACCAGTGAAATCTCAGCATTTACGGCGCTGATACAGAATGCAGAAGTAAAAAAATAAAAATCTGCTGTCCAATAGATTGCTTTTACAAGACGCTTATTTGTCTGGGGGGATTCTGATTGACTGCCTGCGTCCTGACGCACGGGTTTTTAAGTGTAAGCCAATTGGCTGAAGATGAAATTTTCAATCTCACAGAGCTCAGCTATGCTGTGGGGGTTTATTCACTAAATGTTGGTGTGGGGTTTATTCACTAAAAAATGTGGGGGTTTATTCGTTAAATGGTGATGTGGTTTTATTTATAATGCTACTGAATGAGACAATGTCCATTTGATATATGCCTGCTTGATGTTTTCTTGAATATTATTATTATTTTTATACAGGATTTATATAGCGCCAATCGTTTACGTAGCGCTTTGCAACTTCAGGGCAGACAGTACAAATACAATACACTTTGATACAGTAGAAATCAGAGGGCCCTGCTCCATAGAGCTTACAACTAAGAGGGAAGGTCAAGAGATACAAGAGGTAATAACTGTGGGTGATGTGCTGATTGAGAAGATAAATGTACAGTTGTTAGGTGGAGGCCAGATAGGCTTCTCTGAAGAGATGAGTTTTCAGGGATTGTCTGAAAGTGGACAAAGTAGAAGAAAATCGGACAGATTGGGGTAGAGCATTCCAGAGGATGGGGGAGGCTCTGGAGAAGTCCTGAAGACGAGCATGGGATGAGGTGACAACAGAGTTAGAGAGCAGAAGGTCTTGGGAGGAGCGAAGAGAACGATTAGGTTGGTATTTTGAGACTAAGTTAGTGATGTAGCTGGGGGCCAAGTTGTGGATGGCTTGTTAAGGTGTTGTTAGTATCTTGAATTTAATTTGGTGGTTGAGTGGCAGCCAATGGAGGGATTGGCAGAGGGGTATAGCAGACGCTGAGCGGTTTGTGTGGTGGATGAGCCAGGCAGCAGCTTTAATGATGGACTGAAGTGGGGGTAGCCTATTTAGAGGTAAGCCAATGAGGAGGGAGTTGCAGTAGTCAAGGTGAGAGATGACCAGGGAGTGGATTAGAAGCTTTGTGGTGACATTGGTTAGGAAGTGGCATATCTTGGAGATGTTGCGGAGGTTGAGGCGGCAAATTTTGGACAGTGTTAGGATGTGGAATCAAAAGGTTAGTTCGGAGTCCAGAATTACACCTAGGACCTTGGCGTTGGGGGGACAAGTTGATAGTTGAGCTGTTGATATTGACATAGGAATCAGGGGCAGTGGCACCTGGGGGAGGAAATATCATGAGCTCTGTTTTGGATAGGTTGAGTTTGAGAAAGTGATGTAACATCCAGGATGATATGTCTGCTAGTAAGTTGGTGATGCATGAGGAGTGAGGAAACAGATGGAGAGAGCTGGGGGGTGGAGGGATAGATTTGGGTGTCATCAGCGTAAAGATGATAGTGAAAGCCATGGGAGGCAATCAACTGACCCAGGGAGGTGGTGTAGATTGAGAAAAGTAGAGGTCCAAGAACGGAACCTTGGGGGACCCTGACGGAGAAAGCAAGATGAGAGGGGGAAGTAGAGTTGTAAGTGACACTGAATGAACGGTGGGATAGGTAGGATGAGAACCAGCAAAGAGTACAGTCATGGAGACCAAAGGAGTGGAGTTTTATGAGGAGGAGGGTGTGGTCCACCATGTCAAAGGCAGCAGAGAGGTCTAGAAGAAGTAGTACAGAATGGTGTCCGTTGGTTTAAGCCGTTAGTTGGTCATTTGTGAGTTTAAGGAGAGCAGTTTCTGTGGAGTGTTGAGGGCGAAATCCGGACTGAAGGGGATCAAGAAGTTTGTTCATGGTCAGATGGTCCCTCAGTCAGTTGTAGACCAGTCTTTCAAGAAGAATATGCTGTGTTTAGTACTTACAAGCAACTGCAAAAATGGAAAACACTATACCAAACCTGCAAATTTTCTCAGTTGGACTTTCAATCAAAACAGGGAGTGGTAAACAGGAACAGAGGAAGATAACATGCTCATTTCAAATGGAGTGGTACCAATGAAAAGACTGGCTGTGTGGCTGACTCTGATACTAGCCAGTGCCTCACCAGCCACTGACCTCACCACACGTCCTTGATGGAGAGGCTTGCTTCCATAAATCAGGAATGCATGCCCGAGGCACATTCAGTTAATAAACCGTCAATGAGTGTTTAGGAATGATGCTCTGTTGGACCTGGTAATCTCAAACCATGCAGAGATTATTACTAATGTTCAGATAAAGGAACAGCTGGGTAGCAGTGACCATATCATGATTTCATTTGCTGTTAGCTGTAAGCAAAAAACACATACAGGAAAGATAAAAACACTTAACTTTAAGATAGCACATTTTCCAAGGATGAGGACTGCTCTCCACGACTTGGACTGGGAGGGAATATTGGCATCAATGAACATAGAACAGAAATGGGAATTCTTCAAAAAGGCTGTATGTGAACTCACTGCGAAGTATATTCTCATGGGCAATAAGTTTAAAAGGCTAAAAATAAAACCTAAAATATTTTAAGCAACAGACAGCATGGATTCATGAAAGACAGACGTTCTCAAACAAATCTGATTTCTTTTTATGAGGCAGTAAGTAAAACCTTGAACAGAGGGATGGCTGTGGACGTGGTATACTTGGACAGGGGGGTGGCTGTGGACTTGGTATACTTGGACAGAGGCGTGGCTGTGGACGTGGTAGACTTGGACAGAGGGGTGGCTGTGGACGTGGTAGACTTGGACAGAGGGGTGGCTGTGGACGTGGTATACTTGGACAGAGGGGTGGCTGTGGACGTGGTACACGTGGACAGAGGGGTGGCTGTGGACGTGGTACACTTGGACAGAGGGGTGGCTGTGGACGGGGTATACTTGGACAGAGGGGTGGCTGTGGACGTGGTACACTTGGACAGAGGGGTGGCTGTGGACGGGGTATACTTGGACAGAGGGGTGGCTGTGGACGTGGTATACTTGGACAGAGGGGTGGCTGTGGACGTGGTATACTTGGACAGAGGGGTGGCTGTGGACGTGGTATACTTGGACAGAGGGGTGGCTGTGGACGTGGTATACTTGGACAGAGGGGTGGCTGTGGACGTGCTATACTTGGACAGAAGGGTGGCTGTGGACGTGGTATACTTGGATTTTGCAAAAGCGTTTGACACAGTTTCCCACACACGGCTCATGTGTAAGGTAAAGTCTACAGGCTTGGAAATATCAGTTTGTAAATGGATAGAAAGCTGGCTAAACGACAGAATTCAGAGAGTCGTGGTTAATGATTCTTGCGCTGAATGGTCTAAGGTTATCAGTGGTGTACCCCAAGGTTCAGTGTTGGGACCCTTACTTTTTAATATCTTTATAAATGATATGGGGTCTGGAATTAAAAGTAACATTTCTGTCTTTGCAGATGAAATAAAACTATGCAGTGTAATATTGTCCTCACAGGATGTCTCCAATTTACAAGCCGACCTCAATGCACTGTCTAATTGGTGACTGATGGGGTTTAATGTTGATAAATGTAAAGTTATGCACTTGAGAGCTAAGAATATGCATCATACATACTAGGGGGAGTACATCTGGGGGGATCCGTAGTGGAGAAGGATCTGGGGGTTTTGGTAGATCATAAGCTCAATAATAGCATGCAATGCCAAGCTGCGGTTTCCAAAGCGAGCAAAGTCCTTTCTTGTATAAAAGAGGTATGGACTCCAGAGAGAGATATCATTTTGCCCCCCTGTACAAATCATTAGTAAGACCTCATCTGGAATATGCAGTTCAGTTTTTGGCACCAGTTCTCAAAAAGGATATCGGGGAACTGAAGAAAGTGCAGAGAAGAGCAACCAAACTGATAAGAGGCATGGAGGAGATCAGCTATGAGGAAAGATTAGAGGAACTGAATTTATTCTCTCTTGAGAAGAGGAGATGAAGGGGGGATATGATCACCATGTATAAATATATAAGGGGTCCATATAGTGAACTTGGTGTTGAGTTATTCACTTTATGGTCATCACAGAGGACACGGGGGCACTCTTTACGTCTAGAGGAAAAGAGATTTCATCTCCAAATACGGAAAGGTTTCTTCACAGTAAGAGCTGTGAAAATGTGGAATAGACTCTATTCAGAGGTGGTTCTGGCCAGCTCAGTAGATTGCTTTAGGAAAGGTCTGGATTCTTTCCTAAATGCACACAATATAATAACTGGGTACTAACATTTATAGGTAAAGTTGATCCAGGGAACATCAGATTGCCTCTTGGGGGTCAGGAAGGAATTTTTTCCCCTGCTGTAGCAAAATGGATCATATTCTGCTGGGGTTTTTCGCCTTCCTCTGGATCAACTGTGGGTATAGGATTGGGTATATGGGATTGTTTGATATAATTTTTTATTTATTTTTATGGTTGAACTGGATAGACTTGTGACTTTTCTTGACTAACTATGTAACTATGTACCTAGGTCTACCAAGGTTAACTGAGAAAGTAGATTCTTCACTCCTGTCCAGAACGAATCCAGCAGAGGGGATTGCTAAAAAAAAATGCCTGGTTCTTTATGGCACAACCAACACATCTTGGAGACCTGAGGATAAAATTTGATCTATAGCACCAGGAACCTGTACCGTACATGAGAGTTTGATCATTTTGCAATAACACACAATGACAAGTGTATACATTCAATTCAGTAATCAATTGTATTTTGGTTTTGTGCTGGGTAGGGAACGTGTAAATACCTTCTGTTAGAGGATAGCAATGCTATATCTCTTTAGAGGTTTTGACATTTTCTACCACCTCACCACGAACATAATGGTTGCAGGGTCTTCAATGGGGTTACATTGAAGACCTTACAATGCTTCTCTCTTATATTTCTAAGATCAAGTGTAGTATTTGTTCTTATCAGTGTCCAATAGGGGCGATGTGCTGTCGTTCTGGCCTGACCGGTGCCTGGAATGGCTAGCTATATAGTATCTTTGCTGGTATGATGGGGGTTCTGAAGGCTAGTACCAGCTGGAACAGAAACTGGGGTGCCCACAGGCAGTCGGGGCATGGGAGTAATACTCTCAGGAAAACTGGATGGGCCCAGTTCCTCCTGGCTTGAATGGTTCTAACTTGTCTGGCCATGGGCTGGGAAGGCAAAGAATCTGCGGTGTCTGTGCCCCCTGGGAGTGGTTGCCCTTAGGGTTCTCTTAGTAACACTTGGGTGTGGTACCCCATGGTGTGAAAAGGCACATGGTGACAGCACTAAAAACTTTGTCTGTGCTGGGCCTTTTAGGGCTAGGCATTTTGGCTAAGTTCAGGGCTCAGGTTCATTTTTGTTACCAGGCCTCAGGGCATAGCCAGTGCACATTGCTCGGCCACTTATTTATTTTATTCATTTTCTCCTTCACGTTTGTCACCTTTCACTTGGGTGTGTGTTTTTTTTTCTAACTGGATGGAGGGTGTGAGTCCTCGGGCTTGTCCTGAAGTCAAGGAGGAGGATGTGTGGCCCTTAGGTTCCTTTCTCTCCCGAACCTGGGGGGTATATAGCTCAGCATCACAGATAGGGTATACAGCCCAGCATCACAGATAGGTTATACCGCCCAGCATCACAGGGTATATAGGTCAACATCACAGATAGGGTATATAGGTCAGCATCAAAGATAGGGTATATAGGTCAGCATCACAGATAGGGTATATAGGGCAGCATCACAGATAGGGTATATAGGGCAGCATCACAGATAGGGTATACAGCCCAGCATTACAGATAGGGTATATAGGTCAGAATCACAGATAGGGTATACAGCGCAGCATCAAAGATAGGGTATATAGAGCACCCCCCCTGCCGCGGGGCTCGCAGCGCTGACAACACCCCCCCGTGGGTGTCGTGGCAACTACCCCCCCACCCCCGGCACTGGGCTCCCAGCACTTACCCCTCTCCCTCAACCGGCACATACTGGGAGCAGCAGTGTGCTCTCCTCCTACCTGGTTCGGTGCGGGCTGCTGTGGTGTGGTGTCAGCGCCGGCTCCAGTGTGTCTCCTCTTGCAAAGCACTAGGCATCCAATTGGATCGCCTGGCGCTTTGGCCAATCGGGAAATAGGTCTCACAGACCTGCCTCCTGATTGGCGGGGAGGAACTGTAGTGTGACCATAGTAAAAATGAATTTGCTATGGTCACACAACAGGGTGAGATCAGGACACAGTGCTCTGCGCCCCGATCCCCCCCTATTTAGTAGCCTATTAGAGCCTCTGGCTCTAATCAGGTGCTTCAAAATACACACCCCTCCGCCTATCCCCCACCATAGTAATTCTTGCGCCCGGCGTCCTGAAAGGGGCCGGCGCACGGATAGGGAGGGCGGCGGAGGTTTGGGGGGTGTGGCGCCCGTGCAACCACAATGCCCCAGCCACCACTGTAGAGATGCCCAGCGCTAATACCAGGGGTTGGGAATACAAGGAGCTCCATTGCATGTGCCCCTTGGTGGGGAAATCCCAAAGAAACACTATAGGTTTGAGACCCCATTGTGTGGCTCTGGCACAAGGTCACGGCATTTAATGCTTTTCTTACACATACTTCCAAGGCAGGCCTTCTGGCTGACCTGGAGCAACTCTTATACTGGCACTGCACCATTTTTAGCTTTTCACTCCACAGATGACAGGAGGGTGCAAGTTCTTGAGGGGCTTGCCCTGATGTCCTGGGTTACAATCTGTGGTCTTAAGTCTCCATAACGGGAGGCCTCTCTTTAGGAGAGCCCTTACAAGGTACTTGGTGAACCATCTTGGTGGACTGATCTCCAAGGATGGGAGTCTTTTTGGCTTCTGCTAGGTGGGCTAAAGTGCCTTTGTCTGTCGATGTGGAGGCCCTTTCTTTTTGGAGAAAGACCAAAGCACTCTTGTGCTGTCATTTCAGAAATCACTTTTGATGATGATGGACACACCACAGAGCTTCAAAAAAAAAAAAAAAAAAAAAGTGGTTTTGGTTCATGGACTACAAAAAAATCGGCCCAGGCATTTTAGACTGACAGACATTTTTTCCAGGGACCGGGGGGAAAATCGGGCAGTCATGGGGGCAGTTGGTGATGGGATATTCACGGAGTCCGTCCTCCGCACTGTAATGTAAAGGGGCACTGTGACATAAAGGGGACTGCACTGTAAAGGGGCACTGTAATGATTACAATGCCCCTTTACAGTGCAGTCCCCTTTACATCACAGTGCCCCCTTACATTACAGTGCCCCCTAGCAATCACAGCCCCCCCCCCCATCACAGTGCCCCTTCCAGTTATGCCCCCCCCTTTTTTTGAAAAGCACAATGCACCCTTTTACTCTCTGCCTCCCCTGCACAGTCCTCCCAGAGGAAGGATTCAGCCTGTGTGTCCTCTCCTGGGTCTGGATGTCATCCTATCAGCAGGGCAGGGGGCAGGAGGAGCTGAAGATCAGGAAAAGACTCTGCACTCTCTGTGCAGATCTTCAGCTCCTCCTGCCCCCTGCCCTGCTGATAAGATGACATAGTTAGCATAGTTGGCATACTGGGCATTTGACACAGTCAAATGCCCAGTGTGCCAGTTCAGGCCTGATGGACTATCTTCGTTTAGCAAGATCTTATACTTTCGTGGTATAGTACGTCTCATCTTAAATGTCCTATGTGGCATCTACTGCAATACAAATAACTTTTTATGATATATTGTTATTTGTGATTTCGCTAACAATTAATATATCCGTGTGGCTCCAGAGCTTTTTATTGTATGCCTTTGCCTTTTTTTGTCCGTTTTTTTTTTTACCCCTATTGTTATTAAAAGTGTTATATTTTATTTGTGACCGTGTTCCCAGACCTCAAGTTTATGGTACCTCATAAGGATCATAAGTTGCTACATTTTGCAGTTATACTGTTGTAAAGCCGCACGTAATTGCACATTTGAGTCAATAAAATCCTAAGTTATAAAAAAAATCGTGGGAGGAATGTAATTAACTTTGGTATTTTTCACAGCCATTATCGAGCCCAGTTTTTACTCAACCAGGTCCCTTTTGAGTTTGCTGGGGGGGTGTTTCTTGAGTAGAGCCCAATAGTGAATGGATCTCCCTCTGCTCCCTGGAGCAGATCGATTTTCAACACTTTGTTACTAAAACAAAAATTGTTTCAGTAACAATTGCCAAATGGAACAAATATTAATAATAAATGATTGGTCAAGAAACACCAATGGTGAAAATAGTAGTGCCCTTTACATCAGTGTTCAGTGGAAAAGTAATTTCTTATATTGGTACTCGGTGTAGTGGTCCCGTGCATTGAAAGCCAATGGGAGAAGGACCCCTTATATTAATGGTCAGTGGGAAGACACTCCCAGTGGGAAAACTGCCCTTGCTTCGATATCAGTGGTTATTGGGAATTAGAAACTCTTCATTGCTCAAAAAAACCCCTAGCAACCTTTGGAGGAACCCTGGTTGAGAAACCCTGCTTCTAGGTAAATCACATTCTTTATTCTCGAATTTAAACTTTCTACAAAGTACTGACCACGCAAATGTACCATGAGCTGTAGCTAGAATAATTTTTAACCCAGGATCCCTGAGACCTGAAAATTATTTATTGGGTTTCTCAATGGAAAAACAGTTGAGAAAGACTGACCTACCCTTATCTGCACGTTATCTACATGATGTGGACAAATATAACACTTTGACCCCAATCTAACCAAATTACAATAACAAACACAGCTTGCACAGGCTGAATTAGAATACGGGGTACGGATCTGGTTCACCTAAACAAGGGCAAAAAAAAGTGGCATGTCACTTGTGTGTAGCGCTACCCCACTGGGGGGCCGCTGGTGAAAGCAGAGGTTGCCCACCACCGCAAGCACCAGTCCATTTACATTGGCTCCAATAACACAGTCTAGGGCAGCCATTCCCAACCAGGGTTCCGTGGTACCCTAGGGTTCCTCCAGAGGTGGCAAGGGGTTCCTTGAGCTGTGGCTGATTTACCACCTATTTGATGGTGCCTACATAGTTTTGAGCCAAAGCCACTTGGAGGAGCCAGTGGTATGACACTGGTATGACTGGTATGACACCAATGATATTTAAAGGCTCTCTGTAAGGGGGCCATTCTTACCACCACTGTAAAAAAGGGCATTCTTCTCACTGACCACCAAAGTAAAGGGGCATTGTTCCCACTGACCCCCCAATTAATGGGTTTTATCAGGGGTTCCTGAAAATTACTTTACGGGTTCCCCTGGGGTACAACGGTTAAGAAAGGCTGGTCTAGGGGATGTCTTTATAAGATTTTTTGCTTGAAAAAACTTTGAACAGGACAGGGGTTGGGGTATGGTATACTCCAAAACGCTCAGCAACATCAACAAGAGGACAGCCTGCTCCTTAAGTAACTATGAATATTAAAGGCCTTACAGCTGGGGATCATGAGGCAAATCTCTTTGGCATCTGGTTACCTTGTGCCACTGCACAACTACTGGTAGCCAATGCGATTCCCAGAACACAAGCACAGTCACAGGAATCCGTTTAGGAACTTTACTCACAAGTCCCAGGAGAGCTGCCACCTTCCAGCTTCCTCTGGACATGGTTCAGTTAGTGAGACAGTCCTTTTTCCAGACCAGATCCCTTTTGGTGAGGGCCTATGATCAGTTTCTCAGGAGATCAAATCCAGGCCCTCAGCCGCTGAGGCCTCCAGAACAGCTACACAGTCCAAAGGCTGCCTAGGGGAAGCAGCCCCTCAAGATCTGGAGCCCTCCTGGGGAGAAGAAACCCAGCTCGCCAGTGCTTCAGACTATTTATCACCTTTTCCAGGCCCCTACTGGACACTCCCCTCCAGGTATGGGCTGGAGCATGATAAATATTCAAGCTGGCTATTTGAATCTCCCGCCCCAAAGCTCTGGAAGATGATTCTTCCAGAGGCAGTGGGAAGCAATCAAGCTCCAAGCCTACAAAACTCTGAACAGACCAGGACAAACAATCACTGGTCCCTTGATTACAAAAGAAAGGGGGCAAAAACTAAATTTATGTTCTACATGTGCCAACCAAGTTTCAGCTTTTATTTTAGGAAAATTAAAAAGAAATTCTGATTGGTTGACATGGAAAGCAACTGCAACTTTATTCTTATTTCTTTGTCTCTGGTTTGGATGCTGAGTGGCCATCAAAGAAAGAACCAAGTCATTTAACACTTTAACCACTTCAGCCCCGGAAGGTTTTACCCCCTTAATGACCAGGCTATTTTTTTGTGATACGGCACTGCGTTATAGAGCTTTCTTTTGGTGTTTGATCACCTCTGCGTTTTTTTTATTTTTTTAGTTCTTTTAAATTTTTTTTGTGCTAGAAACAAAAAAAAGACCGATAATTTTGAAAAAAAAAACAATATCTTTTATTTTCTGCTATAAAACATATCCAATAAAAAAATGTAAAAAAAAAATCGAATTTCTTCATCAATTTAGGCCCATATGTAATCAGCTACATATTTTTGTTTAAAAAAAAAATCACAATAAGCATATATGTATTGGTTTGCGCAAAAATTACCGCGTCTACAATCTATGGGATATTTTTTATGACATTTTTATTTATTTTTTACTAGTAATGCCGGCGATCAGCGATTTTTAGCAGGACTGGGACATTGCGGAGGACAAATCGGACACCCAACTGACACTTTTTGACACTTTTTTGGGAGCCAGTGACACTATTACAGTGATCAGTGCTAAAAAATATGCACTGTCACTGTACTAATGACACTGGCAGGAAAGGGGCTAACATCAGGGGCGATCAAAGGGTTACGTGTGCTCCTAGCTGGCTCTTGCTAACTGTGTGGTGGATGGTCTGACTGGATGAAGACAGAGATCGGTGTTCCTACTTAGCAGGAACACAGGATCTCCATCTTCTTCCCTGCCAGAATGGCAATTTGCCTTGTTTGCACAGGCAGATCGCCGTTCTGCCTCTGGGGAACGATCGCGGGTGGCCGGTGGACATTGGATCCGCCAGACGCGCTGTTTGGCATCCCCTGTGTCCAATAAGCCTCCGGCGGCGTACGCGCGCCACCCAGTGGCGATTACACGAAATGACGTACGGGTACGTCATGTCGTGCAATAGAGCCGACCTGTCAAAGTAAATATGCGGTAGGCAGTTTTCAAGTGGTTAATATAGGAGTTTTAAATGCAATAAGAAATAACAGAAATAATAATAAATATTCATAAAAAATAAGTGAAGCATAATTCTAAAGGTAAAATAATCTATTTTTTTTTTTTAATGTTGCAAAGGGATTTCAACCTATGTAATGAAGCCATTCCCTGTCCTCCTAATCTGTTATGTATCCTCTTGTGTTATATATCTTTCTTATCTCAACATTATTTTGCTGGTTCCCCAGCAACCTGGGCAATGCAGGTTGAAGGAATGCCTCTTAATGTATCATTACAAAAATAACAGAGCCTAATATCTTAATTAGTTGAGTGAAATGAACTGCAGGATCCTTATCTCTGATTACTGTGTACACATCGGTGAGATTCTCGCCTGCGGCAATTATCAGCTGAGCAGGCAGCACTCTCACCTTCTCTGTCCTCCCTCACTGCTCTGTGACCTGTCAGGAATGTTGTATGTCCCTATTCTCATTTCTGAGAGCGACATTACCTGTCAATAAGTGACATAAGTCTAACAACACGATCAACAGGTGCGGATTGTAAAAAATGCTAATTTAGAGGCTTAGTCAAATAGGCACTGCTGTTTGTGATTTATCATTGTCCTCCAACAGAGAGTAGAGCAGCCATTCCTAAACAGGGCTCTGTGGAATCCTAAGGTTCCTTTAGAGGTTGCAATGTGTTCCTTGATCTTTTTAGCCGTCTGCAAGGGTGTTATTCTGACCACCACTCTGGGGTTGCATTTGATCTACTGACCACCAATGTGGCCACCAAAAGGGCATTTTTTAATTGACCCTCAATAAACTGGTTTTAGTAGGGGGCTCCCAGAGACCTGAAAGATATTTTAGGGGTTCCTCTGGGGTAATAGTATTAAGAAAGACTTGTATAGAGGTATGGGACATCACCGAGCAGAGTATAGCGGTACGGGACATCACTGAGCAGAGTATAGAGGTACGGGACATCACCGAGCAGAGTATAGAGGTACGGGACATCACCGAGCAGAGTATAGAGATACGGGACATCACCGAGCAGAGTATAGAGATACGGGACATCACCGAGCAGAGTATAGAGGTACGGGACATCACCGAGCAGAGTATAGAAGTATGGGACATCACCAAGCAGAGTATAGAGGTTTGGGACATCACCGAGCAGAGTATAGAGGTACGGGACATCACCGAGCAGAGTATAGAGGTACGGGACATCACCGAGCAGAGTATAGAGGTACGGGACATCACCGAGCAGAGTATAGAGGTTTGGGACATCACCGAGCAGAGTATAGAGGTACGGGACATCACCGAGCAGAGTATAGAGGTTTGGGACATCACTGAGCAGAGTATAGAGGTACAGGACATCACCAAGCAGAGTATAGCGGTACGGGACATCACCGAGCAGAGTATAGAGGTACGGGACATCACCGAGCAGAGTATAGAGATACGGGACATCACCGAGCAGAGTATAGAGGTACGGGACATCACCGAGCAGAGTATAGAGGTACGGGACATCACCGAGCAGAGTATAGAGGTACGGGACATCACTGAGCAGAGTATAGAGGTACGGGACATCACCGAGCAGAGTATAGAGGTAGGGGACATCACCGAGCAGAGTATAGAGGTACGGGACATCACCGAGCAGAGTATAGAGGTAGGGGACATCACCGAGCAGAGTATAGAGGTACGGGACATCACCGAGCAGAGTATAGAGGTAGAGGACATCACCGAGCAGAGTATAGAGATACGGGACATCACCGAGCAGAGTATAGAGGTACGGGACATCACCGAGCAGAGTATAGAGGTACGGGACATCACCGAGCAGAGTATAGAGGTACGGGACATCACTGAGCAGAGTAAGCATTTCTCTTAATCACCACTGACATTGGAGCATTGTTGCTCTTGCTGATACTGATGCTGGTGCTTTTTTGACATGAGGGCTATCTTCCTGCCAAAAGGTAATTTGGGGGGGTTTGCTCTAGGAGGAGGAATGGGGGAGAATTTGTTTTTGGAGGAGAAATGGGAAGGATACGTGCTAAGAGAGGCTATTGGGGGATGTATTCTAGGGGGAATTGGGGGGGGGGGGGGAGATTTGACCCTCTATATCCTGCCCTACAAACTAAGGCCTCTGTACTCTTCACTACAAACTAAGGCCTATGTACTCTGCCCTAAAATCTAAGGCCTCTGTACACTGCCCTACAAACTAAGGCCTCTGTACCCTTCCCTACAAACTAAGGCCTATGTACTCTGCCCTACAAACTAAGGCCTCTGTAAACTGCCCCTACAAACTAAGGCCTCTGTACTCTGCCCTACAAACTAAGGTCTCTGTACTCTGCCCTACAAACTAAGGCCTCTGTACTCTGCCCTACAAACTAAGGACTCTGTAGTCTGCCCTACAAACTAAGGCCTCTTTAGTCTGCCCTACAAACTAAGACCCCTGAAAACTGCCCTACAAACTAAGGCCTCTGTAAACTGCCCTACAAACTAAGGCCTCTTTAGTCTGCCCTACAAACTAAGACCCCTGTAAACTGCCCTACAAACTAAGATCCCTGTAAACTGCCCTACAAACTAAGGCCTCTGTAAACTGCCCTACAAACTAAGGCCTCTGTATACTGCCCTACAAACTAAGGCCTCTGTAAACTGCCCTACAAACTAAGGCCTCTGTAAACTGCCCTACAAACTAAGGCCTCTGTAAACTGGCCTACAAACAAAGGCCTCTGTAGTCTGCCCTACAAACTAAGGCCTCTGTACTCTGCCCTACAAACTAAGGCCTCTGTACTCTGCCCTACAAACTAAGGCCTCTGTACTCTGCCCTACAAACTAAGGCCTCTGTACTCTGCCCTACAAACTAAGGCCTCTGTACTCTTCCCTACAAACTAAGGCCTCTGTACTCTGCCCTACAAACTAAGGCCTCTGTACTCTGCCTTACAAACTAAGGCCTCTGTACTCTGCCCTACAAACTAAGGTCTCTGTAGTCTGCCCTACAAACTAAGGCCTCTGTAGTCTGCCCTACAAACTAAGGCCTCTGTAAACTGCCCTACAAACTAAGGCCTCTGTAAACTGCCCTACAAACTAAGGCCTCTTTAGTCTGCCCTACAAACTAAGACCCCTGTAAACTGCCCTACAAACTAAGGCCTTTTTAGTGTGCCCTACAAACTAAGACCCCTGAAAACTGCCCTACGAATTAAGGCCTCTGTAAACTGCCCTACAAACTAAGGACTCTGAAGTCTGCCCTACAAACTAAGGCCTTACCCCCCTCTCCCGGCGCGTAGATGGCAGCACTTACCGTACCCCCCTCCCACGGGAGGTCCGGCACTTAGTGGCAGCGGCGGTGTGCTTTCCTCCCCTCCTCCTCCTCCTCCCTGGTTCTGCTTGTCAGAAACCATGAATCAGACTGAGACAGAAGTACAGTTAAATCACACGTGTTTAATAATAATAATAAAGAATAATAGAATAAGAATAAGAAGAATAATAAAAAAGGTAAATGTAGTCAAAACATAGCCAGAGTTCAGAAACCGGAAAGGATAGTCAGACAAGCCAAAACATCAGGAAGCCAGAGATGAGCGTAGTAGAACAGCAAGCAGGATCTGGAGCCAGAAGGAATGTCAGCCAAGCAAGTCTTTAACAGGAACGCAGGAGAGCATCTCTAGAGATGTGACCAAGGTGAAGGCAGAGATCATCTGGACTGGATGGCTTAAGTAGGCAGGACCAACGAGCAGGATATCATCAACAGGTGAGTCACTGTGGAGAGATAGGAGCTGGCAATTAGCCGACAGCTGAGCGACCAGCTTTGAGAAAGAAGGGCTGAGCCCAGCCCTGACACTGCTGTTGTGTGGTGTCAGCGGCGGCTCCGGCTCCAGCTGGTCTCCTCTTCCAGAGCGCTAGGCATCCAATAGGATCGCCTGGCGCTTTGGCCAATCAGGAAACAGGTCTCACTGACCTGCCTCCTGATTGGCGGGGAGGTACTGTGGTGTGAAAATAGGGAAAATGTATTCTCTATGGTCACACAATTGGGTGGGATCAGGGCGCACTCTCTGCGCCCCAAGCCTACCCTTTTTTGAAGCCTATTAGAGCCTCTGGCTCTAGTCAGGTGATTATAAAAAACAAACAAAAAAAAACCATCCCATTCCACCCCCATCATAGGAGTCAATGCGTCCGGTGTCCTGAAAGGGGCCGGGGCGCATGGATAGGGAGGCAGCAGCAAGGATGGGGGGGCGGTGCCCATGCGCCCACAATGCACGGGCCACCACTGCCTCTGTACTCTGCCTTCCAACTGCTGACCCTATCCTCTGCCCTGCTGATCCCCTGTACATTGCCTTACTGCCACCTATACACTGCCCTGCTGACCCGCCCGCCCCCCCCCCCGACATTTTTTTACTGCACCCCCACATCAGACAGGTTAGATCCGGCCCTGCAGGTATGTGATGGTTCTAAATCTTTAGAAACCTGTTGAGAAGTGACAGTGTAGGACTGTAGGTGATACAGTATCTCACAAAAGTGAGTACACCCCTCACATTTTTGTAAATATTTTATTCCATTTTTTCATGTGACAACACTGAAGAAATGACACTTTGCTACAATCTAAAGTAGTGAGTGTACAGCTTGTATAGCAGTGTACATTTGCTGTCCCCTCAACATAACTCAACACACAGCCATTAATGTCTAAACAGCTGGCAATAAAAGTGAGTACACCCCTAAGTGAAAATGTCCAAATTGGGCCCAAAGTGTCAATATTTTGTGAAGTCAGCATTATTTTCCAGCACTGCCTTAACCCTTTTGGGCATGGAGTTCACCAGAGCTTCACAGGTTGTCCCTGGAGTCCTCTTCCACTCCTCCATAACGACATCACGAAGCTGGTGGATGTTAGAGACCTTGCGCTTCCCCACCTTCTGTTTGAGGATGCCCCACCGATGTTCAATAGGGTTTAGGTCTGGAGACATGCTTAGCCAGTCCATCATCTTTACCCTCAGCTTCTTTAGCAAGGCAGTGGTCGTCTTGGAGGTGTGTTTGGGGTGGTTATCATGTTGGAATACTGCCCTGCAGGCCCAGTCTCTGAATGGAGGGGATCATGCTCTACTTCAGTATATCACAGTACATGTTGGCATTCATGGTTCCCTCAATGAACTGTAGCTCCCCAGTGCCGGCAGCACTCATGCAGCCCCAGACCATGACACTCCCACCACCATGCTTGACTGTAGGCAAGACACACTTGTCTTTGTACTCCTCACCTGGTTGCCCCCACACACGCTTGACACCATCTGAACCAAATAAGTTTATCTTGGTCTCATCAGACCACAGGACATTTTTCCAGTAATCAATGTCCTTAGTCTGCTTGTCTTCAGCAAACTATTTGCGGGCTTTCTTGTGCATCATATTTAGAAGAGGCTTCCTTCTGAGAAGACAGCCACGCAGATCAATTTGATGCAGTGTGCAGCGTATGGTCTGATCACTGACAGGCTGACCCCCCACCTCTTCAACCTCTGCAGCAATGCTGGCAGCACTCATACGTCTATTTCCCAAAGACAACCTCTTGATATGACGCTGAGCACGTGCACTCAACTTCTTTGGTCCACCAAGATAAGGCCTGTTCTGAGTGCAACCTGCCCTGTTAAACCACTGTATGGTCTTGGCCACTGTGCTGCAGCTCCGCTTCAGGGTCTTGGCAATCTTCTTATAGCCTAGGCCATTTTTATGTAGAGCAACAATTCTTTTTTTCAGATCCTCAGAGAGCTCTTTGCCATGAGGTGCCATGTTGAACTTCCAGTGACCAGTATGAGAGAGTGAGAGTGATAACACCAAATTTAACACACCACCTGAGACCTTGTGACACTGATGGGTCACATGACACCGGGGAGGAAAAATGGCTAATTGGGCCCAATTTTCACTTAGGGGTGTACTCACTTTTGTTGCCAGCGGTTTAGACATTAATGGCTGTGTGTTGAGTTATTTTGAGGGGGCAGGAAATTTACACTGTTATACAAGCTGTACACTCACTACTGTACATTGTAGACAAGTGTCATTTCTTCAGTGTTGTCACATGAAAAGACAGAAGAAAATATTTACAAAAATGTGAGGGGTGTACTGACTTTTGTGAGATACTGTACTTTTCTGACAGTTCTTAGTGCTGCAGATGGATGACACCAACTTTTTACACCCAGCACCGAGAACAAGATAAGGAGATGTAGCAAACCAGAGATTAGCGGATATATAAACGTGGATCTGTTTTTCTCTTCAGGTGAACATGTCCTAGTTAAACATTCACCTTTCCGGGGGCTGTAAATACGGGTTTATTACATCTATAAAAGGTGACATTATGGAAGGACCAGGGTCATATGGGGAAGGGGGGGGAAGCGTGGTGACAATAATACAGATCTGTGTACTGTATGTACAGTGCACCTCCTGGCTATGTATCTGTACATACTGTAATCTGTCTCTGTTGCCGTTATAATTTTCCCCTGGGGCAGATCTTCTTACTGCAATAATTGTCTGAGATAAGAACTTTATAGTGACACCTCACCAACCTTCATCTGTCATGAGGAGAACATCGTGAGCGCCTGCAACTGTGTACTGTAAACAGAGCAAGGGTGACAGCACGAGTCTGCAATGTGACAAATGTCATATTATGGACACATTCCACAGAGGATAACCACTGCACCCCACGACTCATTCATCCCAACCTGGGGGTCCCAGGGACTAAAGTCCTTCACAACAGAATCCATGCATACAGAATAAGAACAGATACTGAGAATTACACCTGGCATACAGGACAAGAGGAGTGGTACTGTGTATGGGAAGTGGCACTGTGCAGTCCCGGTCTGTGTTGATGTATATATAGGAGGTATACATATCAGTGAGATGTTATCGGCGTTGTGTATGGTTGGGGTGATGGAGGACGCGGCTCTTCACCTTGCGGTGTCTTTCATCCATCGGGGACAGACTGCAGGTCCTGCTCAGTCCTGATCCAGCCATGGAGTTACATTTCTTTGCTTGCTGTGTAAACAGATGAATAGAGGGGGGTCTGTGTGTCGGAGGACGGCAGCCTATATAAGTCTGTATACACACCGCTGTCATTTGTTACTTTTATGTTTACCCCAAAACACTGGAATCTTCAAACTAGCTTCTTCTACATGAGTCAGTAATGTCATAGTTCATGGAAAGAAACAAATCCTGCAAGCACTGACCCCCCGAAGCAGCCGCTGTCATCTGGGGTCCCCTCTGCCCGAAGCCCACCACTCTGAAGGCACCACCACGCTCTCCAAAGGAAAGGCTGGATATCTATTGCAACAATGTATATAATACAACAATAACAAAAGAAATGGAGATGGCAAAAACCCCTTAAACAAATAAGTAATCTGTATCAGAATAGAGTATACAGTTTGTAATAGGAAAACGGAGCACAGAATGATCCCTAAACCCTTAATTTAGGGTGGTCCTGTCTAAGGGCAATGCTACAATACTTTGGCAGTTCGTATCACACACTTTCCCTACTGGTCAGCACATTGGGGGTCCAAATCCAGCATGGTGCGCTCAGTTAAAGTTTTTCCTAACCCGTTCCTGTTCCTCTCTGATAGGGTGCAGTAGGGTTTGGCCAGCGGTCACCAACTCTTGAGGTGACAGCTGGCGTCTCTCTATTCTTCATAAGCTCAGCAAAGTCAGCAGCGTTATAGCACCAGTCAGCAGAAGTGTTCTCCTGTACTCAGCACAGGGATAATGGGAACCCCTCATAATAGGTACAGCAGGTATACAGACCTGGGAACTCAGCACAGGGATGGTGGGAACCCCTCATTAAGAGCACAGCAAGTGTACAGACCCAGGAACTCAGCACAGGGATAGTGGGAACCCCTCATAATGGGCACAGCAGGTGTACAGACCTGGGAACTCAGCCCAGGGATGGTGAGAACCCCTCATAATGGGCACAGCAGGTGTACAGACCCAGGAACTCAGCACAGGGATGGTGGGAATCCCTCATAATGGGCACAACAGGTGTACAGACCCGGGAACTCAGCACAGGGATGGTGGGAACCCCTCATAATGGGCACAGCAGCCATACATACCCAGGAACTCAGCACAGTAATGGTGGGAACCTCTCACAATGGGCACAGCAGGTGTACAGACCCAGGAACTCAGCACAGGGATGGTGGGAATCCCTCATAATGGGCACAACAGGTGTACAGACCCGGGAACTCAGCACAGGGATGGTGGGAACCCCTCATAATGGGCACAGCAGCCATACATACCCAGGAACTCAGCACAGTAATGGTGGGAACCTCTCACAATGGGCACAGCAGGTGTACAGACCCGGGAACTCAGCACAGGGATGGTGGAAGCCCCTCACAATGGGCACAGCAGGTGTACAGACTTGGGAACTCAACACAGGGATGGTGGAAACCCCTCATAATGGACACAGCCGGTGTACAGACCCAGGAACTCAGGACAGGGATGGTGGGAGACCCTCATAATGGGCATAGCAGGTGTACCGACCCTGGAACTCAGCACAGGGATGGTGGGAACCCCTTATAATGGGCACAGCAGGTGTACAGACCCTGGAACTCAGTACAGGGATGGTGGGAAACTGCCATTCTGCTCCTTGACAGTGAGGTTGCTGGTTCCTTAGCCCCTGCGCTTCCAGAGACCAGGGGCTAGAGTTACTTCTCTGCCACAGGAGGAATGCTGAATCCTGGGGAGGACCATGGCAGGGGCCCCCTGGATAGGCCGGTGACTAGGCCTCAGCCTGTGGACGATATTGGGCCTGGCCCAAGTAGAGATGAGTCCCTGTCTGCCTTTAGACAGAGGATTGTCGGTAAGGTGAAATAAATTGAGAAAGAAGAGGAGAAATTGTTAGTTTTGATGGCTGAATTTAGGAAGAAAAAACTGATTTGTGTCAAAGTATATAGTAAAAAGAGACCGGCTCTGAGGCCTGAGTTGAAGGACTTGAAGCAAGCTTTGAGGAAGTAGAAAGGATCTGGTGAGCTCTCTGAAGGACATTGGTGGAATGTTTAAAGAAAAATATAGAAATGAGGAGCGGTTTAGCCGAATGAGAAGAGAAGCCGCTTCCTGCATGGAAAGTGACCCAATCAGTGAGGAGATGCAGGTACAGTCAGAGTCAGCAGAGAGTGAGAAAGTGGGCCAGGAGGATAAGCCCAGCTGTTCAATACCTCAGGCATCTGCTGAGCCCTCAATGGGGGAGGCCTCTGTCCCTCTCCCTCTCCAACAGCAATATGGAACAACTGAGCAGGAGGTTGAGGGAGGTACTGGAGTTTATCACTGAGCTGGGTGTGGATTCCTCAGATGATGATGAGGAGATGGACACCGTTCCTCTCCCTGTGAAAGAGAGACCTATAGCGAGAACAAGATCCACCATGAAGTCTGCAGCAGCTGGGGGAGAAGTCTGATCCCACCATCAGCCATGACATAGCAAAGGTAACAGCACAGCAAGCAGGTACAGTGTGTGTGCAGGATGGTGATGTGGACTTTATTAATGACAATGGGCTTGCTGAGGGTTGCAGTGCTATGGGCAGTCAGCCCAGACCCCTAGACAACGTACAGCATGCAATGCAGTCTGAATTACCTGCTGAAAACAAAGCTTCAGATGAAATTGGTGAGAATAACTGTCAGCTTCTGGGGGAAGAGTCTGCAGAGAGGAGCACCATGGACAATACAGTGACTTTGCGTGGACCAGACACAGCGGCTGTTCCTGAGAATGGTGGAGGAGATGCTGGGAGCAGTAGTGCGACAACTCTCCAGGAGTCTGCAGTAGCCAAGACTGTGCTTGAACCCAGGAAAGAAGCTGAGTGTTCAGAGCAGAGGGAGAGGGCGGGTCCTGCCCCTGTTAATCCAAAGATTGCTATCCCAGCCGAATCAGACTCTTTGTCAGCTGGTTTGATTGTGTCTAAGGACAAGACTGCAATTGGTGTGTCTGTAAGGAAAACTTATGCTGGTGTTGCTGCTACAGGATCTGGGAAGGGGGAGCAAGCAGGGAAGGAGCATGGAAATGTTTTATCTTCCTCCCTGTTTAAAAGGAGGAATGTTGTGCAGCTTAGATGGGAGGGGGGTGGACTTCCTCCGCATAGGAGGGCAGTGGTGGATAAGATTCTGCAGATGGGTTTTAGGCTTACAGATATCTTTGCCCTGACCAGTCCGGCTGGTTCCTACAAGTATTATTTGTCCTTTATCTGTCCGGAGTCTTTGGACATATTTTGGGAGAAATATGAGCATGTGTGTAGGGGCCTCCTGGACTGGAGAGGGCTCATTCCCAAGCTTGTATCACGCCAGCCACTCATTAAAATGGTGACAGTTCTTGTCCCCAATGAGTCCATACTACAAGGGGATTTATCTGTATGGTTGAGGAGGTATGGAGACGTCCTGAGCTCCCTAAAGAAGATTTTGGATGATCGGGGAATATGGATGGGGGGGTGGTCTGTGCAGTTAAAATTAAAAGTCATTGACAATGTCGCCCAGCATCTGCCATCCTCAGCTTTCCTGGGGAGGGACAGGCTGACCATCTTCTACCGGGGCCAGCCAAAGCTATGTAACAAGTGTGGAGATAAAGGGAATCTTGCATCCTCCTGTCCTGTGATGAAGTGCTCTCTGTGTCAGGGTGTAGGATATTTGGCAAAGGATTGTAACATTATCAGGTGCAATCTGTGCAATGCGGTGGGACATCCTTACAGTCAGTGTCCTGAGACAATGCATAACAAGCCTGAGCTTATGAGAGAGTTCTTTTGCCTAGACACGGAGGATGCTCAGAGCTCAGCAGCTTGGATGCCTGTGATTTCATCTGAGTCTGTGCCAATACCCAATATGTCTGTGTGTTCCCAGTCTGTGGTGCACCAGTCTGTGCATTTACCTAGTGTGTCTGTGTCTTCCCAGTCTGTGGTGTCCCAGTCTGTGCATTTACTTAGTGTGCCTGTGTCTTCCCAGTCTGTAGGTAAGGTATCAGTTACTGAGAATGTGTCCAATCCTTCTATGTCTTCCAAAATCGCAGAGGCAGCAAGATGCGCTGAGGCAGGTGCATCAAGTGCAGTGCCAGTCCCCCATCCCTCGACGCTGCAAGGATTCTTTTGAGGATCGTGGGGTGCTGTGGGGAAGCTGTTGATTCCGGTTTGTCTAAGGATGATATAGAGTGGTTGGAGGATAAAAGGAGGAGGGGCAAAAGAAAGAAAAAAAAAAAAGAAGTACAGTTACCTTAAGTCCTAAAGTTTTGCCTTTGGCAAATAAGTTTGACGTCCTGTTAGATGATGATGATGAATGGGACTCGTTGAGTACGGCATCCTCTATGGATGATGAGTCCTAGGGTGCAATGAAGTGTGCTGGTTCCTGGCTACTCCCTCTCCAGGGAGAGGGAGTAGTCAGGCTAAGCAACTGCTTCCTCAATTACTCTAATGGCAGTTCCCACTCCGTTAAAAGTGTCAATCATTAATGTTGCCAGCTTAAGATCAGTAAGTGCTCGTCATATGGACTTACTTTTGATCAGCAAGTTTGAGGCTGACATTTTGTTTTTGCAAGAGACCCATCTGAGTAGTCTGGCCAATATACATCTGGCAAAGAAGGAGTGGAGACTTGATCCCTCATTTTGGTCTCTTGCGGCCGAGCCTTACAGCGAGGTTGCAGTCCTTTTTTCTGGTATGGTAACGTGCCAGCGGGTAATTGAGGTAGAGATTGGGAGATGCATGGTCTTCGAAGTCTCTGTGAAGGGGCAAGATCTGCGCCTGATTAACATCTATGGTCCCCAGACAAAGTGGGACAGGAAATGCCTCTTTACAAAGATAAAGCCTTTTCTTTTAACCCAGCAGGTTATCTTTGGTGATTTCAATGCCATCACTAGGTCTAAAGACAGGAGAAGTTTCAGAGATAAGCTAGGCTATGACAGCCTTCTCAATGCGGTAGTTAGGAAGAAGGTCTGGTAGATGCGCACATTAAGTGCTGCCCAGACAGCGCGGGGTTCACTTTTCAGCGAGGTAGTAGTCAAAGTAGAATAGATAGGTTTTTTTTAAAGGGAGACTCTTTTTCGGCACCTGTGTGTCAGGCAGTGGAGTTTTCCGAACACTGTATTCTGTGACTTTGAATGCCTCAGACATGCCACCTAGGGGGAGGGGTATCTGGAGATTGAATTCGGCCCTCCTGGAAGACGAGAGAGTAAGACAATCCTCTGAGGATTTTTTTCAAGCACAGGTAACTATGCTAGACTTTTGCAACAGTAAGTCAGAATGGTGGGAGCTTGTAAAACAGCGGACTGTTGGGCTTTTCAAGGCCATAGGAAGAAAGAAGCAGCAAGATAAGTATATCACCTACCAGCGTTTGGGGAGGAAACTTGACTGCCTTGTTTCAAATGGAGGAGATTCTGGGGCGATCTCTGAGGTGAAGCTCCTCCTTAGGAGACATCAATATGACCAGCACGGCTCTTTGGTTCAGGAGAGAGATTACGGGAAATACCATTCGCCTGACCCTTACCAGAACTGTAAACAGAGTGTAGCAGTTAAGATGGTCAATGGCCTAAAGGACAGTACAGGCTCTCTGACGAAGTCTAGGTCAGAGATCCTGGAGGTTGTCAGGTCATACTATGCCAATCTCCTGGGAGGAAGGAACCTTGATCGGACAAGGATGTTGGGTTTTTTGGACTCTACACAAGGTCTGGAAAGGTCTGGAGGTAATCCAGGCTATTGATAAATTAGCTATCAAGAAAACGCTGTGGCCAGATGGTTTGACAGCCACATTTTATAAATGTTTTAAGACGATCCTGGCTCCTTACCTTGCGGAGGTTTTTAATGGCTGTTTGTATGAGGGTCCTTTCCCTCCCTCCATGAGGCAATCTGCAGTGATCCTTCTGTCAAAGCGTAAAGATCCTTCGATGATTGGGAATTGGCGCCCCATTAGTCTTCCTAATGTCAATAGAAAGATACTGGCAAAGATTTTTTTCTGCCGATTATCACCACTGGCAGGCAGTTTGTTATCCCATCACCAGCACTTCTCAGTCCGGGGTACAAGCTCTTTCTCAGCAGTGTTAGCTGTCCGGGAGGCCTTGGAGCATTGTAGGGCTGCTGGTTGGGGTACATTTTTGCTGACATTCGATCAGACTAAGGCCTTTGATCGGGTTAATCATGAGTACTTATGGCTCCTTCCGGTCAAATAAAGCCTGGAGGGGGGTTTCCTTGATTGGCTCAAGATTTTGTACAAAGGGGCTGAAAGCTTTCCTCTGGTTAATGGTTGGGTCGGGCAACTCTTTGTGGTCGGCTCTGGTGTGCTTCAGGGGTGTCCACTGAGTCCTCTGCTATATGTGTTTGCAATCGACCCCTTCATTGGAAGGCTAGAGAGTGGACCATTGTGTGGGGTACCTTTGGGCATCGCTGGTGAGCCTCCTTTGAAGGTTGTAGCCTATGCTGGTGATGTTTCTGTTTTTGCCTCTGGAACTAGGGAGGAACAAGAAGTGGTCTCAGTGATAAGGCAGTATACAGAGGCATCAGATTCAAAGGTCAACCAGGACAAGTGTGAAGCTTTCTGGATGGGCGTGGAAGGTGAGAGCTTTGTTCTCCCGGATGACTTCCCGGAGCTCCAACAAAAAAATAGAGTTCTAGGCATTGAATTTGGCCCAGGTGACTATGGTCATGCAAATTGGGTGTATGACCCAAGAATGCTGATGCCAAGGTGGCAAGCTGGAAAGGTTGGCAGCTTTCCTTGAGGGAAAAGGTTGATCTGATCAAGACTTACCTGATTCCGATTTTTCTGTATATCAGTTTTGTTTGCATTTTGCCAGTTTCTCTCTATACCAGGGTCTTTAGTTGTTTCTTCCAGCTGTTACGGGGGAACAGAATAAACCTTGTCAAAAGGAATGTGACTTACCTTCCTAGGTGGGAGGGTGGTCTAGGGATGATCAACCCTGTAGTCTTTTTCTCTTTGATGTTTGTGAAGTACAATCTTGGTAACATGTTGGCCTGGGTGGGTTGGTATTCTCCAGTCCTGGTTTAGGCCCTTTCTGTGAGACTTGGAAAATGGTGGGCCAGTGAAAAGCCTGAGGGTCAAGCATGATAAGCTCCCGGCTTATGTTGCCCCGTGAAAATTCGGCAGTGGCAAGTAACAGCCGGAGAAGTCAGATCTCTTCCAAGGAAACTTCTTGAGAAGCGGATTATGAGCTTTGCTTTTTGCGAGCCACTGGCCTTAAGGGATTGCCCAAGCCTGGTATTGGGGGTGGGTTTGCGATTGATTAATTTGGAGAGAATCCCAATAAAGTTTAGGGATCAGGCTTGGCTTGCCTTCCATGGAAAACTTTATGTGAAGGGCAACTTGGAGTTTCTTTCCATGAGTGATCGGGGCTGCCCGAAAGTGGAGTGTGGAGGAGTGGTGGAGTCCATGGATCACTTTCTACTTCAGTGCCCTTTTAATATAGAGGTGTACAAGAGGGTGGGGAGGGCTCTGAGTACACCCTTTCTCCGCCATATGAGTTATGCAGAGTGGGTGTATGGTGCATTCCAGACTCGTCGGGATTATGATTTGGAAACACTTTTTTTAGTTAGTCTAGTAGTCCTTTATTTCACGTGGAGTGCACTGTGTCATGTATCCTTACGGAGTAAAATCCTCCCTGTCAAAGTGGTGATGCAGGACATTCTGGGTAGGGTTGGGAAGATTCAGGCTTTTGAGAAAGACAGGTGGCGGCAGGAGGCCTGGATAAGGGCATGGAGGAATATCAGGAATCTGTAGCTGCTGCCCGTTGATCTCGGGGTGTGCAACTTTTCTTTGTATTCTTGTTTCACTCCCCTAGATTTTCAGATCAAATATATATATATCGATGGCAGCATGCGTGCGGGAGCCGTCGTTCAAGGCACAGTGCTCTGAAGGAATGGCACAGTGAAGTCACTGGCTGCATTTACACCAAATATTTCCTAAACGGTGCACGTTTAAGAGATATTTACACTACCTATAGGTAAGCCTTATTATAGGCTTGCCTATAGGTAATATTTTATGTTGGAAGTTTACTTCCTCTTTAATGAGTCTACCAAAAAAAAAAGCTGCACTGAGCTGTATATAATCATGTTAAAGCTGAATTTCAGGCCTAGCTATATTATACATATGCAGCACCCTGGTCCTAAATAGGGCTGCTAATAAATCTACTAGGTGGTAACCAGCCTGGCTAATTGGAAGTCTTTGATTCACTGATTTCTGTCCTAAGTCTGAGTTTAAATTGTAGTCTCTCTCTTCTGTCAATATGTGGCACTGTTGCCTTTGGCATTAGGATGATGGATTACAGTGAATTCAGGTGATGAGTAAATAAGTTGTCTCAGCCAATTAGGAGGAGTTTCTTTTGGCCGCTTGGCATGCTGAGATAGGCAATTTATTCGGGAGGAGTCAGGTGATCGGTGTTCTTCCCGCATGGGGCTGCGGCCTGGGTGGATGTGTGTCAAACAGCTCCTGGCTGCTAGGCCTGAAGCCTATCCAGGAGTTCTACTGGCTGCTAGGTTAGGGTTGCCACCTTTTCTTCAAGCCAAACCAGAACACTTTAGTGGCCTGGGACACCTTTGTGTGCCCCAAGGAGAGTAGTAATGCGGTGCACATAGGGAGCCACAGCAAACAGTGGGTGTGGCCAAATTGCTTTTGGTGACATCATCTCCCTGCCCCCGAGTAGTGCCGAATCTGCCCGCAGCTCCAAGACAGCAACAGATTTGTGTGTGACTATCTTGGTTACGTTGGGAGCCACAGCCCAGTCTGAATAATGTGTTAAAGTGTTTCTAAAGGCTGGACATTTTTTAACCTAAAAAGTAGACCTAAAAGTAAAAATTCTTCCTGTACTTGTATCACCCGCTCATCTCCCCGGATATGTGTTGAAGCGAATGAGTGCTCCTCTGTTCCAGAGATAACTCGATGGAGGTGGTCCTCCGAGTTTCATTCTGGGAGAGGGTATTTATGGGACAGACACCATGTTTTAGGGTTCGTTTTCAGCCACCTGCTGGCCCTCCTGGCCGACAGGTATGCACTAGGAATACCACCTTGTGGTCCTCCTTTCCGGAGGCCCGCGTTGCTGTGGCGTGTGGGTGGGCCCAGAAGCCTGTCTGGGGCCTACCACAGCAGCAGAGGAATGGTCCTGAGCTGTCTATCCTGAGTGAAGAAGCTGGACAACCGAGAAGATCCCAGGGGAGGACCCGTCATGGAAGGATCATGCAGAGTGCTGGTCTGGAGAGGGGCCTGGTGACTCGGTTGGAGGACGTATCCTGAAGTAGTCTTACTGCATAGTACTGCCGGGTTGGCTTAAAGGTTCAAGTACTGTATCTGACATTCACCACAAACCAATACATCCTGTGGCAGAGGATCGTACGGGTTTTATTCCAGGTAAGTCTGTGGCAGAGACTTTTGTTCGTGCTATGTGCTAGCTGCTAGGCAAGTAAGAGATGTCTGTCCAGGCGGGCAAAGATTGAATCCTACGAAAGGGGGACTATTCAATTGCAAGTGTTCAATTACAAAGAATGTTCTGAAGAAATACAACAGAAAGGTATTTGAGCTTCCCTGCAACTTTCCTACTACCTCTTTCCTGCTACTTCCCTTGTTCGTTTTATTAAAGCATTGGACTTTATTTCTGAGTGTGTAGGTGGCGGGCGCCAGTAAAAGCCCGGGAGCTACGTGATCAGAAAAACAAGTGGGAGGAGTCTACCCTACTTGATACCGCGTGGGACGCGTGTATGTGTTTGGCACCAGAGAAGAAGAGAGGCCTCCTGATCGTGCTGAGAAGATCGGAGTGTGGCCATGTCTTTTTCGGTGATGCAGCCAATTATAGGACCAAGAATGTTCCCAGTGAGCACCGTATCGAGTACAGTGTTGACCGGAACCCTGCTTACAGATACCGGTATTCGTCTGAAGCCGCAGGGGAGGTTTGTTCTCTACACCTTTGGAGATATCGAAGGGCTGGGCATGATTCGCTACAAATGTGAGGGATTGGCCGTACATCTCCATCCATTTGGTCGCTGCCCGCAATGTGGAGAATATATGTTTGTGGTGGAGTAACCTACCATGTCGCCCCGTGCTTATCGTATGGACTGGGCTACAGGTGTTGCCACAGTAGAAGCTGCTACTTCTGCTGGAAGAGAACGGCAGGCCGTGACTTTGCCTGTTGCTACCAAGAGTGTTCCTGTGAGAGACACTGCTGTTACAGATTCATCAGCGGACATTACTTTGATTTCCACGTCCACTACACCTGTCCCTGTTGTACCTGTCCAGAGGAAGGTGGGATATGTGAAGGCTTCCTGCGCCCGTGGTCGAGGCCTACCCCAAAGACTACCCGAACCGGATCCAACAAAGTCCACGTCAGGAACGGGTGAGCAATTGTTGGGGAATGTATCTGGGACTGTAAATAAATATCTGCCAGCAGAAGAACTGGGAGATTCGGAGATAGAATCCATGCCGGATCTCTCCGGTGATGATGACCTATTTGAGACCATGTCACAAGAGTTGTTATGGGCCCAAGGCGAGGATGTCGCCTCTGCCATGACTTTCCCTGAATGGACAACCCTGAGTTCTGGGAAGACGTCACCCTGTGTGGAGCCACACAGCACTGTAAATTAGACATTGTCAAAAGTTACTAGTTCACTTCAGACACCGGCTGGGTCTATGGTGAGCAAGTCATTGGATTTGTGTGTGCCTCCCGGTATAGGGAAAAATAGATCCTTACCGAAACTTGCACGTTTGCAGAGAATGTTGAACAAGCGTGTAGCTACGGAATATGGTTTGGATTTCCCCTATGTCCCTCAGGACATAATGCAAGTGATTGAAGCTAACCAGGAACTTTGGTACAGTGAAGCTGTTTGGGACTATTTGTCTGTGCCTAAACCTTTCCGGAAAACTGGTTGTTCTATTGCTATGGATGAATGTTACAGTGGATATTTTATGCCCTGGAATTATGGTCGACACATTCATGCTGACAAAGTGGTCATTTGCAGACTCGGAAGAGATGACGTTGTGTATTTCATCACTACCGTGGATACACTGGGAAAGACACTGACATTGCCAGATCCCCGGTTTTATTGGTAATTATGGACAAAAGAACTTTGAGTTAGTTAGTGTCAGTGCATAGAGATCTTCGTGGTCAAGATCTGAATACTCATCTCAGTGTTTTAAATCCAACGACTTCTTTTTGCTAACTGGATTTTCTTCATTTAAGAAAAATTGTGTATAATAGGGATGGACTCCTAAAGATATAGATAATGGGAAGAGAGTTTCATTTTTTTCCAATAAGACTTTGCTCCTGAAACAGTATAGGTCGCATGTATGTTTAATATGTTTTCTTTTTCAGGAACTATTTGATCCCCTATCAAGCTGTTAGGCTTTTCAGCTAAAATAGATAGTGAGGTTGTGTACAGTCTTAGGATGGTTTTGTTTGCGGATGTGAACATAATGTTTTACAAATGTTGATCTCAAAATGTCTTTCTACTGGCTTTCTTTCTTCTTTATCTAAATCCAAGTTTTAAGCTCAAATACCTACTCTCAGGCTTGGGAGTTATTGTTTTGTGACAGACATTGAGGACAACGTCTATTGTACTGGGGGGAGTATGTAGCGCTGGTAGATTTTTATCTACCGCTGATAGGTAAATTTAGTGGGTCGCTTATTATAGGAAGTTAGATTTGCCTCTGTTCCAGCTTGGCTGACGTTGCATGCAGTTCCACATTGTGCCGGTGGGTGTTGTTGTCACCATCGGCAGGTGTTGGAAAAGCAACTTGTTGAAGCGAATGAGTGCTCCTCTGTCCCGGAGATAACTCGGTGGAGGTGCTCCTTCGAGTTGCATTCTGGGAGAGGGTATTTATGGGACAGACGCCATGTTTTAGGGTTCGTTTTCAGCCACTTGCTGGCCCTCCTGGCCGACAGGTATGCACTAGGAATACCACCTCGTGGTCCTCCGTTCCGGAGGCCCGCGACGCTGCGGCGTGTGGGTGGGCCTGTCTGGGAAGAATGTTCTGAAGAAATACAACAGAAAGGTAGTTGAGCTTCCCTGCAGCTTTCCTACTACCTCTTTCCTGCTACTTGCCTTGTTCGTTTTATTAAAGCATTGGAAAACCTACTCAAGTGTTTGGTGCTTATATTGTCCAGAGGTAAACTCAACGGAACCCTAGACCCGGTGCCGGTGAAACAGAGGTTTTGAGAGTGACGGTAACAAGCCCGCTAAAACCAACAGCTCCACCGAGAGTTATTGCTACATAAGCAAAATACAAAAATATTCACAACCACCCCTTAAAAGATAGATATGGTGGGTATACCCAAGGCAATGGGACCCCACCAAACTATCTAACCCTCCCTGTAAACAGTATAATTCTACATGAATGAATGGGGGAGCCCGCAGTAAGGGAGCCCTCCCTTCCCCAATTTATAGCACCCCCTAAGACACCTGTAATACCCCCAGCTACCAACGGGTGGAGGCTGAATTGTGAAATTCCTGAAGGAACAGCGTAATTTTGCCAATGCAAAGATAGTTCACGCTGTTTCTATAAACTAATATCTCAGTGGCTAGCCAATACCTGCAGTCAGTCAGTCAAAAAAATGATGAGGAGTGAAGGACAAGAAAAGAGAGGGGGGGACAAAAATCAAAAAACAAAAAAAATAAAAAACCATATCAGGACAAAGTGTTAGTCCAAATGATGTATGATGGAAAGAAACAGGGAGAATCAATACTTCCTCAAATAAGGGTCAATCCCATTTTTCTCATCCTTTATATGAAATGTCCAATATTGTGAATTTACCACTTGATATGAAGGATATGCTACCATGAAGTTGGAACATCTAGACAGATGACTTGCAATATGATCATATACCGAGGTATCTACAACATATATATGTATCCTCAAAGCTGAAAATTAATGCTGTGTGACAATACTATTTCAATGAACAACTGATTGCTGTATGTCCTCCTGGTATTGATAGTGAATAGAGTATAAGGCAATAACAGCCAGGGTTACTCACTCATAGTTGATCATGTGGATATGCCTCCAGTGCACAATGATGTAACATGATCGGTCAAGGAACGATCTTGGTGCATGTCTGTATGATATGTATGTCCAAACGATGTTCCAATACGAACACATTAGGAGCAAAGCCTAGGTGAATCTACACCTGAGATGCTTGACTGATCAACGGGGCTGTTAACCATTCCATGGATGCTTGTAATCTGAACCCCATGCAGATATAACTGGCACAAATCAGTGCACCTCTGTAATCATCCATAAATTATTCAAACTTTTTTTTTTTAAATATAAGCAGTGTAAGGTCCTAAATGTGACCTGGCAATGCAGTCCCTGTACAGCAGAGCTAGAGTGTGAGTAGAAGAAGCAGCACAAGGAGTCAATCAGCTCAGCTGAAGAACCATGCTGATAGGTGGAGAAAGCAGAGGGACATAGAGATGAGCTCATCACTGTGCTGCTTCTCTTTTCACTGTCCAGTCACTGTTCGGGGGTGGATCCAGGACAACCTGGGCTCAAAGGAAGTCGGTAGAATGACACTGGCCATCAAACTGAGGACATCTGGTGGCAGAAAAAGAAGTACCGCAGGAGAACTTTCTGGACTAAGGTTGAATATAGGCCGGTTTTGTTATTTTATCTGATCTGATCTTCTCATATCTGATTTATCAGCTCATTCACTCAGGGCATCTGAATTTCTTTTTTGCATACATTTTACTCCTGGCAGGAAAAAGCTGCTTAAAAAAATGTGCATTATACCGCGTATTGCACATGCATTTAGGCTCGTCGAGCATTTATAGATTCCATTGCCCAGAATATTAATTTATTCTGTCTAGTGGAATGAGTGAATGCTCAAGAGCTAAACGCATCTAGCACTTAGGCACGTTTTGAGGCATTTAGATAGCATCTACCTGCATCAAATGTTTTTTTCTATACAAAAGTTTCTTTTTCTGAATGCACTGGGGATTTGGGAGGAATCCCCTTCCTCCATTCAGTCAGCACACAGGTATAGGTTGCATTCAGCCTGCCTCTCATGTCCAAGATGCACACTTGTTGATCGGGAAATCATCTGATTATCATCTGCTTGACCTGTCCCTCAGTCCAGGTTCCACATAGAAAATTCAAGAACACAAAAGTCTGAGTGCCCATTCTCTTCCTGGCACCATTTAATGACAGCAGTGGGTTTCATACTCTCTACTTTGGGCTCACAAGCTCGTTGAACAGGGAAATCCCAGACGAACCCCCGCATGTTTCGCTACCCCCCGCAGGAGCCACTGAATATCTTGGGTTCCCTGTTCGTCAATGAGCCCTGAGCAGAGCACTATCCCAGCTGAATGCTCTCCCCTTGAAGTATGGGGGAAACCCCGTTCTTCCATTCAGTCAGCACAAATGTGTGGGTTGCATTCAGACTGCCTCTCATGTCCAAGATGCACACTCGCTGATTGAAAAATCATGGGATTAACATCTGTTTAACCTGTCCCTCAGTCCAGGTTTCACATGGAATATTTAAAAACACACACAAGTCTCGGTGCCCATTCTCTTCCTGGCACCATTCAGTGACAGCAGCAGATTCCATATTCTCTTCGTGGGGCTCACATGCTTGTTAAACATGGAAATCCTGGATGAGCCCCCACATGTTGCGCTACCACTGCAGGAACCAATGAATATCTTGGGTTCTCTGTTCTTCACTGAGCCCTTAGCAGAGCACTACCTCAGCTGTCACTACTAAATTACCTTGGCTAGGTAATTCACACAAAAGGAATATGCACGCACACCGAGGAGATAAATGATTACAAAAAAAGAAAGAAAAACTGCGCTTGGAAGAATCAAATGAGCAGCAGCTTATTGTGGGATATACACAAAACAGATAAGAAGCAGAGAAGCTGCGTTAGAAAATTATTAAACCTAAAAGAGTGATTGTTTTCAATATGAACTAAAAAACAATGAATAAATATGTGAAAAAATCTAAAATTAAAAAATATATGAACAACCCAGAAAACACAAAAACATAAAGTTCTGTGATGTGCTAATTAAAGTCCAAAGTAGTAGATGTTCCAATGCTTCAAATAATATCACTCAGTGACTTGACATTACGCAGTGTATCCCCAACTAATGAATGGCATGCTTACCAGAATGTAAGCCAATTAAACAGGTGGCTTAACCCAGCCCAGGCCTTGATGCAAACCAGTCACGGTAAGATGAATCGATAATTGACTTGAACCACAGGTTAGCGTTGATTCCACGTTATAATATCATCCCAGAAAAAAATTAAATAACATAGCATAATACTGACACAAAAAAAAATATAAATATAGAATGAAGTGGCACTCACATTGTGAAACAAAGGGAAGTGCATAAAGAACACACAGTGAAGAAATGAATCCAGTCACCAACACCACACAGAGAGCCTTCTTACCAGATGGCAGATTAAAAGTGCAAAAATCCTAACGGATATATAGAACATCAGCCAGTGAAGATACCAAATATAGCGCACCAACACCACACAGAGGGCGTCCTTACCAAATGGTAGGCTCAAAAAGCAGATATCCTATCGAACAGATGGATCACCATCTGGATAAGATGAGGCTATTGGATTGATGGACCAAACTCACAGCATTGAACCGGAGGCTCCATAACTCACATGGTTTAGATGAGGCCATAGGGTTAGCAGTGTCCAGCTTCAGATATTTATCAGTTGTCAGCACAAAGCCAGGTCTCCTCTCAACTCCTACTCCACCCACCAGCACTGGGAGCTCCTTGCCTTATGTTATATGCTGCTTCCTGGAGGCTGCTCTCAGTATTAATAGTGGCTTATTTGGGACCCAGGATTTTAGAGGTCCAGAGTCACATTCAGGTGGGAAAAGGCCCTCCACTCCTGACTATGGGACATTGAGGTCCTTTCAGGGTTAAGCAACCTCCAGGAAGCAGTACATAAGACAAGGAGCTCCCAAATAAGCCACTACTAATACTGAGAGCAGCCTCCAGGAAGCAGCATATAACATAAGGCAAGGAGCTCCCAGTGCTGGTGGGTGGAGTAGAAGTTGAGTGGAGACCTGGCTTTGAGCTGACAACTGATAAATATCTGAAGCTGGACACTGCTAACCCTATGGTCTCATCTAAACCATGTGAGTTATGGAGCCTCCGGTTCAATGCTGTGAGTTTGGTCCATCCAATAGCCTCATCTTATCCAGATGGTGATCCATTTGTTCGATAGGATATCTTCTTTTTGAGCCTACCATTTGGTAAGGAGGCCCTCTGTGTGGTATTGGTGCACTATATTTGGTATCTTCACTGGCTGATGTTCCATATGTCCATTAGGATTTTTGCACTTTTAATCTGCCATCTGGTAAGGAGGCTCTCTGGTGTGGTGATTGGATTCATTTCGACACTGGGTGTTCTTTATGCACTTCCCTTTGTTTCACAATGTGAATGCCACTTCTATATTTATATTTTTTTGTGTCAGTATTACACTATGTTATTTAATTTTTTTCTGGGATGATTTTATAACGTGGAATCAATGCTAACCCGCGGTTCAAGTCAATTATCGATTCATCTTACCATGACTGGTTTGCATCAAGGCCTGGGCTGGGTTAAGCCACCTGTTTAATTGGCTTACGTTCTGGTAAGCATGCCATTCATTAGTTGGGGATACACTGCGTAATGTCAAGTCACTGAGTGATATTATTTGAAGCATTGGAACATCTACTACTTTGGACTTTAATTAGCACATCACAGAACTTTATGTGTTTGTGTTTTCTGGGTTGTTCATATATTTTTTAATTTTTAGATTTTTTTCACATATTTATTCATTGTTTTTTAGTTCATATTGAAAACAATCACTCTTTCAGGTTTTATAATTTTCTAGCGCAGCTTCTCTGCTTCTTATCTGTTTTGTGTATATCCCACAATAAGCAGCTGCTCATTTGATTCTTCCAAGCGCAGTTTTTCTTCCTTTTTTTGTAATCGTTTATCTCCTCGGTGTGCGTGCGTATTCCTTTTGTGTGAATTACCTAGCCAAGGTAATTTAGTAGTGCCAGCTGAGGTAGTGCTCTGCTAAGGGCTTTTTTTAGTTCATATTGAAAACAATCACTCTTTTAGGTTTTATAATTTTCTAGCGCAGCTACTCTGCTTCTTCGCTTCAGATAAATGATTAGCTTGTATTATTATTATTAGAGCCGTTACTGATTAAAATTTTCGTATTCGATTAATTGATTTTTTTTTTTAATCGACTAATTTCGAGTAATTATAACGCACATACAGATCCAACTACTTTTAGCTGACGTCATGTGTAGCTCCTCCCCGTACGCGTTATGTTCAATAAGAACTCCCTCAGAACTTCCTCAGCAGGCGCGGGGCTACGGCGTCACCCTACAGTGTATTTAAACAGCACCGTTGTGCATCAGGGGGACCGATGGAGAGCCAGAGACATCCATTACCTGCTGAGACAGCAAAGTGTCAGCTCTTTGGAAAAAAAATGCCCTCATCATAAATGTTTCTTGATTTCTGGATAACCAATCAATGTCAATTTATCGACAAACTGACTTACAGCCAGGAAAGCCCTCAGATATGTTTATTTTCATAGCCAAGTCCAGGATTTACATAGATGTTTATCTGAATACTTTGACCAGTGAGATCAATCAAATCGTTAGGATCTGTCTTCCTCAATTTATGATTTCACGGACATCGATGTCACTGGACTCCTCCCCCTTCCCTTCGTTAGCAGACGGAGGTACTTGGGGAAGGGGGGAGGAGTCCAGTGATGTCGATGTCCGTGACGTTGACGGAACTCCCTGAAGACCTGGAAGCCAGCGGAGAGGTGAGTACCGACCAAAAGAACTTTGATCGATCAAAAAAATGAACGATTAATCGAGGAATTAATCTTTAATTTTCCCAGCCCTAATTATTATCAACAAAGGTGTCACATACCAGACTGGAGGCTGAGGTGATGAGAGGTCTCCCCTTGCGACTGAGTGCAGAGTACCCCTGAAGGTGGTGACAGAGGATGCTATGCCCAAAGATACATGGGTTGCCTGAAGGTGAGGCTGCTCGATGATTACAGATGCATTGACACCCGGGAGCAGAGAAGGTGGTCAGAGCCAATGATTCTCTGGAGGCGCTGGTGGATCTTGACAGATGGGTAAAGCAGGAGCAAGGTCAGAAGCCAGTTGGGAGGTCAAACACAGGAAGTCAGTCAGGAATGGGCAGGAGCAGGTCAGAGCCAGGAGAGAAGCCATAGGAGGTCAGGGGTAAGCCGGGTTGGTAACGGGTAATCAAGCAGAAGCACAAGGCACAGGATACAAGGCTGACGATAATCCAGCAAGGCAGGAAGCATAGTCGAGATCAAGCAGGGGTCAAACACAGGATATCAATCTGGAATAGGCAGGAGCCGGTCTGTGAAGAAAGCCGGGTTCAGAGCCAGGAGAGAAGCGATAGGAGGTCAGGGGTAAGCCGGGTTGGTAACGGGTAATCAAGCAGAAGCACAAGGCACAGGATACAAGGCTGATGATAATCCAGCAATTTGTGATAGCCACCAGTGTCCTTATATAGGCCAGTGAACACTGTCAATTAGCGTGTTTTGCGTACGCACATTGCGAGTTAGCACAGCCATATTGGATATTGGCATATTTGCCAGTTCTTCTCAGAATTCTTCCCTTACAAAAGGAGTGAGACAGGTGAAGGAAACAGTTGACTGAAGTTATCAATAAACAATGTAATACATAGAAAGGGCAATATAACACAGTACAATACTGTGTAAAGACACACCCACCCATCCTGCAGGACTGAATATATAAACTACAGCTCTCAAACCGAAAGATTTATGCCACATTAATAAAAAAGAAAAAAAAGAGAAGAACAAACTCAGGGCTAACTCGCTTGTGGGCTCTCAGTAAGAAGAGGTTCAACCTTCAGGAAATTTGACAGAAAACCCCCCACCACTGATCCATAAATGCCTGATAAATTCTTCTGCCGGCTAGTTGGGGCCCACACGTTGGTGCATGATAGGGACGCAGTCTCTTTAAGAAAAAAATGAATTATTCCTATGGCTGGTAAAGTGACCAGCAGAGTTCCCCTTTACTAAATGAAGATAGCGTGAAGAATCACCTCCCCAGTGCGTTGTCCCCCCCCTTCTCGTCATGTACTCTGGGCTCAGCTTGCCCATCTGCGGGACTGGGGCCGACATTGGGGGTGCCGGTAGGTGGAGGGAATGGAGAAGAGCGGTCACACATCCCCTCTCCCCCCCCTTCTTGTTGGTGACCTGGAAAGTGATGTGTTTGACGCCACTGCCGGGTCACCCTGTCACGTTCCCCGACTAGCATAACCGGGAAGGGATATGTTGCCGTGCAATCTGCATTGCAATACATCCAGTGGATTCCAGATGTGTAGGGTCTAAAAGAGAATCTGTCATTAAAAAGAACCTGTTTTTTTCATTGCAAAAAAATAAAGTTACACCCAAGCACATAAAACACCCCCAAAAAATGTTGACCCCCCCCCCCCCACACCTACATGTCGAGGGCGCCTACGCATGAAAACATTGATTGCTATACACGTTACCTATCACCATGCACGCCGGAGTGAGAGCAATAATTCTAGCACCAGACTTCCTCCGTAACACTAAACTGGTGATGTATGATGGGGGCTTTTGGAACGTCGTCTATAGAAAATATAGGGTACTAAAGTTTGTTGCCATTTCACGGGCCCACGCAAATTTAAGGTTTGGCATCTTATTTTACCAAATATTTCTGTAGGCTATTGTGTTTGTTTGTCCTACAATTCACTTTAGTGCTTTTTTTTTTTTTTTTTTACTGACATTTCATAGACCTTTGCGCTACTATTGTATTACATGAAAAATTGGAACTACCACTATTTTATTCTCCAGGGTATCTGCTTTCAGAAAATTATACAATGTTTGGGGGTTTTGTGTAAAACCCCCAAATGCAAAAGCAGCCCTGGCAGCGAAAGGGTTAAATGATGAAACTGAACTTGAGCAGCTAATTTTTTCATTGAATGACTTGAGCTTGAATTGGAATAGGTGCAGATCTCTGCCTAGCAGGGGGTGATAGAGTTAACTCGGCTATCCTGCAAGCAGTATTTGTAGAGACAGTGATTATGACAGTGACTACGTACCCCATACTCATTCACATGGGGGGACGGGGATCTAGGTGCCCCCTTGTTAAAAGGGGCCTAAAAATTCTGATAAGCCCCCTGCTTGCAGACCCCCACAACCACCGCCCAGGTTTGTGGGGAAGAGGCCCTTGTTCCCATTAACATGTTTTGGGGGGCTCAGCCCCTGCCCGAAGCACCTCCCCCCATGTTGAGGGCATGTAGCCTGGCATGGTTCAGGAGTCAGGGGGGGGGGCGCTGGCTCGCCCCTCCCCTTTTCTGACCTGCCGGGCTGCATACTTATAAGGGTTATGGATTTTGGGAGGGGCCCCATGCCATTTTTTTTTTCTTTTTTTTTTTACACTTTGGCACGAGGTTCCCCTTAAAATTCCATACCAGACTGAAAGCCCCCAAATCTCTCATTTATCTTTAAAAGCAAAAGAAAAGAACTTTTTTTAACTAAAAAATATATATTATGGCCCAGGAACCAGAAGTGACATCAGACGTTCCTCCTGTCTTCCAAGGGCATAGAGACGAGTGGCGGCCATCTTGGCCTCACTTGTCTCCATGCCCAGCTAAAGACCGCATCGGATCATTCTCTGGCTTTACTGATCTGTTAAGTAAGCCCGGGAACGGGGGCACCCTTCCCGACGCTTCTAAAAGGGATCCCGTGGTGAATCTGCCTGCCGAACCACAATTAGCTAGCTGCTGCCATAACATAATCTAGAATTAAGTTGCTGAACACTGCCATCTTGTGGTCATAATAATGTTCTGCAGTACAGTAACAATGCACAGTGTTACAGTGTAACAGTTCTAGACAGTGCTAAGTTGCAAGTAACCAATGGTTACCCTCCAGCCTTCACTAGAACGGTTACATTGTATCTCTTGTTACAAAGATGTATGTACCCCCTAGGCTCCTCAGCTCCATCTAGTGGCCATAATGCTGTATTTTGCTACTGTCTATAATAAAAGTACATTTGCAATATCCTAAAGAACTTTCGTTTTTGACCAGTTCTCGCAGAATGAATCCTTATTCCTGTAAGGTAGCAGAGGAGCTCCCGGGTTTATGTAAGCATAGGCAATCATTGACATGCTCAAGGCATGTTAGCGGCCTACCTTTTTAATCTCTGATAAGATGAAGGACAGATAGGAGCCACTTAGTATTGAGGCACCTTCGGGAAATACATGACAACAATGCCATTGCCGACAGCCGGCTCCACTTCACTATTTGGTGACCTTGCCATCCTTTTACAGCTTTATGGTGGGGTGTAAACTCCAACAGATCAAAATCTTCTAAATAGGTTTATGACCGGTGAGGTTAAAAGGGTAACTACAATATATTGGTAATGAGCTAGCGCTAATCATTGTCATAGTGTCTACCAGAAAGTCATTTGTGATGCCAATTTCCCATTTTTATTTTTTTTTTTTGCACGCTGTTCCGTATTTTCATAATTATATTTTATGTACAGTTTTGTAGGTGCTCCCTCTAGTGGTTGTTTGTGCAAGGACAATTATCCATGACAAAATCAGCAGTGCCACAAACATGAGAAAATGACAATTTTCGTCTGGCCTGGTGGCATTGTCTAGGAGACTTCGCGCATGGTGGCCGAGAAGGGAACAATCTTTTGGGGAGGTCCAAAGATCTCTTCCCATCACTGGTTTCCCAGTCCCCCCCCCCCCTGCTCTCTGTTGCCATAAATAGGAAGAGTTAGCCGGTTGGGACGTACGTGTTCATGGAGGGTTCCCTCGGTAGAGGCACCAAAGGCAGGTAACAGATAGAAACACATGCGATTTGCTTCGTTACGAATCAAAATTCAGAGGAAGTTTTTCGTTATTCGGAGATTTGGATTGATATGATTTTTTCTGAATCGCAATAGTAATAAATTTCAACGAATCAGAAATAAAGTTATAGCAAAATGAACTATCCGAATTTGAAAATAAATCTGAATTCAAACAGAGTAGAAAAACAAAATAGAGTAGAATATAAAGGAATATATAATAATAAACTAGAATAAAATAGAGTAGAATAGAATAGAAAATAAAGGACTAGAATAAAACACAAAAGAATAGAAAATGAAGGAATATAATAGAATAAAACGGAATAGAATAAAATAAAAAATAAAGGAATAGAATTGAAAATAACAGAATAGAATATAAAGGAATAGACTAGGATATGACAGAACAGAATCAAAAATAAAGGAATAGAATAGAATAAACCTGAACAGAATAAAATAGAAAATAAAGGAATTGGCTAGAAATAACAGAATAGAATAGAAAGGAATATACTAGAATAAAACAGAAAAGAATAGAAAATAAAGGAATACAATAGAAAATAATAGAATAGAATAGAAAATAAAGGGCTAGAATGAAACACAATAGAATAGAAAATAAAGGAATATAATATAATAGAATAAAATAAAAATAAATAAAGGAATAGAATAGAAAATAACAGAATAGAACAGAAATGAATAGACTAGCATAACATAGAATAGAAAATAAAGGAATACAGTAGAATAAAACAGAATAGAATAAAATAAAAAATAAAGGAATAGACTAGAATAAAACAGAACAGAATAGAAAATAAAGGAAAAGAATAGAATCCAAACTGAACAGAATAAAATAGAAAATGAAGGAATAGCATAGAAAATAATAGAATAGAAATGAATTGACTAGAATAAAACAGAGTATAAAGGAATAGACTAGAATAAAAAAGCATAGAATAGAAAGGAATAGACTAGAATAAAATAGAATAGAAAATAAAGGAATAGAATAGAAAATAACAGAATAGAAAGGAATAGACTAGAATAAAACAATAGAATAGAAAATAAAGGAATAGAATAGAAAATAATAGAATAGAAAGGAATAGACTAGAATAAAACAATAGAATAGAAAATAAAGGAATAGAATAAAACTGAATAGAATAAAATAGAAAATAAAGGAATAGAAAATAACAAATATAATAGAATAAAACAGAATAGAATTGAAAATAAAGGTATAGTGGATGCTTACCATTTTCTTGTGTGTATATTATTTGCAATTTACCTCATGATATACCATATGTGACATTCCTGGTACATTATGGTTACTATTTGTCTGTATACCCTTGTTATGTTTCTCTTGTTTGAAAGTCATAATAAAATTATTGAACAAGAAAATAAAGGAATAGAATAGAAAATGAAAAGAATAAAATAGAAAAGAACAAAATAGAATAAAACAGAATAGAAAATAAAACAATAGCATAGAATAGATTAAAACAGAAAATAAAATAATTAGAATAGAATAAAGTAAAATAAAGTAAAATAAAACAGAATAGTATAGTATAGACAATAAAGGAATAGGATCGAATGAAACAGAACAGAAAACAAAAAATAGAAAAGAATAAAATGGAGTAGAATAGAAAAGAATGGGGTGGAATAGAAAAAAATGGAACGAATATAGCCGTCTTACAAAATTCGAGGTTTGAATTAAATTAGAATTTTGAATTGATTTGAAAGAAATGAATTATAAGAAACAAATTCTGTAAAGGAATCATTCTAACGTAACGAATTTAATTAAACCGAATTAACGAATGAATCCAAAACAAAACCAATGTTTCCGTCTTGCACCCCTCTCGTCGCCTTGTGCTGTGTACTGCCTGCCGCTTTGCAACCTCTCTATAATTGAGTGGGACGAAATGCGTCAGTGGGAGTGGCCTGGGAGGAGCCTAAGCTGAGGCTGATTTCCATCCACTGATCCAGTATATAGTCTGCTTAGGAGTGCCGCGTCTCTGAGTCACACTTTACCTGCAGCTTTGGGCACAGCGGGGGGGGCAACGCAATTAGTCGCAAATCAGGCCGCCTTCTCTTCAGCAAAGCCTCTGTGACAGACCTTTGTCTGGTACCAGCCTCTTGTATTCCACGGTACAGCAGGAGTGTGAGAGGAAGAAGCAGCACACAGAGCCAATCAGTTTATATGCTGGAGAAGGAGCATGCCAATGGGAGGCGAGAGCAGAGGGGCGGAGAGCTGAGCTCAGCACTAGTTAACAGGCTGAGGACATCTAGTGGCAGAAAAAAAATACTGCAGGCGATATCTCTGGATCGGAGGTGAATATTGCAGAAAATTTCGTTTTTTGTTGTTTTGAATTTTACCAGGTTATTCATTTTTATCTTGTTTCTTTTGGCTGGAGTTATGCTTTAAGCAGCGGTGGGGGTGGGGATTCATGCTGTGGCAGGGCTACTTTCAGTTGAGGGAAGATTTGATTTAATCTTGTTGTTAAATCTGTCAGATGATTTTTCTCACCGCTCCTGGTCACCATTGCCTTACCTGTGCGGCAGAATTGATCAATACCCCTGGTGTTTGCAGGCAGTCAGAGCCGACCAATAGAGTTGCACTGATGGAGAGGAGTAGCAAAGTGCAGTCACATCAGCACCATTGTTTGTATCCTTGCATGTGACTGCGGGGTGCTTAGATGACTGCCCTCAGGGGGTGGGCCCATGACACCCTGAGCGCAGGGTATGGAGATGACACTCCTCAAAGGGCTGGTCAATGACACCCTGACTGGCGGGTGCTGAGATGATAGCCCTGGGGTGGGCCCATGACACCCTGAGTGCAGTGTGCTGAGATGATGACCCTCAGGGGTTGGCCCAGGACACCCTGATTGCAGTGTGCTGAGATGATGACCTTCGGGGGTGGGCCCATGACACCTTGAGTGCAAGGTGCTGGGATGACGGCCCTTGGGGGTGGGCCCATGACACCCTGAGTGCAGGGTGCTGGGATGACAGCCCTTGGGGGTGGGCCTATGACACCCTGAGTGCAGTGTGCTGGGATGACGGCCCTCGGGGGTGGGCCCATGACACCCTGAGTGCAGTGTGCTAAGATGATGACCCTCGGGGTGGGCCCATGACACCCTGAGTGCAGTGTGCTGAGATGATGACCCTCGAGAGTGAGCCCATGACACCCTGAGTGCAGGGTGCTGGGATGACGGCCCTCAGGGGTGAGCCCATGACACCCTAAGTGCAGTGTGCTGAGATGATGACCCTTGGGGTGGGCTTATGACACCCTGAGTGCAGGGTGCTGAGATGATGACCCCTGGAGGTGGGCCCATGACACCCTGAGTGCAGTGTGCTGAGATGATGACCCTCGGGGTGGGCCTATGACACCCTGAGTGCAGTGTGCTGAGGTGATGACTCTTGGGGGTGGGCCTATGACACCCTGAGTGCAGGGTGCTGGGATGACAGCCCTTGGAGGTGGGCCCATAACACCCTGAGTGCAGTGTGCTGAGACGACAGCCCTTGGGGGTGGGCCCATGACACCCTGAGTGCAGTGCTGAGATGATGACCCTCGAGGGTGGGCCCATGACACCCTGAGTGCAGTGTGCTGAGATGATGACCCTCGAAGGTGAGCCCATGACACCCTGAGTGCAGTGTGCTGAGATGATGACCCTCGAGGGTGGGCCCATGACACCCTGAGTGCAGTGTGCTGAGATGATGACCCTCGAGGGTGGGCCCATGACACCCTGAGTGCAGGGTGCTGAGATGATGACCCTCGAGGGTGGGCCCATGACACCCTGACTGCAGGGTGCTGAGATGATGACCCCAGGGGGTGGGCCCATGACACCCTGAGTGCAGGGTGCTGGGACGATGGCCCTCGGGTGTGGGCCCATGACACCCTGCACTCCAGTGGCGGCCGGTGGTAATTTTCTTTGGGGGGGTGGCAAACTGTTAGAAACCAGGGAAAAAAAGGCTGGTGGGAGGGGCCAGCAGGGTGCTGTACATAGCTTCCTGGAATCATCACAGCCCCCCCGTCTCAGTATTCCTATCAAGAGACCTCCGCCCTGATGCAGGCAGTGGGAGGAGTTATGCATATATTTGAGTGCCTAAATGGGCGGGTGTCAGTCTGGAGGAGTGGGCGTTCCCAGGCAGGTTGAATTTGCGTGGATGGGGATGAGCAGATCGGTTCATGGATGGGGATGAGCAGATCGGTTCATGGATGGGGATGAGCAGATCGGTTCATGAATCTCCTTAATCTCCAGTTTGGAGATTGTGTCCTGGGAGTGAAGATCTGATTGGCTGTACTGTGCTGGGTGCCTGGGGTGTGCTGAGAGGCCGCTGCTTCCAGCATGTTGCGCTGGAGTCTGAAAGTCCTTCTATTCTGATGATCATTTCATCCTTCTACTTCAGATCCATGTCCTCCCTGCAACCACTGAGGAGTTCACCTGAGATCCCCTACCCTGCTCTGTACTCTGTATGTGTGTGATTATACAGCGCCACCTAGTGCTCAGTACACTCACTGCATCACCAGGAACAAGGCTGACGTGACTGTGTTCTCTGTACAGCACTGCGGTATATGTCACAGCTATATAAATGTATAATAATAATAATAATAGTGTGTGACTGTGGGGGAGAGGACATTAGAGTGTAAGCTCTTCTGGTACAGAGACTGATATGACTGGCTCAGTGATCTCTGTACAGCACTGCGGTATATGTCAGAGCTATATAAATCAGGGACATGCGGTGAGGTGAGTGTCTGGTGAGGCACTGGCTAGTATCAGAGCCAGATACACACATACATATGCCACGATCGATAATTCTAGCACTAAACCTCCTCTGTAACTCTAAACATGTAACCTGTAAAAAAATTTAAAGGCGTCACCTATGGAGATTTTTAAGTACTGAAGTTTGGCGCCATTCCACAAGTGTGCGCAATTTTAAAAGTGTGACATGTTAGGTATCTAATTACTCAGCGTAAAATCATCTTTCACATTATACAAAAAAATCGGGCTAGCTTTCGTGTTTTTGTTTTTTTTTTCTATATTCATGAAAGTTTTTTTCCAAAAAAAATACGCGTTTGAAAAATTGCTGCACGTATACCATGTAACATAAAAAGTTGCAACGACCACCTTTTTATTCTCTAGGGTGTCTGCTAAAAAATATATATCTATCTATATATGTTTGGGGGTTCTGAGCAAAAAAAATTATCATATTTTACATGTAGAATGTTTTTTCCTTCTAATTAAGAGGGTTGGGCTGTATTTATCTTTTAGACAAGCCCCCTTCTACGACACTGCAGTGAGAGGTGGTCCTCCACTGCAGCATTTTTATTGGGCAGCTTGGGCTAATGGTACTTTACCATTGGTCCAAGACTCCAAGCTATCCATTGAGCTCAGTGCCTCTGACAAGAAGTGAGGAGAGGCACTGTGAGCTCATCCTCTCAGTCTGCTGCAAACAGAGTGTGCCGGCTTGTATTTAAACTGGCCGCTCTGTATGGAGCTTCTGACAGGCTGCGCAAGGAGCCCCGTATCTCCGGAACCATCGATGATAGGAGCCCCAAATATTCACCACTGATGGGGTAGGACTTCAGCTACCCCACCACTGCTAGGACTTCAAATGGGGTCTCTGTGACCCCAGGTCGCCGAGCTATGACCCTCAAACATAATTCACTTTGCATTCTGCACCAGCCACCCTCATTCCCTTCCCACCCCCCACCATCATCCAATCCATCATTCACTCCACCCCTCGGTGTCTGCCGACCTCCATCCACACTTCAGCCATGCTGAGGAGGAGGGGTTGGCACCACCATACACGCTGGTCCAGCACCCTCCACTGCCTTCACTACACTAGGAGAAACAATAGGTGCAGACACAGACTTGACAACCACACTTTCTGACACTGACTGGGAGACCACAGACTGGGGGGGACACTGACACCACAGACGGCTTCACAGACACAGATTCTGAAAGGACAGAGACACTAGGATCCAGGGCCGATCCTAGGGTCACAGACACCTGGGTGCAGAAATATTTCTGGCACCCCCACATGGGTGTGGTCATCTTACCAGCTCCTCCCCTTTACAAATGTTTCTACGGCAACGACTCAAACACAGAGATGCTCCCCTAAGAAGTCTTCGTTACCCTAGGATCCTCCCATGATCTTTTAACAATAAAGAAAATACAGGAAGAGCGCACACTAATGAGACCTGGAGGGGAGTCTCTCTGATGCACACAGAGAGGGCTTCTGTTAGAGAGTCTGTTAGAAAGAGCCCCCAGACATAGTACAGGAGACGGTCAGAGACTGCAGACATGATACAAGAGACGTTCAGAGACCGCAGACTGCAGACACAGTACAGGAGATGGTCAGAGACTGCAGACACAGTACAGGAGATGGTCAGAGACTGCAGACATACCAAAGGAGACTGTCAGAGACTGCAGACATACTACAGGAGAAGGTCAGAGACTGCAGACATACTACAGGAGAAGGTCAGAGACTGCAGACATACTACAGGAGACGGTCAGAGACTGCAGACATGATACAAGAGATTGTCAGAGACTGCAGACATACCAAAGGTGACTGTCAGAGACTGCAGACATACTACAGGAGACGGTCAGAGACTGCAGACATACTACAGGAGACGGTCGGAGACTTAAGACCTAGTACAGAAGATGGTCAGAGACTGCAGACATAGTACAGAAGATGGTCAGAGACTGCAGACATAGTACAGAAGATGGTCAGAGACTGCAGACATAGTACAGAAGATGGTCAGAGACTGCAGACATAGTACAGGAGATAATCAGAGACTGCAGACATAGTACAGGAGATGATCAGAGACTGCAGACATACTACAGGAGACGGTCAGAGACTGCAGACATACTACAGGAGACGGTCAGAGACTGCAGACATGATACAAGAGATGGTCAGAGAATGCAGACATACTACAGGAGACGGTCAGAGACTGCAGACATACTACAGGAGACGGTCAGAGACTGCAGACATACTACAGGAGACGGTCAGAGACTGCAGACATGGTACAGGAGACGGTCAGAGACTGCAGACATGGTACAGGAGACGGTCAGAGACTGCAGACATGGTACAGGAGACGGTCAGAGACTGCAGACATGGTACAGGAGACAGTCAAAGCCTGCAGACATGATACAAGAGATGGTCAGCGAATGCAGACATACCAAAGGAGACTGTCAGAGACTGCAGACATAGTACAGGAGATGGTCAGAGACTGCAGACATGACACAGGAGATGGTCAGAGACTGCAGACATAGTACAGGAGATGATCAGAGACTGCAGACATAGTACAGGAGACAGTCAGAGACTGCAGATATAATACAGGAGAAGGTCAAAGACTGCAGTTCCTATGGACGTTAGTAGATAATGGCCAATCGGCCCTCTCACCTGATACAGCAACAACGGTTCCTCTGATCAGGAGTCAGCTCACTCTGAATTGCCCGTGGCGACTCCACTGGGTAGAGCCCAGATCTGTATTCCTGCAATAAATCCATTCCTTTCTCCGCCAGAGATGGCGCTAGGCTGTGTGGCTTTCCCTCTGGTGACGCAGGTCAGCGGGGTTCTCTCTCTGATGGTGTTCTCTCAGCACTGTCCTCTCCCTCTGGAGCCCTGAGTGCACTTCCCTGAAATCTTTCCCGGGCTCCTGGCTCTCTCTCTTCCATTCAGCTGAGCATGCTGTGTGGGCTGCAGTTTCCGTCTTACAGTGGGGCTGCCAGTCCTCGGGACTACATGTCCCACAATTCTCTTCTCTGCTCCTTTTTCTATTCTATTTCTTCCTTGGCTGATATGAAGGCGGGGGAAGAAACATAGTGCGCCGCTCACTAGTACAGCAGCGCGCACGAGGAGGAGAGGACGAGGGAGAGGGAGGGGGCGAGGAAGAGGGAGGGGGAAAGAAGAGCCCGCAGCTGCAGTGGCGTCACTAGGGTTGGAGTTACCAGGTGCGGTAAAACATGGTGTCACCCCCCTTCCACCAACTATAGTCGCCCCTCAGTACAGACCCCCCTCCGTCAGTGCAGACCCCCCCACTAAGTATAAACTCCTCCCTCAGTACAGACCTTCCTCAGTACAGACCCCCTTCCATCAGTATAGACCCCCCAGGACAAACCACCCCCCTCCATTAGTACAGACCCCCCAGGACAAACCACCCCCCTCCATTAGTACAGACCCCCCAGGACAAACCACCCCCTCCATTAGTACAGACCCCCCCAGAACAAACCACCCCCTCCATTAGTACAGGCCCCCCCAGGACAAACCCCCCTCCATTAGTACAGACCCCCCCACCAGGACAAATCCCCCCTCCATTAGTACAAACCCCCCCACCAGGACAAACCACCCCCCTCCATTAGTACAGACCCCCCCACCAGGACAAATCACCCCCCTCCATTAGTACAGACCCCCCCCACCAGGACAAACCACCCCCTCCATTAGTACAGGTCCCCACACCAGGACAAACCACCCCCTCCATTAGTACAGACCCCCCCAGGACAAACCACCCCCTCCATTAGTACAGACCCCCCAGGACAAACCCCCCCCCCCTCAATTAGTACAGACCCCCCCCAGGGGCGACGCGCGTTAACGCATGTTAGTGTAAAAAACACGCAAAAAAGCGAGAGGGGTAATGCGAGTTCCTGTTACTTAAGGGTGTGAATCAATGCAGCCTTAGAAATGTTGGCAGTGATTGATGTCACCTCTCACCCTAACCTGTTATTTTCGGGAGAATAAAACTGGAGAGTCGGAATTCGATTTTGTTTCTCATTTTTGCAGCATTTTTTATGTTTTTGGATGATCTTGCTCACTTCTCACCCACTTCTCACCATCTCCTCTCCTTCATCTTTACCCAACTTTAATAAGAATTCTGCTATGAAGGAAGGGTGAAGTGAGGGGGGTCTCACCAGTCTTCAGTAAAAGTTCACAATGTCCTTATGAAAACGTTTCCCGGCTTCCTTCCATTGTGCATCCATTCCATTCTGAGTTTAGAAGAATTGCATCCATTGCTCTATTTCTCTGCCTGAGCTACACATATCCAGTCAGTAGGTGGCGTCCACCATCTACATCCAGCCTTGCCGAGCGGACGCAGTTTGGTCTGCCTTTTCTTCTTCTCATGAGGATCTGCCAGGACAGAAGACAGGGATATGCCCTGGCTGTGAAGTTTCAGGTGCAGGCTTCATATTTGTCCTCTCCTCCTTTCACTCTTCAAGGGCCTGAAACATTGATTGACTTGCCATTGGCTGGTTCGCCACCTTTGGAGAAGGATTTCCACATTTATATCGTACATTTGGTGGCCACCATATTTATGATACACTCGTCTGCCAACCTTATAGGTTTTATGCATTAGATGTTGGTCCGAATTTTTGATCCTCATCAATCAATTCCAATGAGGAACCAACCATACTAGATAATGCACGTTGGTCACAATCCTCAATATTCGCGCGGGGAGGTGTGGCGGCAGTAAACACCAGTTGCAATAACAGAGCTGTATTGACGTTAAAATTCAACAAAGCACAACTATCCGGTGGAAGGGCAATCCGACCCAAGGCACTTACAGAATGTTGAAGTGAACAGTGTAATGCCGCGTACGCACGATCGGACTTTCCACCAACAAAACCGTGGATTTTTTTTTTCGAAGGATGTTGGCTCAAACTTGTCTTGCATACACACGATCACACAAATGTTGGCCAACAATTCCGAACGTGGGAACGCGGTGACGTACAAGACGTACGACGAGCCGAGAAAAAGGAAGTTCAATAGCCAGAGCGGCTCCTTCTGCTTGATTCCGAGCATGCGTGGAACTTTTGTGCGACGGACTTGTGTACACACGATCGGACTTTCCGACAACAAAGTTTTGTTGGCGGAAAATTTGAGAACCTGCTCTCAAACATTTGTTGGCGGAAATTCCGACAGCATATGTCCGATGGAGCATACACACGGTCGGACTTTCCGACAACAAGCTCACATCCAACATTCCCTGTTGGAAAACCCGACCGTGTGTACGCGGCATAAGAGAGGGGTCTCGGGTGCACCGACAGCATCTGTCTCAAGGGATGGAATGCGCCCTTAGCGGTCTGTACCCAAACGGGGAAGCTTCAGAGAAAGATGGGGGGGCCCTGTTCTTTCCCTCGTCTGGAACCTCTCCCTGCCCCTAAAAGATTCCCCAACAGATGGGTAACCTGTCCCTACACTACAAACAAATGGCACCAACTCCAACCTATAAATGGCCTTTGCAGCAAGGCGCAAATGGAAGGGCAACGCATATCAAAAAGCAACAAACAAAAATTCCCAGCTCAACTTACATGTGAAACATGCGACATGTGTCGCCCTTCTATGTGCTTGTTGTTTAAAAGGCCAGTTATAGGTTGGGGTGGTTGCCATTTGTTTGTATTGTTGGTAATTGGTGAGTAGACACACATACCGTGTTTCCCCGATAGTAAGACACCCCCGATTGTAAGACGTATCGGGTGTTTCAGAGGGGTCAGCTAATATAAGCCGTACCCCGAAAGTAAGACATATGTCTTACTTTCGGGGAAACACGGGGGGATAGGAAGGTCGGGTGTGTGGGCTGGTTTCTGGTGAATGAATGACCCATGAGAGTGTGTGAGGAATGCGGGCGGTGTATAAATTCAGGGAAGATGTGATGAGGAGAGTGTCAGCCGTGTGATGTAACCACATTCCTCACACTGACAGCTCCCTACACACAACTCAAGAGTTACTGACCCGCACCGCCGCCCGTCCTCGCCCGCCCTCTCATTGGCCGCAGGTGTAATCCGCTTGACCCTCATTGGTTAATCCTTGTAATCTTCAACCAGGTAATTGATACTCTCAGCCTATTGGAGGCAGCTCTCTTGCCGGCCGCGCTGACTGGCTAGAACGGCTGCTCCGTGACGGCGCGATTGGTTGGCGATGTGAAGCGGCTCTTTGCCATTGGCTGAGAGAACCACTACAGTTATTCCGCCATATTCCGGGAGTCCGGTGTTCTTCGGACGGGGCAGTATAGGCGGGTTGTCCGGCGGAGTTGCTGCCGTGTGGGCGTAGCGGAGCCCCGAAGCGGACAGAGTTGCCGTAAACTTGGCTGGAGCCGGCTCAGGTGATTGCTAACAGATCCCCGCACCCCAGGTAATTCGACAATTTTTTCCCAATATAAGACATACCCCGAAAGTAAGACATAGTGGGGCTTTTAGGGATAAAAAGAAAGTAAGACACTGTCTTACTTTCGGGGAAACACGGTACCTTTGCTGCCATTGTGCTATTTACTGGGTGTCCAGTGAGTTCCTATACCTTTAAGGAGGGGTGGGATCCCTCCAGGCATATCTGCCCTTAATCTATCCATTATTATTTATGTGAGCCTACTCAGGAACCTCTCAAAATTTTAGAATTAGGACTGCAGTACAGAGGGGTGCCGTGATGTGGCCACTGCAGCTTACACATATACACTATATTGCCAAAAGTATTGGGACGCCTGCCTTTATACGCTCATGAACTTTAATGGCATCCAAGTCTTAGTCCGTAGGGTTCAATATTGAGTTGGCCCACCCTGTGCCGCTATAACAGCTTCCACAAGGTTTAGGAGTGTGTCTATGGGAATGTTTGACCATTCTTCCAGAAGCACATTTGTTAGGTCAGGCACTGATATTGGACGAGAAGGCCTGGCTTGCAGTCTCCGCTCTAATTTATACCAAAGGTGTTCTAACGGGTTGAGTTCAGGGCTCTGTGCAGGCAAGTCAAGTTCCTTCACCCCAAACTCGCTCATTCATGTCTTTATGGACCTTGCTTTGTGCGCTAGTCCAAATCATTTGGTGGAGGGGGGATTATGGTGTGGGGATGTTTTTCAGGGGTTGGGCTTGGCCCCTTAGTTCCGGTGAAGGGAACTCTTAAGGCATCAGCATACCAAGACATTTTGGACAATTTCATGCTCCCAACTTTGTGGGAAAAGTTTGGGGATGGCCCCTTCCTGTTCCAACATGACTGCACACCAGTGCACAAAGCAAGGTCCATAAAGAAATGGATGAGCGAGTTTGGGTTGGAGGAACTTGATGACTGGCCTGCACAGAGCCCTGACCTCAGCCTGATAGAACACCGTCCCGACACTTGTGGAAATATAGTGTATATATAACCTCTTCCAGAATGCACCAGCGACCAAGATCCTGCTACTGGGCTGGCTGGAAGCAATATAAATATTCATAACTCAGTCAAAGTCCAGTCAAAAACTAAATTTGCATAGTAGCCCCAATTTAGGACCAGGGGCTACACATCGTACTCATCCCTTACTGTTTATTTTCGAGAAAAATGAAGTTCAATAGCCAGTGCGGCTCTTCTGCTTGATTCCGAGCATGCGTGGGTCTGCGGGCGGGGGGACAAGGGAACCCCCATATCCCGGCCCTCCCCCCTGTGTGAAATGGTAAGGGGGTACAAAAGTACCCCTACCATTTCACAAAAAAGTGTCAAAAATGTTAAAAATGACAAGAGACAGTTTTTGACAGTTCCTTTATTTAAATGCTTCTTCTTTCTTCTATCTTCTATCTTCTTTCTTCTATCTAAGAAGAAGCATTTAAATAAAGGAATTGTAAAAAACTGTCTCTTGTCATTTTTAACATTTTTGACACTTTTTTTGTGAAATGGTAGGGGTACCCTTACCATTTCACACAGGGGGGAGGGTCGGGATCTGGGGGTCCCCTTGTTAAAGGGGGCTTCCAGATTCCGATAAGCCCCCCGCCCTCAGACCCCCACAACCACCGCTCAGGGATGTGGGGATGAGGCCCTTGTTTTGGGGGGCTACCCCAAAGCACCCTTCCAATGTTGAGGGCATGTGGCCTGGTACGGTGTTAGGAGGGGGGGCGCTCTCTCGCCTCTCCTCTTTTCCTGCGGCCTGCCAGGTTACGTGCTCGGATAAGGGTCTGGTATGGATTCTTGGGGGGACCCCACACTGTTTTTTTGGCGCTGGGTTCTTAAAATCCATACCAGACCTGAAGGGTTTGGTATAGATTTTGAGGGGGACCCCACGCCATTTAAAAAAAAAAAAATTGGCCGGGGTCCCCCTTAATATCCATACCAGACCTGAAGGGCCAGACCTGGTATGGAATTTAGGGGGACCCCCACGCCATTTTTTTGGTTCGGGGTTCCCCTGTGGGGAATTCCCATGCCGTTTTCATCAATGAACTTTTATGTGTATTGTCGGCAATGCAATAGCCGCGAGTAGTTTTAAATGACTTTTTTTCCTTTGAAATGTCATTTTGCTGTCAGACTGTTCTAAACACGGGAAACATGCGCCCCTTTACAGGCATACTATAGACACCCCCCCAGGTACGAAATTTAAAGGGATATTACACTTTTATTGTTTCACTTTAAGCATTATTAAAATCACTGCTCCTGAAAAAAACGTCAGTTTTTAAAACTTTTTTTTGCATTGATCCATGTCCCCTGGGGCAGGACCCGGGTCCCCAAACACTTTTTATGACAATAACTTGCATATAAGCCTTTAAAATTAGCACTTTTGATTATTCATGTTCGTGTCCCATAGACTTTGCGGTGTTCGCGTGTTCGAACAAATTTTTTGCCTGTTCGCATGTTCTGGTGCGAACCGAACAGGGGGGTGTTTGGCTCATCCCTACTTGTGACTACTGCAGGCTGTCCACTAAATGTGATTGACTGTGTAATGTCAAGTGACTTCAGAATGTATGTCCTTGTGATGTGACTGTTATCTTTTTCTCTATAATAGAATGCATGAAGGTGAAAAAAAAACAAAAAACTTTCCACCTTTAGAACCACTTTAAATTGTATTTAATTGCATTCTTGTTGTGGTTCTGCACAAACAAGCTAACAAAGTTTATCTTCCATTTATCTGTGCTGACAGGTTCCTCTTAAAGGCAATTGTTCACCAAGCAGAACTATAAAGTGAGAAGTTGTTGAAAGAAGCTGCCTGGCTCCCTGGGCACAACGTTTTTGTGGGAAATGAAGCTCAACCTGGATTGGCCGTGAGCAATGCTGCTTGCCACCGAGTTTTCTCTCTGTTTTGGTGTAGGATAAATGATCCCCACTATGCCCTGGTCTTGGGAAGGTTGAGATCTCTGGCAGCCAAACAATATGGAGGTCACACATCTGCACCCAATCTACAGTTTTCAGTTGCGGATACATGTAGACTGAGTACATTGTCACACACGGTCTCTTGGTGTGTGTACTCTGACAGTGGTTACCTCTGAAAGCTGAACTAAAGCCTTGAATACTTACCACCCCTCCAGTAATGCAACGCTAAACAGGCTCTCTGACATTTTCAGTTTGTGGTCTTTAGCCATCTTGATTGGCTGGGCTGAGGTGACATAAATGTCATTCATCTTGGTATGGAGGTGTGCTGCGAATGTGCATGTGCAACTCAGTATGCATTCTAAGCATCTTGCAAGGAGGAATTAAGAGGGTGTCAGTACACTTCTCAGTTTGGTCACTAGGCAGTGGTCCCCCGTAAGTTATATATACTGTACAATGCGAGAATTGATTTATTTTGGGGCAGAGATGTAAGAGAGAGAGAGAGAGGAGGCAGTTGGTGAAGTTGGCCTCCATGGGACTGGTTGGGGCCTCAGTTGCATATTAGTTGCCCTCCAAGCAAGAGGTTGTTCCCCGGCTGAGGAATGCCTGGAGAGGTCCTGGAACCGTAGTTGGGTAGTTGGGAGTAGTAATAGAGACAGGATGAAGTATGCCCACCCTGGGGAAGGTACAGAAAACTGCTGTCTGAATTTTGAAAACTCGACTGACATTGAAAACTCAATGGACTTGTCTCTTAATGTTACTGGTGGCCTATTCCTAGAATTGGTATCTGGCTTGACCAAGAAGAACGAGGGAAGAGTCGTGGCGTGGTAATGTACCTGTGGTGATTATACATGTTAGTTGCTTCCTTTGGGAACCGGGGACTCACGCTAACACAGAAAGTAGGGCAAGAGGCCTTGTGGTGGTACCTGGGAATGAAAGGTCATGCCGGAGTCTTCTTGGCCCTGCCTACAAGAAGCCGCAGAAGAAGTATTCTTTGGCCAGAACAGTGGTGTTACAAATATACCAATGCATTGAGCATCATTGTGAAATGTATAGTTTGTAGCAGGAGAAGGGATAGCGCTGGGTCAGTGTCCTCATTTACCCCTCCACTGGTGCCAGTCTATTAAGTTATGATGCAAATACTATACTTTCTGCTGGCACAGTGCCTTGGACCTCTCTGTACTGGTAGATGAGGTGATAAGCTCCGCCACACATAGAGAGCCCGGATATGTGGAAACATTATACTATCTGCTGAGTGTTTCAGTTGTCTACAAAGAAAACTGTGATTGCTACTTTTTTTTTTTTTTAATAAAATGCAAAATTTGGTAGATAAAAATGGCAATTTTCCACCATAACATACAATAAATGTACTAAAAGGCAGTGCTATTGTGTTGCTATGGTATAGAATAAGGGTCACCAAACCAGGGCCATCTTAATAGCATCATGGGCCCCTGGGCAATGTAATGCACTGGGTCCCCTACCAGGGTGACCTGCAACGTGCTACGTACGCCACTGCAAAAAGTGGGTGTGGCTAAATAATGCTGCCTACTGGGCGTGGCTTTTTAGTCTGATTAGAAACAACAAATACAACCAGGGAATTATCCCAAATTAAATTCACCCCCAATACACAATGCCTACACACTGTCCCCACTGTATACACTGACTCTCTTTTCCCCTGTATTCATTTAAAAAAAAATAAAAAAAAAAAAAAAAATTTAATGATTTTTTACATTTTTTTATTATATTTTTTACATTTTTTATTGTAAACATTTTTTATTTTTTTTTCTTAACGCTGTTGGGGAGTCTTTGGTGGGGTATCAGGGATCTAAACAAACCCCAGATGTCTCACTTTTGGGACAGAGAAAGGGACTGGGGGCATAGATTCCTCAATGCCTTTCTCTGCAGCCTCAGTAGATGAATGAATAGGAAGCAATCTGAGGCTTCCTGTTCATTCACAAACTGAGGCATGGTAAACACAGTTTAGTATGCTCCAGTTATGAATGAAAACAGTGAGTGATCGCTTCCGCCCCTCCCCCACCCCCACCCTCTTCCCTTGCTCTCTATCTGAAGATCCCCTGTGCCCCGCAGCAGCCAGTGGGAAGGGTTGGTTTTGGGGAGCACTTTGCATGGCAAACATGTGGCAGGGGGAACACAGTGGGGGCCTGGGCAGCAGGGGGAATTGCATGTGGACAGAGTGGGTGATCAGTGCGGTGGGTGGGGGAAATTCCTGGAACCGATCTTCTGCATGGCTCCCTCTGCAGCAACTGAAAGCTGGTGGGAGAGGGGAGGAGAAGCCGGCTTGCAGCTGTTGCAGGGAAAGCCACGCAGAAGATCGGTTCCAGTAATTTCCCCCATCCTCCGCACTGATCACTTGCTCTTTCCACATTGGATTCCCCCTTCTGGGGGGGGGGGGACTGCAGGGGCTCCCTATGCACCTGAAGCCCCTGGGCAGTGCCCATAGGTGCCTGTGCGTTAAGACGGCCCTGCACCAAACTACAGCCCATGGGCCACATCTGCATAGATTTAGGATTCAGGTGAGTAGAGGCTGCCTATGGTCCCCACTTCCCAACCCAACCTTTCCCCAAAGTCTTCAGTGCAGGTTCCGCCTGCTGTGCTACAATCATCCCCATTATTGATTGTTAGGACTGCCGACATCATAATATCCAATGATATGGTTTCTCCAGCATTCACAGAAGGATAGGACTTCCTCTGTCCAGAGCCCCTCCACCTTCCGACACCGGCCCTACTACTACATCCACACTGTAAAGCCGGCCATAGACAAGTTGCATTTCAGACGGAATTTCGATTAATGTGTGGCAGAACTTGTTCAACAGAAGTCAATCGTTAGACTAAGTTGGAAAACTCTTGCCGCTCATTGGCTACAGCTGCTGATCAGTGTATTCTGATAGCACCAAACCCCACTGTCTGAATACAATGTCCCAATGGGAGGAATTCCTCCATCCCCCTTGATTGTGTGGATGGAGGAATCTGACCGAAAAAAGATGACCCATCCATGGCCAGATTTATCTTTACAGTGGAAAGAGGGACTCTGGTGAGGACCCTGATGTACAGGAGATTCTGATCGGTACCCTGATGTACAGGGTATTCTGATGGGGACTCTGATTTAAGGGGGTCTCTGATGGGAACTCTAATTTAAAGCGGGGGTCCACCTATCTATCCTTTTTTTTTTTTTGGAGTTCATTCACAAACTTTTCTTCTCATGATTATCTACTCACATGTTCTGTGTAATAAGTCCGCCTGTGTCCGATTTCGTTGTAAAGAATAACTTATAAAATTCACTGAAGGCGGTTTCCATCTTCATTGTGGGCATTTGAAGCCCACAAGCATGTATTTCCTGGATGCGGTGAATGCTGTGCTCCCAGCATTCACCGAGATGTTGTGATGACGCTGTTGCACAATGCATGCTGGGAAGCCTGAGACTAGCTCCCAGGGGACTGTGGGAAGTCTGGGAGAGGCTAGAAACATGCCTACTCCCATGGGAGGAAAACCAGGAAGTGCTAAGAAGATTAGAAAAAAAAAGGTAATTACGGCAATTTAAATTTTTTTACACAGCATGTCAGCATCTAGGCAAGGAAGAGAATGCATAGAGATAATGTTCAAAATTTGGGTGGAACCCCGCTTTAAGGGGGTCTCTGATGGGGACCTAATGTAAGGGGGTCTCTGATGGGGACCTAATGTAAGGGGGTCTCTGATGGGGACCTAATGTAAGGGGGTCTCTGATAGGGACCCTGATGTAAGGGGGACTCTGATGGGGACCCTGATGTGCAGGGGGAATCTGATGTAAGGGGTCTCTGATGGGGACCTAAAGTAAGGTGTCTCTGATGGGGACCCTGATGTAAGGATTCCCCCCCAGCACAAATTCCCTCCCCCCTATACCATATCACCTCTTCTAGCACAACAACCCCCCCCAATCCCCACTCCTAGCACAAATCCTCTTCCCCCATACCCCCTCCCCACACAACCCCCCCCAAATCCCCACTCCAAGCAAAAATCCTCTTCCCTAATCCCCCCTTCCAACACAACCCCCCCCCCCCAAACCACCATTCTTAGCGCACACCCCTAATTTTCCCTCCTATGACAATTCTTAACCCCTGCCACCCTCAAAATCCCCTCTCCTAACACAACCCCCCAAATTTCTTGCAGTGCCCCCTCCACCTCACATGAAACCACAGTGCCCAGGGCAGCCGTCCCTTCTGCCCACCCCTCGTCCCAGCCCTGGTCACCATCACTAACATACTGCTATTATTTGATAGTAGTTTTTTTTTACGTGTTCATTATTTTTACATCCAGTAAGTGCATTTCAGCTGTCCCCTGAGAGGGGGGGGGGTGTGTCAGCATTATTAATAAGAGTCACAATAATTGATATCTTGTAACTGTAACAATAACCCCTCTACTGGGCCTCCAGCCAGCTACAAAACCCAATCCCAACCTCCTAGCTCCCTTTCCCATTGTGCCCCCCAACCTCCCACAGTACCTCCCAGCTCCCATTCTCATAGTGCCCCCAACCTCCCACAGTATCTCCCAGTTCCCATTTCCATTGTTCCCCCAATCTCCCACAGTGCCTCCCAGCTTCCGTACCCATTGTTCCCCAACCTCCCACAGTGTCTTCCAGCTCCCATTCCCATTTTTCCCCCAACATCCCACAGTGCCTTCCAGCTCCCATTCCCATTTTTCCCCCAACCTCCCACAGTGCCTTCCAGCTCCCATTCCCATAGTACCTCCCAGCTCTCATTCCCATGGTGCCCCAACCTCCCACAGTGCCTCCCAGCTCCCATTATCATAGTGCCCCCAACCTCCCACAGTGCCTTTCAGCTCCTGTTCCCATTGTTCCCCCAACCTCCCACAGTGCCTTCCAGCTCCCGTTCCCATTGTTTCCCCAACCTCCCACAGTGCCTTCCAGCTCCCATTCCCATAGTACCCCCAACCTCCCACAGTACCTTCCAGCTCCCATTTCCATAGTGCCCCCAACCTCCCACAGTACCTCCCAGCTCCCATTCCCATAGTACCTCCCAACTCCCATCCCCATAGTGCCCACAATCTCCCACAGTACCTCCCAGCTCCCATTCCCACAGGGCCCCAACCTCCCACAGTGCCTCCCAGCTCCCATTATCATGGTGCCCCCAACCTCCCACAGTACCTCCCAGCTCCCATTCCCATAGTGCCCCCTATCTCCCACAGTACCTCCCAGCTTCCATTCCCATAGTGCCCCAACCTCGCACAGTGCCTCCCAGCTCCCATTCCCATAGTGCCCCCAATCTCCCACAGTACCTCCCAGCTCCCATTCCCATAGTGCCCCAACCTTGCACAGTGCCTCCCAGCTCCCATTCCCATAGTGCCCCAACCTCCCACAGTACCTCCCAGCTCCCATTTCCATAGTGCCCCATCCTCCCACAGTACCTCCCAGCTCCCATTCCCATAGTGCCCCATCCTCCCACAGTACCTCCCAGCTCCCATTCCCATAGTGCCCCCAACCTCCCATAGTGGCCCACAGTGCCTCCAAGAGGCCCGCTAAGAGCCCTCAGCCTCCACAGTGACTTTCAACTTTCCACAGTGCCCTCAGACCTCTATAGTGTCCCCAAATGCCAAGTGTCCCACAGCGCCAACCAGGCACCTCCAGAAACCTTGTCTCATACAGGACCATCAAGTCTGCTGCAGAAGCCCCCAACCCACTCCACAACAACCCCCCCCCCCCCAGCCATACAGTGAAACCCATTCCTTTTCAGAGTCTTCTAGCATTTCAATAAATATTTTGCTTTCCCATTCATATATTGTGTGAGTATAAACTTTATTTTTTACTGTTGGGCCATGGACGGTTTTGGCAGAATTTACCAAGCTCTGGTCCAAAAAAAATTGAGAACCCCTGACATAGATGGTGGATAGATACAGTAAATGGATGGATGTATAGGTAGGTAGGTACTGTGACAGGAGGGCCCGTGGAACCAACCAAACCAAGAATCCCTTGGAGAGGTTGGGAAACCCTTGTTTCAGCTCCCTTATGCATCCCCTATGTCCAAGTTACCCTGTGTCCATTAGGGGCACAGGGTGACTGAGAAAATGTGGCTTGGATTACTTAAAATGGGACAGTAATATTTATCCACAATATCTCCCAGGATATATATAAAGACTATTCCTGGTTTGTTTGATTCTGAACTCGACATGTTATTTGAAAGAGCTTATCACATTGGCCTCTGTACAATGTAGGAGATGGTCCGACTCCTACCGGAGCTTCTGCTATTGTGAGGTTTGCTGTGTTTTTATTTATGATGCCTCCATGCCTCCACAATGGTATGCTATGATGGATAAGTATCTGCCTGTATTTCTCAGCACTGAGGACACCATCGATCTTGACTAAAGCCCAAACTCCATTTGCAGAAATGCAGCGCTAAACTTGCAAGGAACCTACACCATGCTTCACATTTGCCTGCAGACACTCATTACTGTACTGCTCTCCAACCCTGCCCCCAGCAAACTGCCCTCCTGTTAGATCCAAATACTTCACATTTTTGACTCATCAGTCCAGAGCACCTGTTGCCATTTTTTTGCACCCCAGTTCCTATGTTTTCCTGCATAGTTGAGATGCTTAGCCTTGTTTCCATGTTGGAGGTAAGTTTTTTTTTTTTTTTTGCTGCAATTCTTCCATAAAGACCACTTCTGGCCAGACTTGTCCAGACAGTAGATGGGTGTACCTGGGTCCCACTGGTTTCCGCCAGTTCTGTGCTGATGGCACTGCTGGACATTCTCCGATGTGGAAGGGAAGTAAGCATGATGTGTCTTTCACCTGCTACATCAAGTTTCCTTGGCTGACCACTGCGTCTACAGTCCTCAACATTACCCGACCACTGCATCTAAGCTCCTCAACGTTACCCAACACTGCGTCAGCGCTCCTCAATGTTGCCCATTTCTTTATGCTTCTTCAAAAGAGATTGAACAGCACATCTTGAAACCCCAGCCTGTTTTGAAATCTTTGCCTGGGAGAGACTTTGCCTATGCAGTATAACTACCTCGTGTCTTGTTGCTGTGCTCAGCCTTGCCATGGTGTATTGCCTGTGACATAAAATTGTCTTTCACAACCTCACCTTAGTAGAGTTTGGCTGTTCCTCACCCCGGTTTAAGACTCCTACACAGCTGTTTCTGTTTCAGTTTCAGTTAAGGACTGTGTTTCAACCTGCCTATGAAATGAATGATCATGATCACCTGTTTGGTATAATTGGTTAATCATCCACAAGACTCTAATCCTACAAAATTCCTGACTTTATGCAAGTGTACAAAGTGTACAAGTGTAAGAATCTATGCCAAAGGTTAGTCACACCAAATATTGATTGGATTTAGCTTTTTTCTTCTGTTCACTCACTTTGCATTTTGTAAATTGATAAAAATAAACTATTAAAATATATATTTTTGAATGCATTCTTACTTTGCAGCATTTCTTCACACCTGCCTAAAACTTTTGCACACTACAGTATATGTAGTATATATAAGAAAAAGAAAGAATTATACAAAGTTGTATGCCAGGAGTTGTACAAGCCGGACACAATGTCTAGGAAAGGCCAATGATGTATAGATAATACCTAGATAATACAGATCTGACTTAGGAATGAGTCAGACAGACTGTTATCGTCATGACCGCTGTTTCACCCATCTCTGACATTTGTCACGTTCGTTCTTTTATTTTTCTTCCGTCCTCACAGATCGCGTTTTCTAGCCAAGCTTTCTTTCCTATTTACTTTCTAAAGGAGGAGAGAAAATTTGGCATAAAAACCCCAAACAGAGCTTGGCCTTGTCACGTAGGACAGATCAGAGTGTTATTTGTAGTTACGTTTGTTGGAATCCCCATGTGGTCACTCAGGATGTGGACAGTGAGAAGAATGTCCTGCATGAACCCACCGATACAAAGATACAGATACACCAACAGATATAGGAATGATTCTATAAGTACATCAAATAATTCTGCACGTACAGTGTAATATATACAGTACCTGGATGCCTCTGTACAAATATAGAGATAATCCTATCTATATATCAATATTATATATAAAGAGGGATACGTTTTGAACACATCACCATTTTTCTAGGTATAGTAAATTCTATGAGTTTTTTTTGTATTTAGTCCGACCTGGGTTAACACGTTACATCCAGGACCTCATCCCATAAGAGCAAAAATAGCAAGAAAGTTTGGGGTGGGATTATAACGGTGCCAACAAATAATAATGGAAACAGAAAATATTTAAAACATGAAATATATTTTAAACATGATTAAAATTGGATCAAATAAAACCATTATGTCTCCTTATACATCTCCATTTATGGTGATCACACTGAAAGGATTCCAATCAATCAGTAGCTAGAAGATAGTATTTTTCAATTGACCGGTGGTAACAAGATGGTGTGTTTTCCCAACATGTTTTGTCAACATTGGCTTCTTCAGGGGCTTACAAGCCACCAAAAGGGTATGTAGAACCCAGCAGATCCCAGGGGGATCACCACTGAAGTCAACACCACTGCAGAGAGGGAGCACCATGTGGCCTCAGAGGACACATAACGACTGAGTTGGAAATAAATTGCAAAATATACACAGGAGGACGTCTGCAGGTAAAGTAGCTTGTTTCCAGAAAGGTGGATAAATATTGCTCACAAGCATAACAAAACGTTCCCAGGTTCCCTCGATCTCTGGCTCTGCCTGGTGCTCCCTCTCCACAGTGGTGTTGACTTCAGTGGTGATCCCCCTGGGATCTGCTGGTTTCTACATACCCTTTTGGTGGCGTGTAATCCCCTGAAGAAGCCAATGTTAGCGAAACATGTTGGGAAAACACACCATCTTGCAACCCCCGGTCAAAATACCATCTTGTCACTACCGATTAATTGGAATCGCCCCTTTTTAACAAATGAAACCACCAAGCTCCTCATTCACTTCCTTGTTATCTCTCGCCTTGACTATTGCAACTCCCCTCTCATTGGCCTGCCTCTCCATAGGCTATCCCCTCTTCATGAATGCTGATGCCAGACTTATCCACTTTACCAACCGCTCAGCGTCTGCCAACCCTCTCCTCCAATCCCTACACTGGCTCCCAATCACCCAGCGAATTAAATTCAAAATACTAACCACAACATACAAAGCCATTCACAACTCTGCCCCGAGCTACATCACCAATCTTGTCTCCAAATATCACCCATATCGTCCTCCCTGCTCTTCTCAAGACCTCCTACTCTCGTCTCCTCCTCCCATGCTCGTCTCCAGGATTTCTCCAGAGCCTCTCACATCCTCTGGAACTCGCTACCTCCACCAGTCCGGCTATCCCCTACTCTTGCTACCTTCAGGCGATCCCTGAAAACTCATCTCTTCAGGGAAGCCTATCACGTCTCCAACTAATCTCCTACCACTTCCATCAGCTCATTCCTCACAGTTACAACCTTTTGTACCACCTGCCCCACCCTATTAGATTGTAAGCTCATATGAGCAGGGCCCTCTTAATCCTCTTGTATGTTATTGTATTGTAACTGTATTTTGTCTCTTTTATACTGTAAAGCACTGCCTAATCTGTTGGCGCTATATAAATCCTGTATTATAATAATAATCCTTTCAGTGTGATCACCATAAATGGAGATGTATAAGGATACATAATGGTTTTATTTGATCCAATTTTAATCATGTTTAAAATAAATTTCATGCTTTAAATATTTTCTGTTTCTATTATTATTTGTTGGCACTGTTATAATCCCACTCCAAACTTTCTTCCTATTTTTATTTCTAGAGGTGCTTGTGACATGAAATGTTCACTACATGTCGGTAACAACCCATGCAATCCATACATACAAAAACACCAAAACAAATAAGTTCAGAAATTAAATTATGTGTAATAAAATGGAATGACACAATGAAAAAGTATTGAACACGCTAACTGAAATATATTTAATGCTTGGTACAAAATCCTTTGTTGGTAATGACAGCTTCAAGATGCAGGCTTCTGTATGGAGAAACTAGCCGCATGCGTTGCTCAGGCGTGAATTTGGCCAATTCTTCCACACAAAAAGTCTTCAAATTTTGAAGGTTTCGTGGGCCTCTTCTATGAACTCTGATCTTTAGTTCTTTCCATAGATTTTCTTTTGGATTCAAAGCAGGTGATTGCTGGGCTATTCTAGCAGCTTTATTATCTTTCTTTGAAACCAATGGAGAGTTTCCTTGGCTTTGTGTTTGGGACCATTGTCTTGCTGGAATTTCCACCCTCATTTCATTTTCATCATAATGGTAGATGGCGGCAGATTTTTTCAACAATAGTCTTGGTACATTTTTCCATTCATCTGTCTTTCAGTGATACGAAGTTAGCCAGAACCGTATGCTGAAAAACAGCCCCACCCACACCATGATGTTCCCACCTCCAAACTTCACTGTTGGTATGGAGGGTGTTTTTGGGGTGATGTGCCATTTGACCTCCAAACATGGTGTGTGTTAGGGCCTCCAAAGAGTTCAATTTTGGTCTCCTCTGAGCAGACTACATTCTCCCAGTATTTCACAGGCTTGTCTAAATGTTGTGCAGCAAACCCTAAACTTTAAACAAAAGAATGCACAAGGATGGAAGTTACCATTAGAAGTATGTTGCATCAATGCAGTTCCTATCCCAATCTCAGAGGCGTCAACCTCCAGCAAAGGCCTAGAGCCCAGACTTGTGACTCTTAATTAAAGTGCTTCAACCCTGAGAGCAATTGGGTAGACAAGAGGCTAGACAGATGGACCCGACCCACTGCCTAGCAATGAGGACACCACCCGAGGAAAGTACTTCCACCAGCCAGTGGAGGAGTGAGTATTGCACTACAGGGATGTTCTGGACAGGAAAGGGAGAGTATCCGATCCCTTGTACACCTGAGATCTGCTTCTCAGGTTTGCTAAATGAAGGAGGTTGGCCTCACTACACTAGAATCTTCATTAAGGAAACATTGCTCCCAGCCTGTAAGACTATGGCCATGAAGGGAATTAACCCCTACCTTCCTTTTTCAGGAATGTATCTGTAGCACTAACTCACGGTGGAGCTGCTGATTTTTAGCGGGCTGTTACCGTCACCTTGTTACCTGTAATTTCACCAATACCGGGTCTAGGGTCCTCGTTGAGCTTACTATCAGACAATGTAGGCAACAGTCACTTGAGTACTTTTCCAATGCTTTAATGGGAGATAACTGGAAGAAGTAGCAGAAAAGAGGTAGAAGAAGAGTTGCAGGGAAGTTCAAATACCCCCTCCCGGTGCAGCATCAAGGAATCCAAATCTTTAGCATGAATGTATCCCCACCTTAGGATTAAATCTCTGCCCGCCCGGATAGGTCTCTCTCACCAACCCAGCAGCCGGAACGCAGCATGAACAAAAAGTTTCTGCCACAGACTTGAATGAAACAAACTCATACGATCCTCTGCCACAGGATGTAGTCGTTTTCGAGGAACAGCAAACACAGTACCAGAACCTTTAAGCCGACCCGGCAGTACTTGTGCGGTAGAGTAGTTTAAGATGCGTCCTCCAATCGAGTCACCAGGCCCTTCTCAAGACCAGCCTTGCATGATCTCTTCCAAGATGGGTCCTCCCCTGGATCTTCCCGATTGTCCGGCTTCTTCCCGCAGGACAGACAGCACAGGACCATCCCAGCTATAGCAGGCCCCAGGCAAGCTTCTGGGTCTACCCGCACGGCTGCAGCAACGCAACCCTCCAGGCCAGAGGGCTACGAGATCAAACTCACTGACACATACCTCTAGGCCAGGAGGGCCACGAGGCAAAAAGTCTCACCGAAACATGGCGTCTGTCCCATAAATACCCTCTCCCAGAATGCAACTCGGAGGACCACCTCCGCCGGGTTATCTCTGGGACAGAAGAGCACTCATACACTTCAGCTTGTTGCTTTCCAACAATGATCTATGATGACAAAGACACCCACAGGCACAATGGAACTGCGCGCAACACAGCCAAGCTGGAACAGAGGCTAATCTAACATTAGATTGAATCTGAACTATGTACAGAACAGATGACCCACTAAATTTACCTATAAGCGGTAGATTGAAAAAATCTACCAGCGCTACATATCTTTCACATGAGCTTGCCAGACTAGCTTGGAATAAGCGTTTTGTATTTAGTACTGTAGATTTCAGTTTTTTTTTTTTTTTTTGTAGTGCAGTACATATGGACAGAAGTGACACACTTCTTCCAGCTCTGGGCCAGAGAGCCTGGAAATTAAAACATTTACCAAGGTCCGTCAGTTGATTCTGATAAGGGTTGTTTGATGTTGTAGGTGGCTCCACCGGGATTTTGGTGATCTGGAATTTATTGGGCCCCTGAAATCTAGGCAATGTGGCTGGATGGTGGATGGTAGGGTCAGAGTCCTAGCAGGTATTGCAGAGATGCACGAGAGGTAAAAAGTTCTCAAGGGCACATAGTGAGGTGTAATGGTTTCATCATCTGGGCTCAGTTCCAATTTACTGTCCATATATTCAAGTAAATGTTCAGTATGGATGGAGATCTGCTTAGTAGGGATAAAAAAAAGCCCCGATAATGTGAATTTTTTTGACAAAATTTTGGCATTTCAGCTGGAAGACTTGGAGCCAATGGTAAAGACGAAATGAAGCTGTTTTGGAGGTTATTAAGGGTCCAATGGATTTTAATTGTCCCCCAAGGGTTACAAAAGCCTCAAAATGTGAAAAAAATTAAATTTTCATATTTTCCCATATACTTTTGCAAAAGCGGTAACTAGCAAAATAATTAGCTTTAACCCCTCGTCTCCTGCCTTGGTGGTTCTGAATTCCATGGGGGGGGGGGGGGGGCAGGAAGGATTAGCAATCATGTGAACCTTGTGATTGGCTGTCACAGTGGTTACATGATCAAGAGCTGGTCCCGATGGTTACCGATCGTTAGTGGGGACCAAGAGCTGTCTTTGACAGCTTGGTCATTCTGCTGGGAGTACTTATGTGTGCACTCTCATTACTAAAACATTGGCCTCCCAGTGATGCATATGTGTGATTTGTGGGCATTAAAGCCCACCCAGAGCCCACCCAGAGCATTATGGATTTTCTAAACAGGGAGAACAGCACAAGCAGTCTATCCCTCTCCAGGTGGAAGTCTGTATGGCCATTATCTAAGCACAGAAGACAAGCAGAGTGTGCAGTCACTCATTCAGCTGTCTGTGTATATTTCAGCTAGAACTGTTTGAGGGTTTTTTTCCAGCAGAGTAGCTAAAAATGAACCAGTAAACATGTAAAAAAGAGCCTTAAAGGGTAATTTCATCTTTTCACAAAAAGTGAAAAGGTGAACTAACTCCAAATATCCTGGCCACCCCTCTAGGATTTTGCTACACGTAGCAACCATGATCCCGCATGCTGTTGATGTAGTGGTCCATACACTAGAATACACAGCCTGGATTTGAGTATCCATCATAATGCCCGCAATGGCAAGAGTTCATTGGTTAGCCCAGCCACACAACCATGATGATCAATGAGAAGAGCATCTGAAGCTTCTTCTTTCATTACGATGTCCCAGAAGATGCAGTCACAATGTGTTGCTGAGCTTGCCATTGCGAGCATTAGGATGGGATGCTCACTCCGGGGCTGTGTATTGTGGTGTATGGAATGCTACACTGGCAGCATGGGACTTTTCGACTGCTATGTGCAGCAGGGTCTGGAGGGCTGGCCAGGATATTTGGAGTTACCGGTAGTTCACATTATAATTTTGCATGAAAAAGTGAACCTAGCCTTTAAAGTGGAAGTCCAGTCCAGTTAAATAGTTTTTGGACCGAACTGGCTACTTACTGTAATACCATGTACACACGGTTTAGCCGTCGTAATAAACTCCGACGGTTTCTCCGACGTAACTTCGAGGGAATTCCATTCAAGTGGTCTTGCCTACACAGGGTCAACCCAAAGTCCGACCAAAGTCCAACCGTCCAGAACACGGTGATGTACAACACTTACGACGGGACTAGAAAAAGTAAGTTCAATAGCCAGTACCCAATAGCTTCCATCTCGTACTTGCTTCAGAGCATGCGTCTTTTTTGGTCTGTCGGACCAGCATACAGACGATCGGTTTTCCCGATAGGAATTGGGTCCTTCGGAAAGATTTAGAACATGTTCCATTTCTAGGTCCGTCAGATTTTTTAAAAAAAAAGTCCGATGAGGCCTACACACGATCGGTATATAGGATGAAAATCTTCCGTCTGACTTTTGCTGTCGGACAGTCCGCTCGTGTGTACACAGCATTAGCGTCACCGTGTTCCTGTATTACTATGGGCATCTTCCTGTCTACTGCCAGAATTAAATCGAGCTGGCCTGAGTGCTTCCCCACCATTCGGAGAAGTCTTGTATATTTATCAATGAATACAAGGCTTCCTCTCCTTGGCCAAGGAGAAATTGTTGATGTCATTCACCCAGCTCCTGGCAAATCAGAGAAAGTCTTTTAATCATTGGTAAAAATACAAGTGTCAGGGTGTAAGCCAGAAGAGAAATGTGCAAAGACCTGGCACATTTGCCAATATCCAATAAGGCTGTGTTTACTTGCGCAGGAATGCACGCAAATGTAACGTTAAAGAACTGGACCACTGGCACATGCCACGTGCAATAGTTCCTGGTGCCTTTTGGCCTTTATAAGGATGCCAGATGCACTTTGCTGATTGGTCCTCACCTTAATGTATCCCATGTTCCTGTGTGCTTGGTATCTTTGGATTTCCTGTTACCGACCCAGCTGGCTTCTAGACTTGTCCTTGCTTCTTTCCTTGCTCTAACCTCGGCATGCTCCATGCTTACTCTTATCTGTTTCTTGTGTATGACCCTGGCCTGCTCCCGACTACGCTCCTGTTTATGCTTCTGCCTGATTGACCTTGGCTCTTGCTCCTGACTACATTTCCTGTCCAGCCCTGCCTTCTCTGATCTGCCTGCATGTTCCAGTGTGCCACCTGTACCCTTTGCTATCTCTGCCTGGCTCTGTCTCCTGAAGGGGCTTTGCTACCGCGGATCCATCCAGCCTCAGCACAGCAGGCAACCCATGCTTCTTTGAGCTCAGCATCCCCTGTTGTCATCTCCAGGGGGGGTTGTGCACTTAGCCACAAGGGAAGCCCTCTCCTCACTTCGGCCTCAAGACTAGGTATGTGACAACAAGGCTTCCCTTGAATGGTGTAGGTGCACTCAGGCTTCATTCCGGCAGCAGACAGGAAGTCACCCATACTGCTGCCGAAACACAGCACCACTTAATGTATGTAGCAGTACATTGCAGGACACACAGTAGACTCATCAGTGTGTAATAGAAATAGATCAATTGGGCCACTCTGGTCCAAACGATTTATTTGAAGTTACCCAAAAGCTGGAATTCTACTTTAAAAATATGTAATCTATTAGTAGGTGAGGTTGAAAAAAGACACAAGTCCATCAAGTCCAACCTATAAGAGTGAGAGGCTTCAAAGTGCCTGTACTGAGCAGAGAAAACTGGGTATTCGGTTTTCTCTTTATGTTATGTAATTTCCAGATCAGGTCCTTGAGTCAAAATGTTTAAAAGAGTCTTAGATGGGACAATTGATAGAAAAAAAGCCAAGGATAAATCCAAGGAAAACTCCAAGCTCACTTTCTGACCAGCCCGCGGACAACCAAAAGGCACCCTGGTATCTGTAGCCTTATCACTAGCTTGTGAGTGACTCCACAATAGAAGCAAATGCATTCTGATGGATAGATGGAGGGCAGATGGACTGAAGGGAGCCCACCCCTTCTTAAAGGTACACTGAACACCCAGCACATAGCACAATGGCTACAAAGGTGTCAGTTGGTTGTCCGCAGGCTGGTCGGTAAGTGAGCTTGTAGTTTTCCTTGGATTTATCCTTGGACTTTTTTCTATCATATGTTGCCTTCCAATGCTGCTTGCTGCAATGACCAGTTTCTAGGTGGGGCAGTGGATTCCTTTTTTGTAATAATGTTATATTGGTCAGGCAACCCACTGACACCTTTGCAGCCACCTTTGCACCCCTGATTTTAACGCATACTGTTAGACAGGCTAATTTGGTTGTCCGCGGGCTGGTCGGTAAGTGAGCTTGGAGTTTTTCTTGGATTTATCCTTGGCTTTTTTTCTGTCATGTGTTGACTTTCAATGCTGCTTGCTGCAATGGCCAGTTATAGGTGGGGGCAGTGGATTCCTTTTTAGAAAGATGGGACGAAGCCTTTAACCCAGAGTCCAGGTCTTGCTGGAGACCTGCAAAGTTTGGGTGCCGGTTTGCACAGCCCTTTTAATGAAGGACCTGGTCATTAGGAGACAGGTGTGGTCCACCCAAGAGACAGGTCTGCTCTGTTGAGGGGACAGGTGTGCTCCACCAAAAAGCCAGAAGGTCTCAGGGTAGGAGACAGAAGGGCTTGAGATGGCTGCCAGGAGATTTCCCTATCAAGAGGCCAGGTCATGGACCTCTGCAGCAGGAAGCTATGGAGTGATATGCAGAGGACAGATGCAAGAGGTGCATGGACTGCATTTGATCAAAGTAGGTACTGTAAACCGGTCTGAGGGATCAACCCTAAAGTTGAGGCCAGAGCAGCAGTGCGGCTAGAGAAAGGCAGAATATCATTTAATTTTCTGTTATGGTGGCAACATCTGTGTGTGCAAGTGTTCTGTGCTAAACTTTTTCTTTTGTTTAAATAAAAGTGGTCTGCAAACAGACTTCATGGCTAGCATGGACTCACTAAAAACGCTCAACACCACTGAGTTATTACCCCCAGAATATCACAATACGTTCCTTTTCAATGTAATTGGCTTTTTGACTTATATTCATTTTCATTAATGAAAATGTTGCTTTTTTTTCCTTTTAAAAAAAAGAATGCATCTTCTAAAAATTTGTCTTGTCCAAAATTGACCACTGTTTATGTTTTTTTGCCCAGGTGCACGTAAGAACATATGAGAAATCCTGAACCGTGTTGGGAACCTGCATTGTTTTCGTCTCCCGTATGTCTCACCACAACATCATTGTTTCAAGGAGGTGCAAATCCAGCAGAAAATTCCAGCTTATCTGCAGGGAGAATGGAAGCCTCACGTAGAAAAGACGCAGGTCCCATTTCATCTCCGCTGCTCTCCCGGCCTGTCTGTCTCCAGCAGCTTGGACCAGGTTCTCAGTAGCCTCTGCCAACATCGAGCTGTTATTAACTAATTGCTATTACTTCCTGCAGGAAACATATTATTCGGAAGAAGAAGCATTCCGAATTGGAAGCAAACCACGGTGCATAGACGCCACTATTGTCTGGAGGCGGACGGGACCATCATCCATGGTAGCTGCAAACAATGACAGAGGGGACAGACATTCAAAAGGAGAGGGATACTGTGTTCTCTGTAAACATGGCTGGGCAGATCAACCCCCATGTACTGTAAATACACCATTTAAAGAAAATGATAGCGTTTCTGAAGATTAACTATTTCAAACTTTACACACATGATTTTTTTTTAGTCAGATATATAGGAATTATTGCATGTGGAAGAACAGGCAGGCTAAGCTCTGGAGCACATGTGTCATACACAAGGCCCATGGGCTGAATCTGGCCCTCCAGGCCATTTCATGTGGCCCTTGCTCCCGGGGCTTTTTTTCAGCCAGAATGTGGAACTCTGTTCTGCCACCTCTGGCTCTTGCCCTCCGCTCACAACTGTCACTTTTAAACACGGAGGCCTTCTGTTTTTTTCAAGGACAGCTTTCCTGCACTCATGGCGGGGACATGTAGGTGCAGTGTGGGATGGGGCATCACGCGGTAAGCTGCACTGCAATCCCTATCTGTGCAGAACAAATGATCTCCCTACTGATAAGAGAGAGAGGTGAAGCCACCTACACTGCTGGGAGATACTGGAGCTGGGCCGGGTAGGTGAGAGGAGAGGAAGCTTTTTTAGGGGGGTGGGGGGGAGGTACTGATGAGACCTGGGGAAGGGGGCAGAGGTCAGAGCCAAGGAGGGATGGACATGAGATGTTGACAGTGTGTGAAAAAGAGCTGAACCCTGCACACTGTGCATAACACACCCCTAAACCTGGCACCCTGTATGTAGTGCACTTCTCAACCCTGCACTCTCTACACAGCTCACTGGCTCTTCCAAGTGGTAATGGCCCTGGGAAGAAACAGTATAGGGAAAAAGACATATGACCATTAGCATATCAAAGAGGTGCAGAGTCACATATGCCCCAGGAATCTATCCCGGGTGACCAGATTTTGTAACATTTCCTAGGACAGTTATGACTTTCGTATCTCAAATTATATAAAGGCAATGCTGCATTGATTGCTGCATGCCAGGAGGATATAGTAGAGGGTAGGTGAGACTTCCACTTGAGCAGGATCTCCCTAAGGGCATAATAGAACGAAAAAAACACAAAAAGTTTACTGTACCAAACCAGTTCTGCACCATTCAGCACCCCTAGCAGCAGCACCTTGGAGTCCAAATTCACAGCTAGAATTATCATTAATAGCAACCAGGCCAGAGGTCCAGAAGAGCTTGAGCTCAAGGTACATCTGGACCAAAGCAAAGCTCTGCAGCCTACCATTGGATATGATTTGTCCTTAAACCAACTTTCCCCTGAGTGGCCCACAATTGAGGATCAGGCAGCATATTCAGATGGGGCAATGTAGGGTTAGTCCAAGGGGGTGTATGAGAAGAGAATGTGTTAGGCTCACAGTATTGTGTCCTCGCCTGCATCCAAATGGCAATGAAGGTCCTCATCAGACAAGTGAGTTCGGGTTGGGCACGAAGGCACCAGAAAACCAAGTTACTTAGAGATGTGTAGGAGCCCACAATAGCTGCCTCCAACGTGATCACAGGGTTATCCTTTGGCTGCGAGAGCCACCATTGTATTTTAATGGACGCTGCCGCCCAGTAATACAACAAAAGTCTGGTGGGGAGAGACCACCTTGACAGAGGGAAAGTTTTACAGTCGATTTTGCCAACCGAGGGGTCTTCCCTGCCGAGACAAACGAACCAACAATGGCACTGGGACTTTAGTCAACTTGGAGGTCAACCAGTTACAACTGATGGAACCCTCAGCAACCTCTGGAGGAACCCATTGGGTGCCATAGAACCCTGGTTGAGAATGGCAGCTGTAAATGTTGCAAAAAAAAAAAAAACATTGAGCAAAAGCCATTATCATTTTTGCTCTTTTTTTTAGCATGATGCTGTCATATAAAATGGAAAGAGTGACGAGTTAGGGTCCCAATGTGGCCATAGACATGCATGCATGTTCCACCTGCTCTTAGGCACCGCCAGTGCCCCATGGGAGCATAGACAACACAGCTTGGCTTAGAAAAGTGTTTATGTCTATTAGAAAAGGGAGGTGGAAGGAGATGAGTGGCGCTGGCTGATGCGGTCGGCACCGCTGATTACCGGAGGGAACAATAGCAATCATTATGAGTTTCCTATCTGCTTGATTGATTGTTCTGCTAGTGAACGGTGGTTGGGTGCAAAAACAGGAGATTGAGAGACTGCCATGCCATGTTTATCTGCAGTTTCATTAAAAAAAATGCAAACTCAACTAGACTGAACCTGATGATGGTTTTTGCAGCTATTTTTTAGGAATAAACAAGAAAGAACGTAAAAATAGATTGAAAAAAATTTTTATAAATTTGAAAATAAGCAAATATTATCAGTCCTTTCAATGTAGAACAGGAATGTAAATGTATTTTGAAGAGTCAATTTATTAAAATAAGTAAAAATAAGTGCATTTATACTAACTCTTAATTTGTACAGCTATAATAACTACCACAAAATAAATATTTTTTGAATATATATTTATTTTACCCAATAATATAACTAATGTATGTTATTTACTAAGAATATTAAGATTACAACATTAACTGTATATGTTAACAATAAAAAATACACAAAAAATAATTATTAATAAAATAGTACTTGGCTTCAAGTTCCCAGTTCTTGGTTCCTGGCTCCTGGTCCCTGGATGGTTGGCCTCCCTCACTGTTTTGTGCCTGCCTGCTTGCTGCAATAGAGGTGCAGGATAGAGACCACAGATGTTGGATACCGTCTGCTGCTTACTACTGTGGAGCAACTATACCCCCCTTTTTTTTTTTTTTTGGCCAAATGGTCAGATTGGTTAAAGTTCCAGAACTGTTGAAGTAAGTAGCGGTGCGAGAAGTGACTATCGTGTTACCTCCTGAGGTATGTCTATGAATTCTATAAATAGTATAATATAACATTCTGGACTATTATTAAAGCACTGCAATATATCAGCCATTGAATACCAGCTATTGGAAAATTATTGGAATATTTTTGATCAGTTTTAAATAGTATTGAACTAAATATCCTACAGTTATAGTTGAAGACACAAGTGGGCAGCTACACTTGTTGTGCTGTGGCCCTTGATTAAGCCTAGATTAGGCCTAGAGCATGCGTTGCTGCCATTTTGCTACATACAGTGCCTTGCAAAAGTATTCACACACCCCCCCCCCCCCTTGGCATTTTTCGTGTTTTGTTGCCTCACAACCTGGAATTAACATGGATTGTTTGAAGATTTGCATCATTTAATTTACCTAACATGCCCACAACTTTGAAGATATTTTTTTTTTTTTAATGTGAAGCAAACAACAAATAGGACAAAATAACAGAAAAAGTCAACGTGCATAACTATTCACCCCCCTAAAACCAATACTTTGTAGAGCCACCTTTTGCGGCTATCACAGCTTCAAGTCGCTTTGGATAAGTCTCTTTGAGCTTGCCACATCTTACCACTGGGGTTTTTGCCAATTCCTCCTTGCAAAATTGCTCCAGCTCCTTCAAGTTGGATGGTTTGCGCTTGTGAACAGCAATCTTTAAGTCTGACCACAGATTTTCTATTGGATTGAGGTCTGGGCTTTGACTAGGCCATTCCAACACATTTACATGTTTCCCCTTAAACCACTCAAGTGTTGCTTTAGCAGTGTGTTTGGGGTCATTGTCCTGCTGGAAGGTGAACCTCCGTCCCAGCCTCAAGTCACACACAGAGTGGTACAGGTTTTGCTCAAGAATATCCCTGTATTTAGTACCATCCATTTTTCCCTCAACACTGACCAGTTTCCCAGTCCCGACTGCTGAAAAACATCCCCACAGCATGATGCTGCCACCACTATGTTCTTTGGGTGATGTGATGTGTTGGGTTTGTGCCATACATAGCATTTTCTTTGGCCAAAAAGTTAAATTTTAGTCGCATCAGACCAGAGCACCTTCCTCCATACATTTTGGGAGTCTCCCACATGCCTTTTCGCAAACTCAAGATGTGCCTTTTTTTTTTTTTTTTGCTGAAAGTAATGGCTTTCTTTTGGCCACTCTGCCATAAAGCCCAACTCTATGGAGCTTACGGCTTATTGTCGTCCTATGTACAGATACTCCAGTCTCTGCTGTGGAACTCTGCAGCTCCTCCAGGGTTACCTTAGGTCTCTGTGCTGCCTCTCTTATTAATGACCTCCTTGCCCGGTCCATGAATTTTGGTGTGCGGCCGTCTCTTGGCAGGTTTGCTGTTGTGCCATGTTCCTTCCATTTGGTTATGATAGATTTGATGGTGCTCCTAGATTTGGATTTTTTTTATAACCTAACCCTGACTTGTACTTCTCAACAACATTGTCCCTTACTTGTTTGGAGAGTTCCTTGGTCTTCATGGCAGTGTTTGGTTAGTGGTGCCTCTTGCTTAGGTATTGCAGCCTCTGGGGCCTTTCAAAAAGGTGTGTATATGTAATGACAGATCATGTGACACTTAGATTGCACACAGGTGGACATTATTTCACTAATTATGTGACTTCTGAAGGTAATTGGTTGCACCAGAGCTTTTTATGGGCTTCATAACAAAAGGGGTGAATACATACGCACATGCCAATTATCAGTTTTTTATTTCTGAAAAATAGTTTTATGTATATATTTTTCTAATTTAACTTCACCAACTTAGACTATTGTGTTCTGATCCATCACATATAATTCAGATTAAAAAAAACATTGAACTAAAGGCTGTAATGTAACAAAATAGGTAAAAAGCCAAGGGGGTGAATACTTTTGCAAGGTATTGTATATTTGGTAAACATTTGCCAGATACGTGTTTGGGTCCAGATCTCTTATAAATCCTTTTTGCCAACCGGAGTTGAGTTATAGGGCTTTAGGGGAAGGAAAATTAAGAAAAGAGAAAGAAATCTGTCGGTTGTATCTATTTTTTTTTCTTTTTGGGGCTGGGGATAGATGTCTCAACCTCAGACTCGTTCAGTGACATCAAGTAAATCGATATTAGAGTCAACCTCTGCAGGAGTCATTTTTCCTACAAACAAAACAAAGAAAGCAAAGATAGCAAAAACAAAAGCAGGTATGGCTGCTATTTCTCAATCGTCTAATGATGTGTCAGCTACCTCTGTGGAGGATTCTTTTTCAGCTGCATCCATTATGGAGTGTAAAAAGACTCTTAAGGGGCAAATGGATTTTTCTCAGATCCGCCAGGACCTGGATGGATTTAAAGATAGGGTCTCTGAGTTAGAAAATAGGGTCTCCGCATTGGAAGACTCTATTAAATTGGATTCTAGAGAAATGCAGGTTCCACAGCTACAGGTCAAACGGTTGCAGGAGCGAGCCAACGATACTGAAAATTGTCTTAGAAGAAATAATGTCCGTATCTTGGGTTTACCGGAAAGGGCTGAAGGGACTAAACCTACAGAAGGCATACCATGCCACATACTCCACGTTTTCTAGAGGGGTTTCAATATTGATTCGGAGATCATTGCCATGTATGGTGAAGGATATATTTTCTGACCCCCGGGGTAAATATGTTTTGGCTGTGTTTCTTCTGTGGGGTCAGAGATATATAGTTGTTAGTGTGTATATACCACCCCCCCTTTATGGGGACTCTTTATATAGTCTCATAGAAAAGATCTCTTTGTATGGTCCAGCTAAGTTATTGATAATGGCACACTTTAACGCTATACTCAATTCTGTTTTGGATAAACTAACCCCCCCCAAATATTTTTCGGGATAACTCATTAATTGGGCCAAGATGGTAAATCTGGTAGAAGCCTGGCGATGGAAACATCCATCAACTAGAGCATACCCCTGTTTTTCAACTTCCTATAAGACCGCCTCTCGCATAGATCTAGCGTTTGTTAATTTGGCGATATTAGGGGATATGGTAGATGTTAAATACTTGCTGAGTGGGTTATCTGACCATGCTCCGCTTATGCTTACACTTCACATGCATCATTTTCACGATGTAGCACAATGGAGATTAGAAACTTACTGGATTTCACATCCAGATGTGGCTAATAAAATTCCGTCCCTTTTAACAGAGTATTGAGAAATGAATACAGGGTCGTCTACTTCAGCAATAACATGGGATGCCTTTAAGACTTACACAAGGGGGCAGTATATATCAGCTATTAAAGCGGTTAATAAGGCTCGACAAGTAAGGAGTGATGCTTTGAAACTTATAGTGGAGGAAAAAATATGCCAATATGTTGCAGATCCTTCAGTTAAATTTTAATGCTTTACTCCATGGCAAACAGGCACTACATTTGCATATGGCAGAGGTCACAAGGTTGGATTTATACCAAAATAAACAGAACCTTTTTGAGCAGGGAGATGGTAACGGTAGTTTTTGGGCCATGATGGCTAAACATGAACAACCTAGTATTCCGATATCGGAAATACGCACGGCTTCTGGAGATATGGTCTGTACACAGCCTAGAATTCTGGAGACTTTTCTGCAATTTTATCAGACACTGTATACATCTCAGTTGTGTTCTGATTTCCAGCCAACAGAATTGGCAGCTTGGCTAGATTCAGTTGCACTGGCCTGGTCAACGGATAATGAGAGGGAGATGCTAGTACACTCAATAACATCGGAGGAGGTCCTTTCGGTCATCGGTTCCTTTCCATCGGGGGAAGTCACTGGGGCCGGACCGCCTTCCTATTGAATTTTATAAGGCTCATGGAGAGCTTTTAGCCCCTGTACTGGCTTCTCTTTACTCTGATTGGCTGAGGGAAGGAGTTATGCTCATATAGTTTTAACTCACAAGCACCCAAAAGATCCATCTTCTTGTGCTTCATATAGGCCCATTGCTCTTTTGAATGTAGATTTTAAGATTTTGACAAAGCTCATTTCCAGGCGATTACAACCTTTGTTGTCTAATATTATTGATTCAGATCAGACGGGGTTTATGTCTGGTAGGGCTACTGATATGAATTTAAGGAGATTATATACCAATATTCATGCTTCACATCTTAATATAGGTTCTAGGGTTATTGCCTCCCTAGACATAGAGAAGGCTTTTGGTACTTTGGAGTGGCCCTTTTTGTGTGAGGTACTCCGCAGAATGGGCTTTTCAATAGTATTTATAAAATGGTTGCAGGTCTTATATAGAAATCCAACAGCTGCAGTGAAGATGGGGGGATGATTGTCAACTGCTTTTTCACTGTTTAGGGGAACTCGGCAGGGCTGCCCTCTCTCTCCGACCCTCTTTGCTATTGCTATGGAGCCTGTGGTAGAGGCTTCACGCACCTCCCCTAATATTAGGGGATTGCGGATTAGTTGGTTGGAGGAGATGGTAGCCTTGTACTCTCTCACCAAGGGGCTTTGAAGATATTGGACTCTTTTTTCAACAGTTACAGGGCTGAATGTAAATTGGAGTCCTTGCTGTTTCCAATAGATAGGGAGGCCCGTAGTATGGCTTTCAATGATATTCCATTGCAGCGGGTGGAGAATTTAAGTACTTAGGAGTTGTAATTTCCCGTCAAGCTTCCGAATTTATTTATTTACACCTTTCAGTGGGCCTCCTACAACCCATACCCAATGGAGAGAGGCCCTGGACCCACCTATCTATGGATTTCATTGTGGAGTTACCCAACTCTCAGGGCAACACAGTTATCCTTATGGTGGTTGACCAGTTCTCAAAAATGTGTCATTGTATTCCACTTGTATTCCACTTAAGAAGTTGCCAACTTCTAAGGAACTGGCTTCCATTTTTGCTCTGGAGATCTTTTGTTTACATGGGCTACCCAAGGTGATTGTCTCGGACAGGGGTAGTCAGTTTGTGTCCCAGTTCTGGCGAGCTTTTTGTGCACAGTTGGGAATTCAGCTTGCTTTCTCCTCTGCATATCACCCGCAGTCTAATCGGGCCGCAGAACGAGCTAATCAGTCCTTGGAGCAATTCCTAAGTTGCTATATTTCTGGCCATCATAACAACTGGTCAGACCTATTACCGTGGGTGCAGTTTGCTCACAATAGTGCCTTAGATTCTGCTTTCCGATTGTCTCCGTTTATGGCGAACTATGGTCTCCAACCTTCCATGTTGCCTGGCTCATTTGTTCTGCAGAGTATTCCTGCGTTGGAGGAGCATCTCTGTGGTCTTCATTCTACTTGGGCACAAGTCCAGGAGGCTTTGCGACATGCTAATGATAGTTACAGACTCCATGCTGACCGCAGACACTTGCCTGCGCCTTCCTTCCAGGTTGGGGACAGGGTCTGGCTGTCATCTCGCAACCTCCGACTTACGGCCTTTCCGTATTTTTCTCAGGATTAACCCAGTGGCTTACGGGTTAGACCTTAATTCTATTATGCATATCTCAAATGTATTCCATGTCTCCTTATTAAAACCTTTGGTCTGCAACTGCTTTACCACCTTGGTGCCTCGTCCTCACCCTGTACAGGTTGAGAAACATGAGGAGTATGAAGTACAGTCCATTTTTGACTCCCCTAGGTTCTGTGGGCGCATACAGTACCTAGTGCATTGGAAGGGGTACGGTCCAGAGGAACGCTCTTGGGTCTCATCCTCAGACGTACATGCCCCTGTCCTCCCCGTGATTTCCATAGAAGTTTTCCCCTCAAGCCTGGTGGTTCTCTGAGGGGGGGAGGATCGTTGAGGAGGGGGTACTGTCAGGGCTGGGCTGGGCTCAGCCCTTCCTTCTCTGAGCTGGCCGCTCAGCTTTTGGCTAATTGCCAGCTCCTATCTCTCCACAGTTACTCACCTGTTGATGAAATCCTGCTCGTCAGTCCTGCCTTCTTAAGCTGTCCAGCCCAGAGGATCTCTGCCTTCGCCTTGGTCAACATCACAGAGACTATCTCCTGTGTTTCTGTTAAAGACTTGCTTGGCTGACATCCCTTCTGGCTCTAGATCCTGCTTGCTGTTCCACTACACTGATCCCTGACTTTCTGGCTGACTATCCGTTCCGGTTACCGAACTTTGGCTATGTTTTGACTACATTTGTTCTATTTACTTTTATTATTAAACAAGTGTGATTTAACTGTACTTCTGTTTCGGTCTGATTCATTGTTTCGTATTCGTACTCTGTCTTACGAATACTGCTTGCAGGTTACCTGTTGGAGTTAACCCCTAGGCAGAATTCTGTAGCTACTATTAACCAATGTTTAATGGAAGGAGTTTGCCGCCCAAGGCCAACTTCATTATTTATGGTAAATATGTCCTAAATCCTTCCAAAACCCCCCCTTAAAGTGACTCTTGTTTTCAATTCCAAATCTTAAAATGAATCTGTCCCACATATTGAGAACTCTGTAAATCACTTTCCACCAAAAAAGGGAATTATCCTGTTTCTAAACATTTTAAATGCCACAATATTGCACAAATTTAAGGGCCCCAACTGTCAAGAAGGGCAAGCCAGCAACCAAGATGACAGAAGAACACCTGTGTGCAGGTTTCCCACAAGAAGAGTTGTTTGGTACACACGCGTGCGCAGACGTGCATTAGGCGGTGCGCGGGAGCGCGCGCATTGTGACAATTCTTGACGCCAGATGCGATATTTAAAGGAGACTGATGCCCAGGCCTCTTGCTGTTCGGTCTACAACGTTTCCTGGAGATCCCTGCTGCCTGTTTGTTCCTGTATACCTGTTCCTGTTTAACCCAGCTTGCTCCTGACTACCTCTGCCTTCTGCCTGCCTCCGACCCTGGCTTGTCCTGACTACGCTCCTGTCTTCTCCATGGTGTGCCTGCTGCCCGCCTGCTACCGACCCGGCCTGCACCACGACTCTGCTTCTGCCTCTTAACTTGTACCTGATCTGCCTGCCTGTTACTGACCCGGCCTGTCTCCACCTGCTTGTGCTCCAATCTACAGAGCACCTCCCTCTCTAACTGCTGTGACCGGCTTCCAGCTGTTCCTGTCTTCAACCAGTCTGCAGTTCTAGTCATCTTCTACACTGCCAGTATCTTCGCAGAGTCTTCTGAGACCCAGCTCAGCTCCAGCACCAGAGTTCCTGTCAGGCACTTGTGCCACGCTGTACTCCCATGCCTCCTGTCTGTCCTATCAGGGGTTCTCGAGTCAGGATTGTAAGAGAGGTCTCTCCCTGCATATCGGGCTCCACTAACAGGTACATGACCCCAACAAAGCCGGCAGAGGATCTGACCTGATAGTTTATTTGTGTGTAGGAGATTTGACCAACTTTCTAGTGTGTAAGCCTAGACCCTTCTGACTGAGGGCCCACAAGTAAGTTAGCCTTAATTTCTTGTTACTCCTTTGTATCTCATTTGAGGAGTATCTCCCAGTCTGAGGGCTATCGTTTATATCCTCAGCGCTGCAGGGCTTGCCTTAAAGGGGTATTTTAGTGTATTGCATTGTTCCTGTGCTAAAAACATATGGTTTCTTATTAATTCTTGTCAACTGTCTATTCGCTACTATACACTTTATTAATCTCAATACAACCTACTAATTTATTTTTTTAACAGTGTGTGTGTGCATTTTCCTTGTGCATCTCCCTGCCCAAGGTATTTTAGTGGTGTCAGCAGGGGTGAAGTTTTGTCTAGGGCCCGATGACAAACAGAGGAACCAAACATATTAGCGGCTCCTGTGGGGGTAGTGCTACAGATATACTGTACAGTGATGGAAGAAACAAGATGGAAAGCACTTTGGAGGAGTCAGGACTAGCTGTCTGGCAGCAAGCATAATCCAATCCATGAACGTAGCAAAACTTAGGGCAGGCAGTAGGCAAATCTGAGAATGTAGCAAAGATTGGGACAGGCAGCAGGCAGTAGAATCATCCAATAGCAAAGGAAAAAGTCAAGGTAGGCAACAGTCAGTAGAACAATCCAAGAACATAACTAACGACCTTTAACTGATCAATTTGGTCAGCAGGAAATGCAGTCACAAGAACAGAGGCACAAACAAATGCACTTCAAAGCGGAAACTAAACCTATCGATTTAAAGCGGAATTAAACCCTCCTATTCTTTACAGCCATGGAAGCTGCCATCTTAGCTTCTGTTTGATCTGCAACTGCCATGGTGCTGCACATGTGATCAGTTATGACACCAGCTATGTGATGGTTTGACAGTTTGGTTGAGAGCCCAAGCAATGTGGAGGTCCATTGACCAGTCCCAGAGCTGGGGGGGGGGGGGCTGGGCTCCCCTCAATACCCCACATCTGACAGGACAGGTTCAGGATGGCGGCCAGTAACCGCTTGGAGCTGGTGGGAAGATGCGTCCCATTGCCCAGTAATTGGGAAGCTAGCTGAACAGTGGTGAACAAATGGTCACCAGGAGAAATAATTGAAGATAAAGACCCTATACTGATAGTAGTTTTAGCACTTTCATTCTCTCCTTTATATATGCTTTCAAATAGCTTTGAAATTATAACGAATATTTTTTTCACACACATGCAGAAAAAGTGAATCTTCCATTATTACACAGTATTACCTGAAATTCATCCAGAATCTCATAAGAAGTTTTGATAGACCCCACAGTGAATTCTCACATATTCAGCATCCTGATCAACGCTCACCTTAAGCAGTTATAATTCTGACTGATGGCAAGACAGCACTGAGGCTAACTGTTTGGTGCTCCGAGGTCCAGGGTTTGAATACCGCCAACTACACTGCTGTCTTCAAGGAGTATGTATCTTCCCACATTTGCATGAGTCTTCCCCAAGCAAACCAAACAGGTAGGTTTACTATCTAACTTCTGAATTAATGTTTGTAAGAGTATCATAGATACATTCGATTGTGTGTTTGTGCTGTTGAAATGCATCCATTCCCCATGCACCTATGATTTGGCATTAAAGTGAGGTAAAGACCACTGCAAATGCTTACTCATGAACTGTGTTGTGGAGCAAAAAGCAGAATGTCTTTTGTGAACCAGAAGATTTTAGTCCACTGGATGTGAAATGCTCTGTGCCAGTTTACCTCTCCGCTACGGCTTCTTTTACTCAATGGGATTCACATTGTTTCATTCCTTAGGGTTCTGAGAGGGGACATGCTACCTTTTTCTTCCACCATTAAACAAATCATCATCTGAGCCTTCAGTCTCAGGAATAATGTTTCTTTCCTTCCTGTTAAGGCACACTCTATCGGATATGTTAGTGCTTCATGGGTTTTCACCATCAAGCATCTGTTTCTTAGATTTGCAAGGCTGCTGCCTGACCTTTTGTGCATATATTTAGGCTTTTACTAGGTGTTGCCCACCAATCGGTTGCATTGCTTTTGGACATGCAAGACATCTAAGACTAAGGTCCTGTGTCATGTAATGTACAACAGGATTTACCTGTAAAATCCTGAAGTACAGGTGCCTCCTCTCTGTTCTTACAATTCAAGTCAAGTCAAGCTTCATTGTCATTCTACTACACGTGAGGACTTACGGTAGAACGAAATGTTGTATCTCACAGGGCCACGGTGCTCCATACAAATTAAACATAATTATAAATAAATATACAAAGAATAAAACCACAGCGAAGAACTAAAAAAAAAAAAAAAATTAAACCTATATACATCTGGGGACTACGTAACTGTACATATACTGTATATTTCTAAAAGTTTTTGTAGCAGCAAGTGTTTATAAAAGTGTCTAGTGCATATTCAAGAGTAAAAAAGGAGGGGAAGTGAGACGTTCCTGGTCACAATATATAGGTTGTAGAAGAGGTTTCGAAGAGGATTGGAGTTGGGGGCTCTCGCAGCCTGGGGGAAAAAACTGTTGAGCAGTCTGACAGTCCTGGTTTTGATACTCCAGTACCTTCTACCTGATGGCAAGAGCTGGAAGAGACTGTGGGAGGGATGGGTAGGATCCATCACAATACTGGTAGCTTTGCTGGAGCATCATGTATAGAAAATGTCCAGGATGGAGGGGAGAGAGACACCAATAATTTTTTCAGCCATCTTCACTAGCCGCTGCAGGGTCTTGCGGTCAGCAGAAATGCAGTTTCACTGACAATGATGCAGCTGGTCAGCACGCATTCAATGGTTCCCCTATAGAATGCAGTAAGGATGGGTGGAGGGAGACTGGCATTTTTAAGGAGGCGGAGAAAATATAGGCGCTGTTGTGCCTTCTTGGTTAGTGACGTAATGTTGGTTGTCCAGGTAAGATCCTCTGAGATGTGCACCCCCAGGAATTAAATACTGCTTACTCTCTCCACAGTCAAGCTGTCGATGGTCAGTGGGGGGTAGGGATGGGCCGAACACCCCCTTGTTCAGTTCGCATCCAGAACATACGAATAGGCAAAAAATTTGTTTGAACACGCGAACACTGTTAAAGTCTATGGGACACGAACATGAAAAATCAAAAGTGCTAATTTTTTTTAACAGAAAATTTTTTATTAAACAAATCAGCATTACAGTACAAGAATTTAGTACAGTCATTGCGGTAAGAATAACAACAGTGAGATTTACCCAGAACAACAACTACTGTCCATCAGGTGTTCCAGATGTGCACACAACAGGTTTTCACTTAACCATACCTCTCATTGCTCATATCATCTCAAAGTTCCTAGACAGTATAAAGTAATAACCCAGTTTTCAATCAAGCCTATTAGAGGGGGGGGGGAGGGGGGGCGGGGGGAGGGGGGGGAGAGGAAGGAAGGCAGAGGGAGGGGAGAGGGAAGGGAAAGAAAGGGAAGGGGAGGAAGGGAATCGGGCATAAGAGGAATAGACTTGAGGTGCAGGACATCTTCTACTATTTCCCATGTCTTACTTATGGGGTAGGGGGATCAGGGTCTCCCGAAGCGTCCACCCAGGACGACCAAATTTTGTCAAACTTCCCCGGGCATTGCCTACTTTCGTACGTCAGTCTATACAGGGGGAGTACCTTGTTCACCGACCTTATCCACGAGGCCAGGGTAGGAGGCTCCACCATTTTCCATCGCAGTAGGATTTCCCGTCTAGCATAGTACAACGTGAATGTTATGCAAAGTTTATCATATCTATCACCCTCGACATCTTCCAGGTGACTGAGCAGTAATATCTGGGGTTCAACCGGTAAAACTGAGCCTATGACGTTCCCCAGTGTGGAGGCCACTGCTGACCAAAAGGGTCTTAGTTTGGGACAGGACCAGACCATGTGCCAGAAAGTACCCGCCTCCTGCCTGCATCTCTGACAGTTGGGATCTCTTTGGTGGTATATGCGTGCCAGTCTCTGAGGGGTGAAATACGCTCTGTGAAGGAACTTGAATTGTATGAACCTATCCCTTGCAGCGATCATGGAAGGAATGTAGGAGATTAAACACTCCTTCCACTCCTCCTCATCTAAAGAGGGGATATCAACTCTCCACTTCTCCCATGTTTTAGTTAATTTCACATCGTACTCCACCGTAAGGTATAAGTATAGTGTTGAGAGAGGCTTCCCCATCACGCTGGAGGTCAGGAGCCTTTCAATGGAGTCTGATTCCAGAGTGAGGGGTTCAGGGAACTGAGCCTCAAAGGCATGCTTCAGCTGCCTGTATCTGAATTGGAAGGAGGTTGGGATAGCAAAGGATTGCCTCAGTGCTTGGAAGGTCATGAGCCTGCCATCTTTAACTATATGTTTTAGAGTGAGGATTCCCTTTTTTGCCCAGAGAGAGGGGTCCGGAATAGTGTAAAAGTGGGAGAGCAGAGGGTTACCCCAAAGGGGCATGTGGGGTGAAATGCAGTTGGGTTTCCTATAGATTTTCCTAGCCTCCTGCCATATCTTCACAGTGGTTCGCATCAGAGTCGTCATGGAGGAATTGGCCCTAAGACCGCGAAACGGGAGATTGCTCAGGGCAGCAAAGGAACCCAAAATGGCTGCCTCCAAAGTGACCGCTGGATTCTGCGTGGGCTGGGAGAACCACCACCGAATCATGACCAAGACAGCTGCCCAGTAGTAGATTTGAAAATTTGGTAACGCCAGTCCTCCCCCCGAAAGTGGGAGATATAAGATCTGCTTGGCCACCCTGGGTGGCCTCCCAGCCCAGACAAACTGTATCAGCAGACTCTCCAGCCGTCGAAAAAAATTCTTAGGGATGGGTATGGGTGTGTTGCGGAAGAAGTATAGGTATTTTGGAAGGTATATCATTTTTAATAAATTGACTCTGCCAACAGGGGTCAATGGGAGGGAACGCCAAGCCACACACCTGGCCGTAAGCTGTGCCATGAGTGGACGCAAATTGTTATCGATGTAGTCTTGGACTTTACCACTTATTTTTATCCCCAGGTATTTGAAGTCATCCACCCATTTTAGCTGTGGGTGAGGTATTCTAGGGGTCGAGGAATGGAGAGGGAAAAGAACCGACTTGTCCCAATTAATGCGAATCCCCGAGTAGCCGCCAAATTGGTTAATCAGTTCAAGTGCAGTCTGCAAGGAGGACGACGCATCCGCTAAATAAAGCAGAGAGTCATCCGCGTATAGTGATAGTTTCTCCTCAATGGGACCCACCTGGATTCCCCTTACCCCAGGGTTGGCCCTCAACAATATAGCCAGGGGTTCCATCGCCAATGCAAATAGACCCGGGGAGAGGGGACACCCCTGTCGTGTGCCTCGAAACAGTTGGAATTTTCCCGAGAGGGTTCCGTTAGTACGTATTCTAGCTGAAGGACAATGATATAACATGCGGAGCCATTTCATGAAACCCGGGCCGAACCCGAATCTCGAGAGCACTTCCCATAGGTAGCCCCACTCGACGGAGTTGAAAGCCTTCTCCGCGTCGAGCGAGGCCACCGTTCCATTGACCGCCTCGTTCGCCCTGTCTATGTGGGTGTGGAGGCGTCTGATATTAATGTCAGTTCCTCTCCCGGGCATGAAGCCTGTTTGATCCCTGTGGATGAGAGCAGTAATTACCAGGTTGAGCCTGTTGGCCAGAACTTTTGCCAGTACCTTTGCATCCACATTCAGAAGGGATATAGGGCGGTACGAGGAGCACAACGTGGGGTCCTTCCCCGGCTTGGGGATCACTACTATGATCGCTTCGCTCATGGTGTCCGGGAGTTTTCCGAGACGCGTCGACGCAGAGAAGAGGCCCTGAAGTTTATCCACTAGTTCCGTAGCGTATTGTTTATAAAACTCTACAGGGACGCCATCGGGTCCCGGAGTTTTCCCTGTCTGCATTGACTTAAGGGCCTGTATTATCTCTAAGGACGTAATTGGAGCATCAAGCTTGTCACGGTATGTTACAGTAAGGGTTGGGATATCTATGTCGTCTAGGTACGCCACGAGATCCTCCCCTCTATAGTCTACTCTGGTCCCATAGAGGGATTCGTAGTATTCCGCAAAACAGCGGTTGATCCCCTCCGGGGTATGGATTAACTGTCCCGAGGAGTCCCTAATATGTGAAATGCTCATCCCACCCACCTGTTCCCTGGAGAGCCAGGCCAACAGGCGACCCGACCGCTCCCCCTGCTCAAAAATCCGTTGGGATTGAGCCAACATTTTCTTCTGTGTAAGAGAAGTACGGAGACGAACCACCTCCTTCGTCATGTGTTGTAGATGCGAATAGTGCGCAGGATCCCGAGTACGAACAAAAAGAGCCTCCGCACCATTCGCCTCCCCCTCGGCCTTAATCAAGTCTGCCCTGCGTTCTCGTCGGACTCTGGCAATAATGGTCTGGTAGCATCCCCTCGTCGTGGCTTTAAAAGCATCCCACACAACTACAGGGTCAGCCGAGCCCTCGTTTGTAGCCCAAAAATCAAGCAATTCCGTTCTAAATTGGGATTCCACTGCAGTGTCTGAAATCCAAAATCTGGAGAGTCTCCATATCCTTTCTACTGAGCCAAGGGAAAGGTCCAGTGACAACAGCAAGGGTGCGTGGTCGGAAATTCCCCTAGGCAGTATTTGTATGTCTAAGACCCTTGGGAGGACCCGACCCCCCGCGAAGACTAAATCTATGCGGGAGAACGTTCTATGGGAGGCCGAGTGGCATGTGTATGCCCTGGTCTGGGGGTGTCGCCACCTCCAGACATCAGTCAGACCATAAGTGTCCGCCCACTCAGCCAACCCAGAGCAATGATGTCCCGCAGGAGTCAACCTATCAAGATCCGGGTCAGGAACCAGATTAAAATCACCCAATATAACATTGTTGTCTGATGCAAATTCGGCTATCCTGCCGGTGATCTGATTGAGCACCATCAGGGAGGCCGGGGGAGGCAGATATAAGCCCACAATGGTCCATGTTAGAGAATATATTTTAGCATGAATTATTACGTACCGGCCGTCGGGGTCCAGGGTCAAATCCAAGAGCCGAAATGGAAGTGACTTCAATACCAGTATAGTGACACCTCTAGAGAATGAGGAGTGCGTGGAGTGGTAGTGGTGTCCCACCCATGGTTTTTTAAGGGCCAAAACCCTACGTCCTGTGAGGTGTGTCTCCTGAAACACACATATATGTGGGTTATAGGTTTTAATGAATTGGAACACCAGGGAGCGTTTGACTGGGGAGTTCAGTCCCCTGGTGTTCCAGGAGATGATGTTAAGGGAGGACATGGCCACCTGGAATATGTGGAGTGTTAGGATCAGTAGAATGCATGGCTCCCGGACTGGACCCCGTCACCCGAAGCGGACACATCTGTAGATAATGCAATGCTGATGAGTCAATATTTTTAGTACAAATATCAAACAAAAACAAAACCAAACTAACAACCAGTAAAGGATGCCTAAATCTAGAATAGATGGAACTAGCCCCCTTAGGGGAACATACCCCACCCCCCACCCCACCCAACCCCCCAGAACTGGGGCGGGTTTCAATCCCCAACTTATTCAGCTCGCCGGCTGCAACAGGGGGTCCGTGGAAGAGGCGAACTTACCCCCCCGAGACTACACACGGGGGGGGAAGTAGTAGTTCAAGCGGCTTGTGTACGTGAGATCTCCACTTGTGATACAATAGGCTGTGGGAACTTAGTAAATATAACAATGGGAAGTAGTCCATGATGCGACCCCACAGTGAATTCGATCCATCTTTTTGATGAAGATACCAAACCAGAAGTCCAGCATTTCTCAAGGAAACAAGCTTATTTAGAAGGAACTTTGTAGTTCAACAGTCTCCTGACCAAGTTCTTTGGCAGGGGTGCTATCTTAGAAATTTTCCTGGTAGGGATTATCCTGCCATAAGTCTGCAGACACCATGGATAGAACTGGGCAAAACTTGTGCAACATAGTAAGTCATCCATGTAAAGGTTCGTGAGTTAACGCAGACCTGGGCCCATGTTATGGTAAGTAGATAACAAAAGGGGATATACAGTACGTACCAGGTAGATCATCTTCGAATCTGTGGTAGCGAATCCAGCCAGGCAGAAGCTTCTCTCGGAGTGGTGAAGAAGCGAGTTGTCTCGCCGTCCTGGACTCTTAGGCGAGCAGGGAAGAGTACACTGTAGCGAATGCTTCGTGAACGCAGGGCCGCCTTAACTTGGTCAAATGATTTCCTGAGTTTCTGGGTCTCTACAGAGTAGTCAGGGAATATCATCAACTTCGTGTTCTGGAATTTGAGGTCCCCTACACCTCTAGAGGCGCGGAGGACTTCGTCTCTGTCTCTAAAATTGAGGAGACGGAGGATGAAGGTGCGGGGGGGGGACCCAGGAGGCCCCGGCTTAGGCGGGATGCGGTGGGCCCTCTCCACCGTGAAGTAAGGCGACCATCGGGCCTCGGGTAAAAGATCACGGAGCAGATCCTCTATAAAGGAGGTAGGGTTGTTTCCCTCCGCCCCTTCTGGTAATCCAACAATGCGAAGATTATTGCGCCGGTTTCTGTTCTCCGCATCTTCGGCTCTGTACTCTAGGGCCTTTACTTTAGTTTGAAGCGTTCGGAGTGATGCTGCATGTTCCTCAATGGCGTCTTCAGAGGTACTCAGTCTTTGCTCTGTCTCAGTGACTCGCGACCTGATTTTGTCAATATCTTGGCGAATTAGACCCATATCCAGCTGGACTGCTTCAATCTTTGTTGTTAGCGCGGATTGACAAGTGGCTATGGCCGCCATAACCTCCGCCAGCCAGGGGGGACGAGAGTCGTCCGACTCCATAGCTGCCGTCCGCGGAGCCCCCTGGGTACTGCGTGTATGGGGGGTCTCCGGGGGGGGACAGCTGGGCGTCTGAGGGGAGTCCGGTTGTGGTGGGAAGGTCAACCTCCTGCCCCCTTTGTTGTATCTAGCGCTGGAGTTCCTGCGCCTCATTCAGGTGACAGCGGCCCAGGTCTGGGCAATTATCGACAGCTGGCTGTGGGGGCCTGTCCGCAGATTGAGGGGTACTCAGGCAGTGGTTAGGTTACAGTGAATGTCCCCTTTGGTAATTCTCCTCCCACCTGCAAAGGTATGGTGCAGCAGCTGTCTGGTGCAGGCCAGCACTGTCCAGGGGTGAGATGAGAGGGATAATCAGCCTATCCACCTCCAAGCACAAGCATGATGGGAGGGATGTGGGCGCTGTGGGATCCGGTCCTGCTGTCAGGTAATCCTCCCCAGCCGCCCCAGGGTGACCTCTCACGGGGCAGGAGGATCTGAGAGTCCCGCAGACGGGCCGGCGGGTCGGAGCTCCAGGAGAGGCCGCGGCCGCGGCCTAGTAGAACGCGGGGAGGGGAGGAGGGATGGTCAGGGCCAGTGGACAGTCAATCTATCCCCAAAAGTGAGCTCACCCGCCTCCATCCACAGTCCGCGGCCTCCGACAAGGCCGGGCAAAGGATCCGACCGCGGCAGAGGTCACACGTCCCGCAGCGCGGGCCGCCAGGAGAGGCCGCGGCTTCGGCCTAGCCGTCCGCGGCAGGCCGGGAGCCGATCGCGAGCCAGGAATCCGAAAATTTCCTCCGCGATGGACAGACAGGGAGTCTCCCAGTCCCCCCCAGTCAACCGAGGTGCAATTGCTGGAGTCTTGGAGCCGATGGATCCGGATTTTGGCAGCAGAATAGCGGAGCTCACTAGAAAAGCGTCCGCTCACGGCGCCATCTTGGCCACGCCCCAAAAGTGCTAATTTTAAAGGTTAATATGCAAGTTATTGTCATAAAAAGTTTTGGGGACCTGGGTCCTGCCCCAGGGGACATGTATCAATGCAAAAAACGTTTTAAAAACTGACGTTTTTTCGGGAGCAGTGATTTTAATAATGCTTAAAGTGAAGCAATAAAAGTGAAATATTCCTTTAAATTTCGTACTGGGGGGTGTCTATAGTATGTCTTTAAAGTGGCGCATGTTTCCCATGTTTATAACAGTCCGAGAGCAAAATGACATTTTTAAAGGAAAAAAAAGTCATTTAAAAGTGCTAGCGCTAGTGCCGGCTATTAATGAATTGTCAGTCCCGACAATACACATAAAAGTCATTGAAAGTCATTGAAAAATAAAAAATAAAAATGTGTGGGGGTCCCCCAAAATTCCATTACCAGGCCCTTTAGGTCTGGTATGGATATTAAGGGGAACTCCGTGCCAAAATAAAAAAAAACTGGCGTGGGGTTCCCCCCCAAAAATCTATACCAGACCTGAGGAACTCCGCGCCAAAATTTTTTAAAAAAATGTCGTAGGGTTCCCCAAAATATCCACACCAGACCCTTATCTGAGCACGCAACCTGGCAGGCCCCAGGAAAACAGGGGGGACGAGAGAGCGCCGCCCCCCCAAACCGTACCAGGTCACATGCCCTCAACATGGGGAGGATGTCCCCATGTTGATGGGGACAAGGGCCTCATCCCCACAACCCTTGCCCGGTGGTTGTGGGGGTCTGCAGGTGGGGGGCTTATCGAAATCTGGAAGCCCCTTTTAACAAAGGGAACACCCAGATCCCGGCCCCCCTCCTATGTAAATTGGTAAGGGGTACACTGTACCCCTACCATTTCACAAAAAGAAAAATGTCAAAAAGTTAAAAAAACCACAGGAGACGGCTTGGGACAAGTCCTTTATTAAAATTTAAAAAAATAAAAAAGAGATTCCATCAATGTAATCCAATAAATCCATGCTCCTACTCCAGCGATGTAATCCAATTCTCGATCTCCAGCGATGGATGAACTCCAGCGATGGATGATCTCCAGCGACTCCAGCGAGGAACACGTAGAGGATCCTGCCTCCACCGGAGGCACCCAGCCAATGATGCGGCGCTAGCTTGACAGCTCTTATGTAGCTGCGTTGCATCAGAGGGGGGCGGGGTCATCTGTACACGTCACAGGGAAACCCCAGCGTTTCCCCTTGTCAGAGGGGGACGGGGTCACGTGACGGGTGGCCCCGCCCTCAGCTACATAAGAACTGTCAAGCTGGCGCCGTGTCATTGGGTAGGTGCAGGATCCTGTGCGTGTTCCTCGCTGGAGTCGCTGGAGATCATCCATCGCTGGAGATTGAGAATTGGATTACATCGCTGGAGTAGGAGCATGGATTTATTACATTTAAGGACTTGTCCCAAGCCGTGACCTGTGGTTTTTTAACATTTTTACACTTTCTTTTTGTGAAATGGTAGGGGTACAGTGTACCCCTTACCAATTCACATGGGGGGGCAGGATCTGGGTGTCCCCTTTGTTAAAGGGGGCTTCCAGATTCTGATAAGCTCCCGCCCGCAGACCCCCACAACTACCGGGCAAGGGTTGTAAGGGTTGAGGCCCTTGTCCTCATGAACATGGGGGCATCCTCCCCATATTGAGGGCATGTGACCTGGTTCGGCTCTCTCATCCCCCCTCTTTTCCTGTGGCCTGCTAGGTTGCACGTATAAGGGTCTGGTGTGGATATTTGGGGGTACCCCACACCATTTTTTTAAATTTTGGCGCAGAGTTCCCCTTAAAATCCATACCAGACCTGAAGGGCCTGGTAATGGAATTTTGGGGGACCCCCACGCATTTTTTTTTTCAATGACTTTCAATGACTTTTATGTGTATTGTCGGGACCGACAATCCATTAATAGCCGGCACTAGCGCTAGCAATTTTAAATGACTTTTATTTCCTTTAGAAATGTCATTTTGCTCTCGGACTGTTATATACACAGAAAACATGCGCTACTTTACAGGTATACTATAGACACCCCCCAGGTACGAAATTTAAAGAAATATTTCACTTTTATTGTTTCACTTTAAGCATTATTAAAATCACTGCTCCCGAAAAAAACAGACGTTTTTAAAACTTTTTTTTGCATTGATCCATGTCCCGTGGGGCAGGACCCGGGTCCCCAAACACTTTTTATGACAATAACTTGCATATTAACCTTTAAAATTAGCACTTTAGATTTCTCCCATAGACTTTTAAAGGGTGTTCCGCGGCTTTTCGAATATGCCTCGAACATCACAATTTGTTCGCTGTTCGGCGCACGAGCGAACAGCCAATGTTCGAGTCGAACTCATGTTCAACTCGAACAGATAGCCCATTCCTAGTGGGGGGTTGATCAACAGAATTTCTTCTGAAATCCATCAAAACCTCCTTTTGTTTTGCTTGCATTAAGGAACAGGTTGTTTGTACTACACCATTTAACTAGTTGTGCCACTTCCTCCCTGTAGAGTGTTTCATCCTTGTTGATTCATGTGAATTCATTCCTTATTTCTAGCTACTAAACTGAGGCTTGCTAGGAATGAGAGGGGTTATGCTGGGGCTGTCCTTACAGCTTTTGTTTGTCAGTGTCCAGTCACCTGAAGGTAGCTGCATAAACCATCTGACTAGGACTAATGCCCCGTACACACGGTCGGACTTTGTTCGAACATTCCGACAACAAAATCCTAGGATTTTTTCCGACGGATGTTGGCTCAAACTTGTCTTGCATACACACGGTCACACAAAGTTGTCGGAAAATCCGATCATTCTGAACGCGGTGACGTAAAACACGTTCGTCGGGACTATAAACGGGGCAGTGGCCAATAGCTTTCATCTCTTTATTTATTCTGAGCATGCGTGGCACTTTGTCCGTCGGATTTTTGTACACACGATCGGAATTTCCGACAACGGATTTTGTTGTCGGAAAATTTTATATCCTGCTCTCAAACTTTGTGTGTCGGAAAGTCCGATGGAAAATGTCCGATGGAGCCCACACACGGTCGGAATTTCCGACAACACACTCCGATCGGACATTTTTCATCGGAAAATCCGACCGTGTGTACGGGGCATAAGATTCTGTGACTTGTAATGTGCACCAAAAAAAGATGTTTTTACCTCAATACCTCAGTACCTCAAAAATCCTGTTGTTATAAATGTAACCTTATCATGGCAGGAATTATGGAAACTAACTCTTTGAGGTCCATCTGTATGTCAGGTATACATCACCACCCCCAATCTGACAGGTGTCCATTATTCAACTATTTTCTAGAAAAGCCTTTCTTAACCCTTTTACCCCAGAGGAACCATTGAAATAATTTTCAGGCCTCAGGGAACATCTGCTAAGATTAGTCTTTTGAAGGTCTTTGGGAAATGCCCCTTTCTTTGGTGGTGGTAAATGAGAAAAAAATGCCCTCCCCTTAAAAGGGTGGCCAGAATGACACCCTTGCAGTCATGTTGCTGACTCTTCCAAGTGGAAGTGGACCTGGACTTATGCAGGCGCCATCAGATGGGAGATCAGATCAAGGAACCCCTATCTATCCCTGGAGGAACCCTGGGTGACAATGGCTGCTCTAGACTATTAACAATTTTTAACAGGACTCATTAAAGCGGAGCGCCACCGAAAACAATTTTTTTAAAAGTCAGCAGCTACAAATACTGCAGCTGCTGACTTTTAAAACATGGACACTTACCTGTCCAGGGCGCCCGCGATGTCGGCACCCGAGGCCGAAGCGTCTCTCCGTCCTCGGGTGCTGCCGCCTCCATCTTCGGTAAGGTAATCAGGAAGTGAAGCTGTGCGGCTTCACTTCCCGGTTCCCTACTGCGCATGCGCGAGTCGCGCTGCGCAATACGGATGGTCCCTGCTGCCTCTGGGACCCGTGTGTTTCCCAGCAGGCAGCGGGGAGGGAGCAGGAAGTGGCGTAAATACCCGCAGATTCTGTGGGTATCTATGCCGGAAGTGGGTACAGATACCTGTAATATACAGGTATCTGTACCCCCCTCCCCCCTGAAAGGTGCCAACTGTGTCACCGGAGGGGGGGAGGAATCTAATGAGTGGAAGTTCCACTTTTGGGTGGAACTCCACTTTAAGGTTTTGTTTTTTTTGTAGATCCTATGATAAGTAGGGTTTGATGTTTCTGCATTCTTTTCTAGCTGATCTGCTTCGTGTCATTGTGTCATATGGTGGACCCTTTTTTTCTTTTGTCAAATGTGTTATCTTTCATGAATGCCTAGCACAGTCATGAGATTTAAATCCTACTCTTTTATTATTGACTTGTGAATTTTGAAAAAATGAGGGAGGCGCTATTTAATACGATTCCCCCTTTGCTCCACACAGTTTGGGGTTTGGCTGATCTCAATGTTGTCACGGCTACCCCACTTAGCAGTTTTAAAAAACACCAGAACAGAAAATGTAAGCATGCTAACAATCACGTCTACAATGGCGAAGAATGAAGGGGAGAAGTATTCAGACTCTACACAGCACAATGGATGATTGACGGGACCGTGAACATGATGAGACGCGGCATAGAGAGCTACAAGTAGAAGATGGACAGCAGCAGGTGCCGTCACACCACAGCACATCAGACACATCTGGAGGCAATAAAAAACAGAATTTCTCACTTGGAGAAGACCTCCACTAGCAAATAGTCGTAATAAAAATGACAAGAAGATATACAATCCTATATATAGAAAAATTAAGTGTCTGTAGTCTGTGTTCCCCTCTTTTGTCACATACACTATATTACCAAAAGTATTGGGACGCCTGCCTTTACACGCACATGAACTTTAATGGTATCCCAGTCTTTGTCCGTAGGGTTCAATATTGAGTTGGCCCACCCTTTACAGCTATAACAGCTTCAACTCTTCTGGGAAGGCTGTCCACAAGATTTAGGAGTGTGCCTATGGGAATGTTTGACCATTCTTCCAGAGGCGCATTTGTGAGGTCAGGCACTGATGTTGGATGAGAAGGTCTACAAAATAAAACTTAATTGCGCTAGCAGTGATAATATAATTGAAAAGTGTTTAGGAAACACAATATATGCATGTAAATCCCAATCAAAAAGTAACAATAAGTGCATAAACCTTATAACAAAAAATAGTTATGTGCTAAAAAATCGATAATCAGGCATCAACACCACCTATAATCTGTCCATAGAAGAATAATTCCAATACAAATAAAATTCCGTTTGATTTGTCTAGTCACCAAGCCATAAGGACTGATAGATCGAAGTAATTTTCTATCGGACGTGCATTGATTGCAGAGAGAGAGTAATAGGTGTGCGCTTACCCCTATTGTTGGACCTCCTCTGTGGCAAGGTCTTATGAGCTTGCAGATTTCGCCCTCTGCAGGGACCAAATGTTAGTAACAAGGTCTTGACAGCGTACACCGCAGACTTCAGGATGGTCGGGATAGTCCAACTGCTCCAGCATCAGAGGGGGGACCCAAGAATGAAGAGGCCCATGGACAAAAAAGACATAAGGAAAAAAGAAGAAGCTTCTATGGTGTAATATCGTTGGGGTTTTATTGGATAAACCACAAGTGAACATTTAAAAAATCTCATAAAATATTCATAAAAAGCCGGCATAAACAAAGGCAGAATGCCCGTGCAAAGTAAACCTTCAGAACACGTGATGGCAAGCACTGCAAGGCCACGCCCTACATGTTTCGTCATACGTGACGTCATCTACGGGGCACGGGCGACGCAATGAACCATCACCTTATATATCAATAGACGGAGTTGTAACCACGCCCTCATCTCCGCCCATGTCCGTCCTTCGACAGAGCATGTATAGGAGATTCGACGGGACCGTCAATAAGAGACCGCCCACAGGGCGGGACATAAATAGAAAATGAAAAACAGAAACTTAAATACAAGCGGAAGTAGAACCAAGCCTCATTTTAGTGCCGGCCTGACACACTAATAGGCATGCACCGAGATAAGCCAAGCCTCGATCTGGCTGACACTAAAACCTCCTATAGAGGTAGACTATAATCAGAAACCGGAAGAGGTCTAGCGTGTACCCCGGGTGAATTTTAGAGATAGACGCCCATAACATACCTGAGACTTCCGGTCCTAAATGGATCCAAATTCAACTAATAAAAAAAAAAAACTTTAATGTCACTCTTAAGATTAAAAAGCCTTTTGGACAGTACATATAATGTACGTGGCTATATTTTTCGCTGTGCATTTGGTATAATATTTATTATTTAATTTTTATTATTTTTCCCAAATGCACTGTATATTTTAGAAAAAAGTAAATAGAAATAAAAATGTCTAAAAATGTGATGAAAAGACACAGGTCTAATAATTGGATTATGCATATATAAAAAATCTATGGTAAATAAAAGTGAAACTATTATATCTTTTGGGCCTTACCCACAACTAATAGCTCCAAATTATTTTTATTTTTATAACCTGTCAGCCAGGACGGGACTCAACCCCTCTTTTTACAATTTCAAACCTTAGAACATTCAAAAAAGAGAAAAAAGAACAAACAATCAACTCTAAGGGTGTATGGTAGAGCAATTCACAATGCCCAAGAATGTTATTAATAGGGGGATTATAATTACAACATAACCTATTGCTGTCATAACGGGGGGCACATATGATATTAGGTCTTCGGTTGTATCATGCATTATCGATAAACGCATTGATCTCAATATCGACGTTGAGTCCTCGTGGTTTAAGACACCCCATTTTAAATATCCACCCCATTTCTAGCTTGGATATAGCTCTTCTCTTAGGCCCTCCTCTCCAGGGAACACTCAATCTGGCTCACAGTCTCCGCTCTAATTCATCCCAAAGGTGTTCTATCAGGTTGAGATCAGGAATCAGGCCAGTCAAGTTCCTCCACCCCAAACTCGGTCTTTCATGTCTTTATGGACTTTGTTTTGTGTACTAGTGCACAGTCCAGTCATGTTGGAACAGGAAGGACCCATCCCCAAACTGTTCCCACAAAGTTGGGAGTATGAAATTGTCCAAAATGTCTTGGTATGCTGACGCCTTAAGAGTTCCCTTCTCTGGAACTAAGGGGCCAAGCCCAACCCCTGAAAAACAACCCAACACCATAATCCCCCCTCCACCAAATGATCTGGACCAGTGCACAAAGCAAGGTCTATAAAGACATGGATGAGCGAGTTTGGGGTGGAGGAACTTGACTGGCCTGCACAGAGTCCTGACCTCAACCCGATAGAACACCTTTGGGATGAATTAGAGTGGAGACTGCGAGCCAGGCCTTCTCGTCCAAGGTCAGTGCCTGACCTCGCAAATGCGCTTCTGGAAGAATGGTCAAACATTCCCATAGACTCACTCCTAAACCTTATGGACAGCCTTCCCAGAAGAGTTGAAGCTGTTATAGCTGCAAAGGGTGGGCCAACTCAATATTGAACAATATTGAACCCTACAGGCTAGGACTGGGATGCCATTAAAGAGTTCATGTCCGTGTGAAGGCAGGCGTCCCAATGCTTTTGGTAATATAGTGTGTGTGTGTGTGTGTGTATATATATATGTATATGTAGGAAAAAAAGCCGGCCGGCATAAAACAAACGGAGCCCGTACTCCCCATCCAATCACGTGGTGGCGTCACTACGAGCCTTCCTCCAGACGCGTTTCGTCATCAGCAGACGTTGTCAAGCGGCTTTTTTTCCTACATGCGATGTTTTTACTACATAACTGTAAGTGCAATACTATATTTTATTAAAACTATCTTGAACGTATTACACTATGGCCAGTTCTTTTTCTCTTCTGGGCTCTTTATTGAGAGAATGGATGCCATAGTCGTACCGAGTGATTCCCATCATCCGAGTCATCATTCCTGTTGTGGTCTTCTGCAAGCTTAGAGGCCTGGGCTGGGTTAAAAGCCATCCGCCTTTAAAGCTTGCTGTCTGGTAAGCTTAATCTACAGCTACGGTGGTCAGGCACTTTACCTTTGTTGTGTGTGTACACTGTGGTGATTACAAGACTTCAAGTGCGTCCATTGAATATTCATATTTTCTGGACTTAAATTTATCATTTTTTAGCGCAGCTTCTTTATTTATTTTTGGACTTTTTGTGTTATCGCACTGCATGCTGCTGCTTTTTTATTGGTGTATTCAAGGACACACGTTATACAGAGACGTTTTTTTCTTTATACTCTGAAAGTACTTCTTGGGCCTTGAAGAAGGGGACATACCCTGAATTACTCCTTGGACCTTGAAGAAGGGGACATACCCTGAAAGTACCGCTTGAACCTTGAAGAAGGAGATATACCCTGAAAGTACTGCTTGGACATTGAAGAAGGGGACATACCCTGAAAGTACTGCTTGGACCTTGAAGAAGGGGACATACCATGAAGTACTCCTTGGACCGTGAAGAAGGGGACATACCCTGAAATTACTGCTTGGAACTTGAAGAAGGGGGCATACCCTGAAAGTACTGCTTGCACCCTGAAGAAGGGGATATACCCTGAAAGTACTGCTTGGACCTTGAAGAGAGGACATACCATGAAAGTACCGCTTGAACCTTGAAGAAAGAGATATACCCTGAAAGTACTGCTTGGACCTTGAAGAAGGGGACATACCCTGAAAGTACTGCTTGGACCTTGAAGAAGGGGACATACCCTGAAAGTACTGCTTGGACTGTGCAGAAGGGGACATACCCTGAAAGTACTGCTTGGCCTTTGAAGAAGAGGACATACCATGAAAGTATTGCTTGGACTTTGAAGAAAGGAACATACCCTGAAAGTATTGCTTGGAACTTGAAGAAGGGGGCATACCCTGAAAGTACTGCTTGGACTTTGAAGAAGGGGACATAACCGTAAAGTACTACTTGCACCCTGAAGAAGGGGATATACCCTGAAAGTACTGCTTGGACCTTGAAGAGAGGACATACCCTGAAAATACCGCTTGAACCTTGAAGAAGGAGATATATCCTGAAAGTACTGCTTGGACATTGAAGAAGGGGACATACCCTGAAGTACTACTTGGACCGTACAGAAGGGGACATACCCTGAAAGTACTGCTTGGCCTCTGAAGAAGAGGACATACCATGAAAGTATTGCTTGGACTTTAAAGAAGGGAACATACCCTGAAAGTATTGCTTGGAACTTGTAGAAGGGGACATACCCTGAAAGTACTGCTTGGACTTTGAAGAAGAGGACATACCCTGAAAGTACTGCTTGGAACTTAAAGAAGGGGGCATACCCTGAAAGTACTGCTTGGACTTTGAAGAAGGGGACATACCCTGAAAGTACTACTTGGAACTTGAAGAAGGGGGCATACCCTGAACGTACTGCTTGGACTTCAAAGAAGGGGACATACCCTGAAAGTACTGCTTGGACCTTGAAGAAGGGATATACCCTGAAAATACTGCTTGGACTTTGAAGAAGGGGACACACCCTAAAAGGACTGCTTGGACTTCGAAGAAGGGGACATACCCTGAAAGTACTGCTTGGACCTTGAAGAAGGGATATACCTTGAAAATACTGCTTGGACTTTGAAGAAGGGGACATACCCTGAAAGTACTGCTTGGACCTTGAAGAAGGGGACATACCCTGAAAGTACTGCTTGGACCTTGAAGAAGGGGATACACCCTGAAACTATTGCTTGGACTTTGAAGAAGGGGATATACCCTGAAAGTACTGTTTGGACCTTTGAAGATGGGGACATACCCTGAATGCTTGTCCTGACAAATTGTATGTTAATGCAAATAAAATAAAGTATCATGAGCAGTACTCAAATGTTTCTGGAATGCACCCAACTTTTGTTGCAAAATAATGGAAAAATACAATGACTTGGAAAATGTCAATGTGAAACTTTTAGTAAGTTTATCAATGAGTAGGTTCCATCTGGCCATACATTGCATCACTTGTACATGTTTATATAGAGTCCCGAGTCTCCTGGGGATGCTGACGTGATGTGATCTGCATTGTCTGCTTCCTCCGGTATGGCTAAATCTTCTTTCCTCAGGAAATCCTCCCGTACAGACATATATGAATTGGAAAGGGATCCTAAATCACAGTCCCGCAGCACCTTTCTCCCAGTTCCAACTGCTGGTGAAATATTAACTGTGACTGTCTGTCCTCCACGCTGCATTCCCACTCCAGAGCCAGGGACCTGCACCTTCACTGATCGCCTCCGGCAACCTCATCCTCCCCTACTAGCCCGTGGCTTGGAATTATAAAATCTGCACCTTCGGGATTTTGCAACTGCCTTATTGTTTTGTGGAATACTTACCCCTTTGCTGGATTTAAAGGGATTCTGCACTTCTCCTTTGGCTTCTTTCCTGGATTGAGAGCGAAGCTCCGACTAATGCAATGGAAAATGCGGGTGCCTCATATTTGAAGATTTGGATATGGGTGTGACTGGTAGGTAATTATTAGTGTGTTTGTGCACGCCGCTGACACCTGGACCAATATATATCGGGCTGTCAGAATCCTCCCAGCCCTGGATCAAGTGATCTGCAGCCCCTTCCAAGTGCAGCTCTAAATATAGAGGGTAGTTTACTCCTGCATGGGTCTATGGCAAATTTATTTACTTTATTTTTAATGCTGGGAACCCGATTTAGGTGGGGGGGGGGGGTGATGTGAGCATGGCTAGTGTGAAGATGACCCCCCATAAAACAGTAAGACCTGTAAAGCCAAGCCTTGCACCTCGAATAAGCCGGAGAGTGCCGTGATCACTTACACTGGTATGAAAGGGAAAGTTGTCTGTGCATGGAGATGCTACTGACACCGACCACATTCATGTTGGCGAATGGTCCGCATTATCGGTGTGTGGCGTGATGCTGATCGGTGTATACTCAGGACGATTATACAGTGCAGTTCTTTTCATTGGGGTTGATTTACTAAAGCTGGAGAGTGCAAAATCTGGTGCAGCTGTGCATGGTAGCCAATCAGCTTCTAACTTCAGCTTGTTCAATTAAGCTTTGACAATAAAATCTGGAAGCTGATTGGTTTCTATGCAGAGCTGCACCATATTTTGCATTCTCCAGTTTTAGTAATGTATATTGCATGTCTCTTTGTTTATATATATATATATATATCACTAAAAATATAGTAAAAGAAAAAAAGAAAAATATACACAGAAAAATAAACAAGTTAGTTTCCGCACTTATTTTAACTCTGTGCCAAAACTTTTTAAAGACCCCTCATACATGCCAGAACCTTATTCTTAATCAGGGGTTGATATGGATGTGAAAGAGGACTCCATGCAAAAAAAAAAAAAAGAAAATGTGCGGTGAGTTCCCACCCAAATTTCAGCTTGTTCCCTTGTTGATAAGGGCAAGGGCCACTTCTCCACAACCCTGGCCCAGGCGTTGAGGTCTGTAGGGGGGGGGGGGGTCTTTTCAGAATCTGTAAGCCCTCTTTAATAATAAAGGTACCCCAAGACACAGGCCACATCCCATGTGTAAGGGGTACAAAAAAAAAAGGTGCGGTGAGTTCCCACCAAAATTTCATACCGGAACCATTGGGTCTGGTATGGGTTTTAAGGGGAAACCCACTCAAATAAATACCCAAATCCATGGTAGACCCTTATCTGAGTATGCAGCAGGAACAAGTGTATAACCTCCAGCTCCTAAGCCATACCAGGCCACATGTCTTCAACAAAGTGGGGAGGGGGGTACTTTGCCAGGGGGAACTCCCTTGCAAACCAGCATGTTCCCTTGTTGATAAGGGCAAGGGCATCTTCTCCACAACCCTGGCCCAGGAGTTGAGGTCTGCAGGTGGAAGTCTTTTCGGAATCTGTAAGCCCCCTTTAATAATAAAGATACCCCAAGACAGGGGCCACATAGTAAGTAAGGGGTGCAAAAAAAAAAGAAAAAAAAATGTAAATAGTTAACAATACTGTGAACCCAATTTAGGAGGGTGATGTAAGTAGGTCTAGTGTGAAGATGACACCCCAGTAAAACAGTCTGACCCGTAAAGCCAAACCTTGCACCCCGTGTTAGCTGGAGAGTGCTGTGATCACTGGCACTGGTATTAGAGGGAAAATTGTCTGTGCACGGAGGCATACTGACACTGACCACATTAACTGTTGTTGATCACTACCCATTATCGGTGTGTGGTGTGATGGTAATAGGTATTTACTTGGTATTGCTATACAATGCGGTGTGATTGGTGTATTCTTATAAAGCAGTGTTGGGAATTATCGGTATGTTCTCTGTACTTCTCATTGTATCATTGTGTAGAGCAGTAAGACCCCCCCCCCCTGGTTTGCAGGTATAGAGTTAAAGTTTTTTGTGGCGTCAGGAAACACGCTGTGCAGTGAAAATGGCATTTGCAGCTGGAAGGATCGGCTGGATAGAAGCAATCTCTTCCTCAGCTGTCTTTACCTTGAACTGCCAACAGAAGATTCACACGTAGAGCTGATAAAGTAAAGTCAGACGGAAGCAAGCAATCTGGGTCAATGACTTGTAAGGCATTGGAGCCAGAAGAAGATCCAATGGCAGATAGGCAACTTGCATTTTCAACAGCTGTAGTCCCTATATTTCTCTCAGTGTGTCTCCTGTAATATTTTTTTCACCGATCCTTGTCGATAAGGACAAGGGCCTCTTTCCCAGCACCCGGCCCGGAGGTTGTGGGGGTCTGCAGGTAGGGGTCTTATCAGAAATGACGGCTCCCTACTACTTGCTTCTGTTTGTAAACGAAGTGTTGGGGATTCCCTTCATCTATACCAGATCCTTATCCTAAATAAGGGTCTGGTAAAGATGTTAATGGGGACTCTATGAAAATAAATATGGTGTGGGGTTCCCTCTAAAAATACCCGCCAGAACCTTATTCTTGAAAAGATGCTAGCTTACAAAGCACTTAGAGAAGATACATTTATGTCAGATTTGGTTATCCAATCCTAAAGCCTCGAAGATTCTGAAACAGTGTTGAGTGCTAAGGCTCACATTTTTTATTTTCACTTTTATATTTCACTTCTTGTAACTTTATAACCTGGTATGTCCCTTTTCCCTCTCTCCTTTTTCTTTTGCATAGTAGCTCTGATGAGGTACTAATCCAACATGTCCTATTTCTTTTTGGGTTTAACTGCATCTAAGATCTGTCCACAGCTTGTGGTGTGCCACCATCTGGGATGGCAGGTCATTCTATGGCTATCTATGGTATCATTTTGAATATATGAGGTTTGTCTAAAAAGTTCAGTAAATGGTCCGATATCTCAATGGCAACATGGGCCAGGTATGGTAAGGGGATGAGTTGTATGATGTTTTTCTGTATGGATGAAGGCATTTATGATTGTGTATGGTTCTAATCGGTAATTTTGCATATAATCTTCTATACATTGTATCATTGCATATTGCACGTCTCTTTGTTCATATATCATGTCTCTTTGTTCATATATCAATAAAAATAGAGTGCTCGTTTCTGCACTTTTTTTGGAACTCTATTGCATATAAAAAAGAGCAGAAACTTTTTGAAGACCCGTTGTACATACCAGAACCTTATTCTTAATGAGAGTTTGGTAGGGATGTGAAAGGGGACTCCATGCAAAAAAAAAAAAAAGTGCAGTGAGTTCCCAAATTCCATACCAGAACCATTTGATGGTTTTAAGAGGGAACCCACTCAAATAAATAAATGTGCCCCCCTCCAAATCCATACCTTCATCTGGGCTTGCAGCAAGAACAAGCATACCCCCCCCCCCCTAAGCCATTGAAGGTTGAAGGTTGTGGTGGGGGGGTACATTGCCAGTGGGACTTCTCTTGAGAAACACCTTCTTCCCTTATTAATAAGAACAAGGGCTTATTCTCCACAACCTGGCCCAGAAGTTGAGGTCTGCAGGTGGAGGTCTTTTCCAAACTTGGAAGCCACCTTTAATAATAAGGGGACCCCAAGATACCGGCCCCATCCCATGTGAAGTAAGGGGTATCCCTACTCAATAAAAAAAATGTAAATAGTAAATACAGACAGGCACAGCTTTGAAAAGTCCTTTGATAAAAAAAAAAACAACAACAAAAAAACAAAATGTCCCACCACAGTGTACATCCATCATCAATTACGTCGTCCAGCAATGCAGATATACATCAGTGACGATGAGCTGTCGACCTGCTGAAAGAAAAAAACCTGCCAACACACTTCTGATCCCGCCACTTCCCTCAAGCTGAAAGACATCTCTGGTTCCCACCATTACAACGCTAATAGTAATGTCAGAGTGAAGCAAGAAACCTGGGTTAATGACTTTGTGTTTTAAAGTATTGAAGCCAGAAGAAAATCAAATGGCAGAAAGGCAACTTGCATTTTCGGAAGGAATTCAGCGGTGGTAGTCCCCATATTTCTTCCTGTAACATTTTTTCACCAAAGTTCTTTGTTCACTATTGCCCATGCTGCCCTAGTGATTCCATCACTAGTCATTATTTGCCAACCCAGTTGAAACATGAAGCTCAGGGCACAAAAAATGTTGGACCATGTCTTTTTCAGGCTTTAGGGCAGCCTTTATCAACTCTCTTTATCTAACTAGGGTTCCTCCTAAAGTTTCTAGGGGTTCCTTGAGCAGTGAGCAATGGTTAATTACCCCTTCCACCTACAGCGGCCACCAATGCCGAATGGGGTACTTCCACATTGACCACTAACGTAAGAGGACATCACAATTTTTTCATTTGTTTATTATTACTGAAAATTATTTTGTTGTATAGAGAATGGAGAAGGTACAATATATGGGTGTCAAATACGCTAGGCATGCCAAATAGTTAATCTTTTGTTTTCTACAACTTAGTTTAAAGTTTTAACCGTTTTAGATGGGAAGATCACCAAGACCAGAACATTTTTTCAAGGGTTCCTCAAAGGTACAAAGGTTGAGAAAGGTTGCTTTAGGGTGTTAGGCATTAGAGGGAAGGGAGGTTAAGAGAGTTAAGCACCTACGTCAGTGGTTCTCAACTCCGGTCCTCAGGACCCACTAACAGGCCAGAATTTAAGTATCACCTTGGGGAGAGGCAGACTAGAATACTGCAATTACTGAGCAGCAAATGATATCACCTGTGATGTATTTCAGTTATCTTGCAAACCTGGCCTGTTAGTGGGTCCCGAGGACAGGAGCTGAGAACCACTGACCTACGTTAAGGGTTAGGTAAAGTACTAGGCTTAGGATGAAGTGAGAGAGTACAGTTAATTGTTAAAGGACACCTACTGTACACTGTGCACAGCCTTTGCAGGAAAAAGTCCCAGCTGCGTCCAACTCCTTCTGTGCATGTGTGCTCTCTCAATTTATATACCTTTGACTTGTTAGTACTTATGATGACCCCCAGCTATCCAGAGGATTACTACAGTGCAGGGATTAAAAAGTGCAGTTCAAAGTTTCTAAATGTAAAAAATGCACCTACGGAAAAATAATCTCTTGACAGAAAACAATATTAGGGATACAATGTTGGCCAGCACTACAGAGGAAAAAGATTTGGGGGTACTTATTTCAGATGATTGCAAAAAGAGCAAACAGTGTAGCCATGCAGTGGGTAAAGCAAATAGAATTCTAGGATGTATTACTAGAGGGATTTCCAACAGGAGGAATAAGGTTTCCCTATATAGATCTTTAGTTAGACCTTATCTAGAACACCGTGTCCAGTTCTGGAGATATCACTTACAAAGAAAAATTTATAAGATAGAACAAGTCCTAAATCCTCTATATAGACCTTTATATCACCAGATGGATCATCAGCAGGAGAAAGAAGGTCTTGATTTCTCTATAGATCTTTATATCACTAGAGAGCAGCACAGGGCAGCACAGTGGAGTAGTGGGTAGCACTCTCGCCTCGCAGCAATAGGGTCGCTGGTTAAAATCCCAACCATGACACTACGTGCCTGGAGTTTGCATGTTCTCCCTGTGCCTGCGTGGGTTTCCTCCGGGTACTCCGGTTTCCTCCCACACTCCAAAGACATGCTGTTAGGTTTATTGGCTTCTGTCCAAAAATTGGCCCCCCGGTGTATGGGTGTGAGTTGGGGACCTTGGATTGCAGACCCCTTGGGGGGTGGGGACCGGTGTGGGTGTTGGTGGAGCGCTGTGTAGACTGATGGCGCTACATGGCTTAAATATATATAAAAAATAATAATATAGTGGATGGGCATCTTGATGGGATGCAGTGTGCGGAGATGGGGACAATTGTAGATGCTCACTCAGGTTTAACTGGATGGACTTTACATCACTAGAGGGATCACTGGCAGGAGGAAGGAGATCCTGAGTCCTCTATATAGATCTTTATAACACTCGAGGGATCGCCGGCAGGAGGAAGGAGGTCCTGAATCCTCTAAATAGATCTTTATATCACTATAGGGGTCACCAGCAGGAAGAAGGAGGTCCTGAATCCTCTAAATAGATCTTTATATCACTATAGGGGTCACCAGCAGGAGGAGGAAGGTCCTGATTCCTCTATATAGATCTTTATATCACTAGAGGGATCACCAGCAGGATGAGGAAGGTCCTGATTCCTCTATATAGATCTTTATATCACTAGAGAAATCAGCAGCAGGAGGAAGGAGGTCCTGATTCCTCTATAAAGATCTGATTATCACTAGATGGGTCACCAGCAACAGGAAGAAGGTCCTAATTCCTCTATATAGATCTTTATATCAACAAAAGGGATCAACGGCAGGAGAAAGGAGGTCCTGATTTCTCTATATAGATCTCTATATCAACTAGAGGGATCGCCATCAGAAGGAAGGCCGTCCTCATTCCCCTACATAGAACTTTAGTGAGACCTCATTTAGAATACTGTGTCCAGTTCTGGAGATCATACTTATGTAGCAAGGTCCCAGGCTTCCTTTGGTCTGATATGAACCTCCAGGGCCAGAGACAGCTGACATCCTTCTGCATGTGGTGGGTGCAGAGTAGTTAAGTTATTGGGCGCCAGACACTTCTTGAATGCAAAAGAAAGTTTCTCTTAACATCCTTTTTTTGAGGGAAAGAGGGTTAGGGCCAGGACACCCTTAGGTAGTTGCAATATTGATTGACTCCAAGACTTCAATAGGAGGACAGCAATGCAGGGAAAGGCATCCAGCAAGATGCCCCATCTGCATGTGCAGGAATGCTGTCTCCTATGGCAACAGTCTTTAACAGTTCCAAACACAAAGCTTAACAGTTCCTTCACTTTCACTACAATCTCTCCTTGTAGTTCTTTCATACACTGAGCTCCTGGTCTCTCACTAGACCCACTGATTCACTGTCACTGAATCTCTTGACCTCCTTCAATCTTAATGGTAGTATCTTCCTCAACCATCACCCCCGCTTCTCTTCTGGGTCCCTAGCTTGGCACTCTAGATAGCTCTCAAGCTTCCCACGCTGGCCTGCTCGGTTCCTAGCTTGACACACAAGGCTGCTCTGCAAACGTCACCTCCGCTGGCTGGTTCCCTGGCTTGATTCCCACTGAAGTTTCCAGATTCTTCACCGTCCCCCAGTTGGTGAGAATACTGCTCCAGTACTTGCTTCAGTTACTCACTGTGGTCCCTGGTAATAAGGCAGATAGTCCCTTACTGGCAACAGCTTCCCCTCTACCTCCGACCACGTCAGGTTCTCCGGCCGACAGAACCGTCACTTCTGGTTGGACTGCAAGCCACAATCCCAACCCTACGCTGCTCTCCTACTTCTGGATAGGCCCTCAAACAGCCTAGCAGCCAGATGTGCCCGGGATAGGCCCACTCTCCGGCCTAGCAGCCTGGGCAGTACAACACACGTCCACCCAGACAGCCGTCCAGGTGGCACAAAACATAGATCACCAGTAGTCCACCCGAATATATAGGTTCTCCCCTGCCTATTGACTGAGATACCCCATATACCCATAACCTGACCTTGGGTTGCCCCTCTCATATCTAGTACCACCAAGTAACCGGCCACCTAGTGGTAGAAGAGAAAAGTGCCAAGGCCAAACTTAGGGAGAAATCAATAGATCTCTAGCAATCAAGCAGGATAACTACTCCTCGCAAGTAAATTTTTGAGGAGCAACCCTGCCTAAACTCCAGGGTGCTACACTTACAAGAAGATATTGATAATATAGAGCAAGTCCTAAATCCTCTATATAGACCTTTATATCACCAGAGGAGGAAGGAGGTCCTGATTCCCCTATTTCATTGGAGGGATCCCCAGGAGAGAGAAGGAGGTCCTGAGCAGTGGTGGGACAAGGTCAATTAGTGCCCAGTTCGAAGATTCAAAATTGTGCCCCCCACCCCCGTCCCGGATGCAAGAATTACCCCAGAATTGGTGCCAATAAACTTCTGATCCCACTGCCTCCCTCGTGCCAAATTACATTTCCAGTCCCTACTGCTAAAATATCAACAAAGGAACATGGTCTCCTGGGGGCCGTCATTGACCAAATATCAACATGACCAATCATTGATCAACGATAACAAGGAAATCCTATGGGGTCTGGTATAGAATTTGCCTTTTTTTTTTTGCAAAATTCATACCAAACCTGAAGGCCCTGGTGTGAACTACGGGGGTATCCCCACACTGTTTTGTTTTTAAAAAATAGGCCTTGGCCTATATTGATGTGGGGCTGAAAGGACAAGTCAGAGTCTAGGATTACACCTAGCACCCTGGCATGATGGGAAGGAAGGGCATTTGTTCTATTGATCTTCATAGAAATGTTGGGGGAGGGAGCACCATTGGTCTTCGCGTACGGGGCCGGTGGGCAAACAGGGGGGCCCGGGCACTAGGGTGAATCGGATGTGGGCAGAGAGTGTATCTCTCCCTCCCCCCATCTTTTGGCTGCTGCAGAGAAAGCCATACAGGGGATCGATTCCAGTAATTGCCCCCCCCCCGACAGCACCAATCACCCTCCCTATGCACCATACCTTTCCCCCTGTTACCCAAGCCCTCTGTGTGCTCCCCCTGTCCCCTCTCTCCTTCCCACTGGCAGCTGCAAGCACACAATAGGATCCTTAGGGGTGGAGAGTGGCGGAAGGGTCTGTTAAATATGTCATATTTACCAGCCCCCTTCCTTTCCTGAATGAACACAATGAGCGATCTGTACCAAGCAGTCACTGTGTTCATGCATAACTGAAACATAGTAAATTGTGTTTATTTGGGTGGGGGGGGGGGGGCTCTGTCATGTTGGCTGTATGGAACTCCATGGCTTCTAAGCAGCCCTGAGCTTGGTTTTTGAACGAGTGAGTTTTAGGAAGTGGTGTGACATCCATAGTGTTACGTCAGTTAGTAATCTAGTGTTATGTAAGGAGACTGAAGGGGTGAGCTGGGGGGGTAGAGTGATGGATTGGGTACATGGTAAGACATACTCCTGTGTCTATATTCTTACTCCACCATGTGCCTTTGGCTCTTTCCACTTTGTGTCTGCCCCTCTCCTTTTTCCTCATTCTCCACTCTTCCTTGTCTCTCCTGGGCCAATGGGAGGTCAGAGTGCTTAAGATAAGAATGCAGTGATATTACATATCCAAGGACGACACGTGTGGATCTTTCCATATTGCTGAGTAATTGTTTCTAAACTTAGGCTCATTTAGCTTCCTTCCCCTGACCCCTGCACCCTGTCCCAGCTGCACCGCACGTTTACACCAAGGCTACACGGTGCTGTGCACATCACACATTCCTGAGTCTGTGCAGCCTGGGATATTGTCATTTCCAAGGCACAGTGAAGAGGAATGAGTATGACTTTGCACCCAACATGTTACCTGCAAATGTTCCAATCTGAGTGCAATTTAGGAAGACAGCAGAAGTCTACTTTCCAAAACCCATACTGTACTCTTCTCCGATCAAATTTTTCTTCCAAGCCAGGATTGAATTGGATAGGAAGCTTTGACAACCCTTGTTAGCACTGGCAATATTTTTTTTATTTTTTTTTGTAATTTAGGGGCAGCGTCACAAGCAGGCATTTTCCATGATCACCAGACTACTTCCAAAGAGAAGTACTGAGCAGGTAGGCTGCGCGCTGTGTGCGTCCTAAGGTTTAACTTTCAGTTTCGACTACCTTTAGGAATCAGGTTAGAACACACAGTATGTGTGTGTGTGTATATATATATATATATATATATATATATATATATATCAGGGGCAGATCCAGAGGCTAGTCTCGGGAGGGGCATTGCCAGAAAATATGATTTTTTGCAGGCAATTTACCAGGGAAATGGCTGGTGTTGGTGCTTCAATCATCACGGCCCCATAGTTGTCATGGTTGTTATGATGTATCGCATTATTTCTATTATTACATTGTAATATAAAGTGAAATAGTTCAACTCACCATAATGCAGAATCAGTGGGAGCCCCGAGTGTGTCACTTGCCACGTCACCTGCCACACGTTGGGGATTGTCGACCTGCCTTGTCACCTGCCACAAGTTGCAGATCTTCACTTGCCATGTCATTTGCCACACGTTGCGGATTGTCCACTAGCCACGTCACCTGCCACAAGTTGTGGCTTGTCCACTTGCCGCGTTACCTGCCACAAGTTGCGGATTGTCATTCGCCATGTCACCTGCCACACGTTGCGGATTGTCCACTTGCCACGTCATCTGCCACAAGTTGCGGATTGTCCACTTGCCACATCACCTGCCACATGTTGCAAATTGTCACTTGCCCCGTTACCTGCCACAAGTTGCGGATTGTCACTTGCCATGTCACCTGCCACAAGTTACGGTGTGTGATTTGCCACACGTTGCAAATTGTCACTTGCCACAAGTTGCAGATTGTCACTTGCCATGTCACCTGCCACAAGTTACGGTGTGTGATTTGCCACACGTTGCAAATTGTCACTTGCCACACGTTGCGGATTGTCCACCTGCCTTGTCACCTGCCACAAGTTGCAGATCTTCACTTGCCATGTCACCTGCCACAAGTTACGGTCTGTCATTTGCCACACGTTGCAGATTGTCCACTAGCCACGTCACCTGCCACAAGTTGCGGATTGTCCACTTGCCGCGTTACCTGCCACAAGTTGCGGATTGTCATTCGCCATGTCACCTGCCACATGTTGCGGATTGTCCACTTGCCACGTCATCTGCCACAAGTTGCGGATTGTCCACTTGCCACATCACTTGCCACATGTTGCAGATTGTCCACTTGCCACATCACCTGCCACATGTTGCAGATTGTCACTTGCCCCGTTACCTGCCACAAGTTGCGGATTGTCACTTGCCATGTCACCTGCCACAAGTTACGGTGTGTCATTTGCCACACGCTGCAAATTGTCACCTGCCACGTCACCTGCCACAAGTTGCAGATTGTCACTTGCCATGTCACATGCCACAAGTTGCAGATTGTCACTTGCCACGTCACTCTGCAGACTGCAAGGTGGAGAAGATGAAGGGGGGAGGTGGATGGAGCCAACACTCACTCAGAGAAAGAAGAATGCTGGACATTTTAACTAGTCTGTCTAAACTGCAGCATTAACTGTTCCCCTATCTAAGGCTCCTGTCACGTCGGCTCTGAGACTCACTGACTTCACTCGTTGGTAGACACCAGGCGGCCCAGGCGCTAGCAAAGAGTGCAGGGAAGAGGCTCCACCCACCTCCTCCGGCTCCTGGTCAGTGCGGCGCAGTGGCTTAATAACATTAGACGAGTCTCTCTTCTTGGTGCCGCTGATCGGCTGATGTGAGAGAGACCAGGGCAGAGGCAAGTGACAACATGACATGTCAGTGTGGAATTTTTTTCGGGGGGGGCAATTGCCCTGTTGCCCCCTTCCTGGATCCGCCCCTGATATATATATATATATATATATATATATATATATATATATATATATATATATATATATTGTGACAGAGCGTTGCCCTGCCAGGGTATAGAAAGAGGTTGTGACCCATAATTCTCCACGAGACGGCTTGAGGGGCTCCAGGGAGCCTGTGACATAAAGAGGAAACTGGCTTTTCAGTTTCTTCTGTGTTTTCTTAGGTTAGTTTTGGGACCTGGAGCCTGGAGATTTCAAAGTGATCCAGGTGCGGTGAAATCTTCAATCCTGGGTGCAGGTATTCAGAACAGCCAGCATACTAATTGGTCAGGTGTGTGCTGGGCCTTTAGTAATAACCTGACCATGCTTCTGAGCTCCACCCCGGCAGACAGGAGGTCTGGCCCAGGAGTCAGCAAGGCTTCACGTGGAAGCCAGTGCAGCAAGAGGCTGCTACCGTGTTTCCCCCCGCAAATAAGACCGGGTCTTATATTTCTTTTGGCTAAAAAAATGCATTAGGGCTTATTTTCAGGGGATGTCTTATTTGTCCCCTGTCTTCTCTCCCTCCCTGTCAGCTCAGGAGTCAGCATCTCTGTAATCCCCAAAATAAACCCTAGTTAAAGTTCTTGTAAAATCATTTAATCCACTGTAAATGGATTATATAATGTCCAAGGTGGGTCTTTATGTAACATTGTTAGAAAATACAATTTATTTATTTATTTACAGCGCTGCTTTGCTTTCGCATGACCCGCCGGAGCTCTTCTTCCCCGCTCCAAGCACTGCTGAGGGAGATGCCGAGGTCTCCGCTGATGTAAGCCCTGCTCCTAGCACTCCTGAGGGAGGGGCCTCTGCTGTCAGGCGGGAGGAGGAGAGCTCCGCCGGGTCACATGAGCGCCCAGCAGTGCTGTAAATAAGGTATTTTCTACAACAATGTTACATAAAGACACACACTGGACATTATATAATCCTTTTACAGCGTGGATTATATGATTTTACAAGGACTTTAACTAGGGCTTATTTTTGGGGTAGGGCTTATATTGCAGCCATCCTAGAAAATCGATAGGTTTTATTTTCGGGGGAAACGCGGTAGCTGTGTGCACCTAGTTGGTCGGTGAACAGTCTGTAGGAGACAGACAAGGGCCTGGAGTGTAAGGTCAGAGCTGTAGTACTGCAAGTGAAAGCCAAAAGGGCTGAATGTCGTTTATGTTGATGGGAAAAGGAATGCTGAAAACCCCTGTGAGGGAAACTCATGTTTTGTGTTTACTGAACTATCTTTTAATAAAAATGGGCAAACAAAAGACCTTAAAAAGAAGAAACAGCGAGTGGCGGTCTCCTTAATGCTCTACAGTTGATGCTAGTTCTTACAACATACACACACACACACGTTTGTGTTTGAGCTTTGGGGTGCACCCCTTAACGCAATAGGCGGCGCACACCTATGGGTTAGAATACAGGTTATGGTTGGTGCCAAGGTTTTGCGTTAAGGTGAAGCTGGGGTTATGCCCCGTACACACGATCGGAGCCTGTTGGTGGAAAGTCCAACCATGTGTACGCTCCATCGAACATTTGTTGTTGGGCTTTCCGCCAACAAATGTTGGCTAGCAGGTTCTCAAATTTTCCGCCAACAAAACTTTGTTGTCGGAATTTCTGATCCTGTGTACACAAGACCGTCGCACAAAAGTTCACGCATAGTCAGAATCAAGCAGAAGGAGCCGCCCTGACTATTGAACTTCCTTTTTCGCGGCTCGTAATACGTGTTGTACGTCACCGCGTTCCCACGTTCGAAATTGTTGGCCAACATTTGTGTGACCGTGTGCATGCTAGACAAGTTTGAGCCAACAATCTTCGAACAAAAATCCACGGTTTTGTTGGCGGAAAGTCCGATCGTGCGTACAGGGCATCATGCCGCCTACAGATGATAGCACATTCCGACAACAAAATCCTGGATTTATTTCCGATGGGCGTTGGCTCAAACCTGTCTTGCATACACACGGTCACACAAATCTTGTCGGAAATTCCGAACGTCAAGAACGCGGTGACGTACAACACGTACGACGGGCCGAGAAAAATGAAGTTCAATAGCCAGTGCGGCTCTTCTGCTTGATTCCGAGCATGCGTGGAATTTTGTGCGTCGGAATTTACGGCAACGGATTTCGTTGTCGGAAAATTTGAGATCCAGCTCTGAGGTTTCATGTTAACTGTTAGGTCAGGAAAGGTTAACTGTCAGGTTAAGGGTTAGAGGGTTGTTTTCCTTTTATTGGTTGAACTAGATTGTCTTTTTTTTCAACCAGGCTATGGAACTATTTGTAGAGTTAGGTTGTATTTATCGCAAACAACTAAACGCGTACATGTAATACAAGGGATTGTATTTTTGTCAATCACTCCAAATATATACATAGCCCTGCCATATTTATGTCCCATATTTTCTCTATCGGAGTTAGGTAATTTGGGAAAGGTAATTTCCCCATTGGCTAGGCTAATGAAGGAAGTACAGAAGACTTTTAAGGTCATCAAACTGCTCTCTACCCCTGACAGCATGGTTGTTATTAGCATGTTAGTGTAGCAGTACCCCCCGTAGGGGCTGCTGAGTGATGTGGCCCCCCTGTCACCCTGCCCAGCCCCGCATTTACTTCCAGACACTCCAAGACAATGAACAAGTCCATCAGCTTTGTTTTTGTATTTTATTGAGGGATTAGAACTTGGATGGGGTTAAGGAATCCATGGGATGTCCAGAAAATGACTCTTGCATGGTATGGGACAATTCAGATATTCTCCTCCTGCACAACACTTGCCGCAGACTATCTCTCCTTCTCCAGCACAATTCTTCAGGCGCAGCTAGCACATGGATAGGCCTAACTCTGGGTTTAGCCAGGCCTTGGCAAAGTTCCTTATTACAGGCAGGGACCGCGGGCCCCTGTGGTGTAGCAAAAGGCAGTTCTGGTGCTAGCTGCCCTCTTTGGTGGGCTACTGATCCCAGTCAGCCCATTGCAGACCCTGAAAGCCCTCCTGACTGCAGCGGCCCACTTCACTGCTAGTAACATCACAGTCTCTCCTGCTGGCTCTACATCCATCTTATGCTGCGTACACACGACCGGTTTTGCCGTCGGAATAAACTCCGAAGGTTTCTCCGACAGAACTTCGACGGAATTCCATTCAAGCAGTCTTGCCTACACATGGTAAAGTCCGACCAAAGTCCAAGGGTGACGTACAACACTTACGACGGGACTAGAAAAAGGAAGTTCAATAGCCAGTAGCCAATAGCTTCCGTCTCGTACTTGCTTCAGAGCATGCGTCGTTTTTGGTCCGTCGGAACAGCATACAGACGAGCGGTTTTCCTGATAGGAATTGGTTCCGTTGGAAATATTTAGAACATGTTCCATTTCTAGGTCTGTCAGAATTTTCGGGAAAAAAAAGTCCGATGAGGCCTACACACCATCGGAATAGGTAATGAAAAGCTTCTGTCTGACTTTTTCTGTCGGACATTCCGCTTGTGTATACGCGGCTTTAGACTGCACAATCCCAGTCCTCTCCGGCATGCCTCTCCCTGCTCTCTCGACTGTGCCTGCCACTCACCGACACCTGATGGATCCCCCCTGGAGACTTGCCTGGCAGTATTCCCCGCTGTCCTCTCCTGCTCCTGTTCAGGACACCCCTTGGGTTGTTGGGGTTCCTGTTCAGCTCCAAGCCCCTGGCCCAAAGTCACCCCCCCAGAATGGGGTGCTCCCTACAAGGCGCCTACAGCCTAACACAGCATCTCCAGTTCTTCCACCCGAACAACTCCTCCCCAGCTGGGCTGACTCCAGGTATTAAAGGAGGCCTGCCCCCTGCCAATCCAGGTTGGGGATCGGTCAAGGCTCCTTAGAACATCCCAGGCAGCTCCACCTCTCTCCCCCACCTTCCTTCTAGAATCCTCTAGAAGCGGAAGGAAGGTATCCAAAGGATGAAACTAGCTTTGAGTCATCAGCCTACTCTAAACCACTCCCAGCCACAGATCCAAACTTTCAGCTAGGCTTGCCTAAATTTCCCTGCACTGACAAAAATCTCAACTCTAAGTAGAGGGTAGTACCTTAGCATGGGGGAACTGCAAGCTGGATGTATACTACTGTTACTCATGGCCGTTCAGCACCCCCTCATGGCCGGAGGCCTTCACATACAAAAGGATAGCATCCTTTACAACTGCCAGTTGACTGACTACAGAGACATTTTAAGAGACACAGCATTGAGCTCTTCTTCTTTCCACCAGCTCTTCCCATACTCTACACTAGGGCTGGGGAAAAAATCAATATAAATCTTGAATCGAGTTGAGAGGTCAAATCGATTCAAAATTTAAGAAAATCAATTCTTTTATATTTTTTTTTTCACCGCGCCGGTTCTGAGGAGCTGCAGGCAGGAGTTTTTTAGGCGAGGCCGCAGCTTCGGCCTAGTCCGCGAGGCCAGACGCCACAGACTAGTCCGAAGCCACGACCTCGCCTGAAAACTCCTGCCCGCAGCTCCTCAGGACTGGCGCGGTGTCCAAAAAACAAAAACTCGATTTGAATCGTGAGGTTTTTTTAAGAAAATCGCTGATTTTTTTTTTTGATTTTTTTTTAGCAAATCGCCCAGCTCTACTCTACAATTGACCATATTCAACCCACAGGCAAAGAGAGGAGCCACCGCACATACTTCACAAGGCCTTGCACACTGTGGTTCTAAGCTTAGTCCCTAGGAGGGTTCTGTTCCACAGTGGGCCCTAAGATAGCGGTCCAACCTCTTGGCAGAATAAATTATAAACCTATACAGGAGGGGCAGCGGGGGGGGGGGGGTGACATTTACTGCAACCAATCCTCGTTATTTTTCTTCTGTGGCAGCTGAATGCCAGTGAGAGGGACAAGAGGAGAAGCCGCCTTTCAACTGCCTCTGGAAGGTAATACAGGGGATCGGTTCCAGTAAATTCCGTCCCCCACTGCCCCTTCTGTCCAGGTTTCCGGGGTCAGCAAGGAAGGATTTATTTTTTTCATATTTGTTGGAAGTTTGGCTTTCATTTTAACTTTTGTACACTAAATGATGATAGTCGAGGTAAGTTACATTCACCTGTTCTTGTTCTGTAGATGTAAACACCCCATGTCAGACATCTTCGTGACTTCCTCGGTTCAAATTAATGTCAGGAGCAGCATGGGACATCACAAGCCTAAATCACGGGCTATGTTCCTGGCACTCGTTGTAAATGAAGAGGTCCATGGATAAGCGGTGAACAGTGAACATTACAGGACAGGTGTAGTTGACTGTGACTTACTGCTACTAACTATACCGTGACCTTAGTAAGTCAGGACCTTGACAAACCTACTCACAAGAGAGAGAGAAGATTTCGGGCCAATTCAGTTCTGTCTGTTCTTGTGCGTTTCATGCATTATTGTGCGTAGCGTGAAGACATCCTATTAATTTTAAAAGGGCTGCCAACACACAAGAACGGACCAAAAAAACGGACATGCAGCATTTTTTTTTAATCTCTATGTAATGCACCAAAAAGCATGTGTGTCAGGGCTGCATTGCCTTGGTGCATTGGGGATGCCATTCAAAATGAAAGACACCACAATGTGTTAATGCATGCAACATGCATTGCCGCAACATGTGCATTGCCTCACTGCATTGGCAAAGGTGTGTTTGGGCCAATAAATGTCATCAGAGTTGCATTGTTGCTTATTATTTAACAATATGCAAATGCTGAAAAATAAAGACAGTACAGTTTTTGCACTGCTGCATTTAGAATTACTTCACAGCAGTTGAAAAAAAAATCAATCGGTGCAATTCCTTACTGAGGAAGTCAATGCCCTGACGACACGCGTCTAGGGGGTGGAGCTTACGCACTGATATCACACCGCGGCCATCTTGAAAATTGGATGTTTGCCATGCCTTGCAGTTTGCACATGCTGATTGTGCTTCACTTGTAAGTGTATTCATTTACCTTTTACCATTTACCTTTTTAGTATTAAATCCTTTGAAAACGGAGAGCACTAGATGTTACCTTTCTTTTACACATAACATTCATTGGGCAAGGCGATCCGTGTTCTTGGAACCCTATTGAGGAGCCATTCTGGTAATGCAGCATACATTCTCTTCTTTAATGGGATAATAATGAAGCTGCTTTGCTGGTGATACTGATGAAGTTCTGCCAAACGTATTTTCAAAGGCATTTTTTTATAGTGATATCAAGAAAAATATTATTATGCTTTATTTTAATTTTTTTTGGGGCAAGTTACCACAACACTATTATCCCATAGTTTTTAAGATCAAAGATACAACTATGTTGGCGTCCCTTGTCAATTTTACATTGTATTTTTTTAAATGTAACTGCCTACTCCCAAACTGTCATTTAAAGTAAAACACATAGCCAAGTATTATTCTCCACAATTTTTTTTATTGTGCATTAAAAAAAGGAAAACAAATAAAATTAGACATGCTATCTGCCAATAGAACTTAACCAAAAAGTGCATTCTATGCATCCAAAAATATAGAAAATATAACAAATAAAATCATTATTCAACCAAAAAATAAAATAAAAGCCTCATGCATGTGTCCTGCTTCTTAATATAGGGGGTCAACAATGCCAAGAGTTGGTGAAAGCAGGGGTCCGTGTCATCCGGAGATAATTCCGAAAAACATCCGGATTATTCTCCTGGAGCTCCCGCAGCAAAGGCATATGACATAATTGGTGACCATTAATAAAACAACCAATTTTTGGTCCAAGAACTCCTCCTCCTCCCGTTCCTGGACTGGACTTGGGTCAAAGCAATAACTCCAAGGCCAATAATAAATAACACGTTATCTCCTCCGATTCCGTAACATGTCTGGTTGACGAACGGCGGTTCAGAAATGAACTGAAAAGCACGAAATGAAAAGCGCGAACTGAAAAGCGCTAAATGAAGAGCGTGAAATGAAAAGCGCGAATCAACACTCACCAAACTTCTACTAACACGAAATTATTAGAAGGAGCCCAAAGGGTGGCGCAAAAGAGCTGAAAAGCCACGTAGCACATCACTACGTTGGCGTTTGTTGACAATTCCTTGCCGTTTGTATGCAAGACAAAATCCAGGCACACGCCTTTGAAAAAAAATCCAAGGTTTTGTCTGTGGAAAATCCGATCGTGTGTACGAAGCTTAACATAGAAGTAAGGGATGACAAGCTCATGGAAGATGAAATCTCCGAGGAGACGGTTGGAGACCGATCTAGGAGATTTCACCTTCCATGAGCTTGTCATCTCTTACTTCTATGTAAGTGTTGGATAACATATTATTGTACACATTAAACCTTGCACTCAGAGGCGGTTTTCTGCTTTTTTTCCAAACTCATTTCAAAGGTATTGTTTGAGAATTCTAATGCCGCGTACACACGGTCGGATTTTCCGACGGGAAATGTTGGATGTGAGCTTGTTGGCTGAAATTACGACCGCGTGTGTATGCTCCATCGAAACATTTGTTGTCGGACTTTCCGCCAACAAATGTTGGCTAGCAGGTTCTCAAATTTTCCGGAAGCGCTCGGTCTTGTAAAACTAGCGTTCGTAATGCAGATATCACATGACCATTGAACTTCCTCTTTATCGGCTCGTCATACGTCTTGTACGTCACCACGTTTCCAAATTCGGAAATGTTGGCCAACATTTGTGTGGCCGTGTGTATGCAAGATAAGTTGGAGCCAACAACCTTCGAGCAAAAGTCCACGGTTTTGTTGTCGCAAAGTCCGATCGTGTGTACGGGGCATAAGAGTTGCTGTCCTACATCTTGTTTTCGGTGGTTCCGGACCTCCTCCATAAGAGTTCATTTTCCTGCATCAATTCAAAGAGACGCCATGTAAAAAATATCCAAGTTCTCTACAGTGTTGCTGAACGAGCAATTTCCTAAACTTCAAGTGTATACTGAAAAGTTCAATATCTCTATTATAAACAACACTCTTACTAGCTGACCTGGTGTTAAGATGATACAATAAATCAGAAGTATTCCGTCCATTTTGTCTTCTCTCCAGCATCACCCTTCAGGAATTCCTTAAAAACCCATCACTGCTTTTACTGGCACCCTCACCTAGCCCGCGTCGTGTGTTTACACAGTGGCAGCCCTGAAGGCACCGCGCCAGAGGATGTAAAGTCCTTGAGGATTAAAAATAGCAGTCTGGCTATTTATGAGCTGCACTTGTTAAGTGCCCTTGGGTGGATGCCATCTGGCCACGGGCCAACTGCTGATTATTCAGTACAACTCAAAATATTGGAAGCATAATGAGCAAAAAAAAAAAACACTCCATTAATAACAAGTGCTCTTCTCATCTTCTTGTAGTCCTCTTATGGAAGACGAATTGGGAGCCTTTATCCTTGTGTGTTAATATGCTGTTATGATATTATGACTTTTATAGCCTTGATAAGGCCAAGAATAAACTAAAGTGGCTGCAAACTCGAACCTAATGACAATTAGCTTGCTCTTTGCACTGTGTGTGATAAACAATTGCCGTCTTTTTTTTTTTAAGTACTTGTTTTCACTTGCTTTTCTCGACAAATCAGGAATCCCTACAAGAATCGGGATACTTTCTACAAATCGGGAATCTTCTACCTACAACTTTTAAGTAAGGGAGAGTTATAACCCCCATCCGTTTATTTATTTTTGCCATCTCTTTCCCATTGGGGAGATTCACCTTTACTTCCTGTCTCATAGCCAAAACAGGAAGTGGGCGATAATCCCCGCAAATTAATTGGAAAATGTACCCTTTGTTACTTTTCTGGGGACAACCCAAAATTTGTGGTTTTCTTTACTTTCACTTTCGATGCTAATGATAAACAGTACAGATAGAGAGGTTGAATCTCCCTAATGGGGGGCACAGACAGCTATAAAAACATAATAGGTGTTCTAATTCCTCTCCACTCTATCCAAAACTGCTAAAAAAAAAAAAAAAATAGTTTTGCCTTTTGGTTACACTTTAACTTCCTTAGACCAATGGTCTACTTCCTCGGGAGATAACAGGAAGTACAAAGGAATATGTCAGAAATTGTACAAATACATCCAATTAAAGAGATATTAAAGCCTTGTTTTTCTTTTTTTTAAATAACAAACATATTATACTTACCTGCTCTATGTAATGGTTCTGCACAGAGCAGCCCGGATCCTCCTCTTCTCAGGTCCCACGCTGGCGCTCCCGACCCCTCCCTCTTGCCAGGTGCTCCCATAGCAAGCAGCTTGCTCTGGGGGTACCCAAGCAGGCGGACTCTCCCGCCGACCCGCCGCTCTGTGTGTCTATTCACACACGGAGCCGCGGCTTGGCCCTGCCCCCTCCATCTCCTGATTGGCTCACTGTCTGTGATTCACAGCAGAGTCAAAGCTCTCGTGGACATCACTGGATCTAGAGGGGGCTCGGGTTAGCATTTGGGGGGGGGGGCTATTGCACACAGATGGTTGTTTACCTTTAAGCATAGAATACATGAAGGTAAAAAAGACCTTGTGCCTTTACAACCACTTTAATAGAAGCCAAAAAAATGTCAATGCTGGCAATCATCTCAGTAAATAATGCTTATCTTAACACAAGTCTATCTACAACAGGGATGTCAAACTCAATGTTATGACAGGCCACATCAGCATTATGATTGCCCTCAAAGGACCGGTTGTATCTGTAAGACTATATAAATTTATTCAGGGTTCTTTTTTTTCACAAGAGAAGAGGTGCAGAAACGCAACCACCTCGCCCCCACCCCCTTCGCTGAACAGCATTGAACGGTGGGTGGAACAAAATTGCAGTGGAAGGGGAAATAAATACCAGGAGTATGTTATGTATGGAGTTTAGGGATAAGCTATGTACAGAGTATAGTTTCAGGGGTGCACAATCTGCAGAGTTCAGGGGTGCACTATGTACACACAGAGAGCAGGGTTGAGGAGTGCACTACACACAGAGTGCAGGGTTGGGGAGTGCACGACACACAGAGTGCAGAGTTAAGGAGTGCACTACACACAGAGAACAGAGTTGAGGAGTTTGCTACACACACAGAACAGAGTTGAGGAGTTCGCTACACACAGAGTTCAGGGCTGAGGAGTGTGCTACACACAGAGAACAGAGTTGAGGAGTTCCCTACAAACAGAGTTCAGGGTTGAGGAGTGCATTACACACAGAGTGCAGGGTTGAGGAGTGCGCTACACACAGAGTGCAGGGTTGAGGAGTGCGCTACACACAGAGTGCAGGGTTGAGGAGTGCGCTACACACAGAGTGCAGGGTTGAGGAGTTCGCTACACACAGAGTGCAGGGTTGAGGAGTGCGCTACACACAGAGTTCAGGGCAGAGGAGTGCGCTACACCCAGAGTTCAGGGTTGAGGAGTGCGCTACACACAGAGTTCAGGGTTGAGGAGTGCGCTACACACAGAGTGCAGGGTTGAGGAGTGCGCTACACACAGAGTGCAGGGTTGAGGAGTGCGCTACACACAGAGTTCAGGGCAGAGGAGTGCGCTACACACAGAGTGCAGGGTTGAGGAGTGAGCTACACACAGAGTGCAGGGTTGAGGAGTGCGCTAGACACAGAGTGCAGGATTAAGGAGTGCGCTAGACACAGAGTGCAGGGCTGAGAAATGCACTAGACACAGAGTGCAGGGTTAAGGAGTGCGCTACACACAGAGTGCAGGGTTGAGGAGTGCGCTACACACAGAGTGCAGGGTTGTGGAGTGCGCTACACACAGAATGCAGGGTTGAGAAGTGCCACATACAGAGTGTAAGGTTTAGGGGTTTGCTATGCACAGTGTGCAGGGCTCAGCTCTCTTTCACAGGATGTCCACATCTAATTTCCACCCCTCCTTGGCTCTGACCTCTGCACCACTATTCCTCATACCTCACCTCTGCATACATCTCCTTCAACAGGCTTCATCTCTACCCCCCCCCCCCCCTCCAAAAGCTTCCTCTCCTCTCTCTCATCTGAAGGAAGATCATTGTTCAGCATCTATGCACTCAAGCACAGATGAGGATCACAGTGCAGCTTACCATGGGTTCCCCAATCCCACACTGCACCTGCATTTCCTTTCTCCCCACTGTGAGTAAAGGGAAGGCAGGGATCTTTGAGAGCAAGAGGAAAGCTGTCCTTATAAACACAGAAGGCTTCTGTGTTTAAAAGTGACAGTGGAAAGTGAGAGAAGAGGACAAGAACCGAAGGTGTCAGTTCTACAAGGTTCCGGCTGAAAAAAAGCCCTGGGTGTGAGGGCCACATGAAATGGCTTGCAGGTCTGGATTCGGCCTGCAGGCCTTGTGATCCAAACTGAATTTACAGGTGCTGCTCAAGGCTCCACCGGGTCCTCCTATGTAGCAACTGCTTGGAGTACAGACAAGGACAGAGCTCGTCCCAGCTCTAGACATCTAATGGAAAAGGGAAAAGTCTTGGAAGTCACACATTTCTGCAAAACTCTGTTTGAAGGTATATGACAGTCTCAGCCTGGGCTTGTGACCTGGTTGGAGCCCAGACTGAGGCTGTCATACACCTTCTTACGGGGTGCGACTTCCAAGACTTCTCCGTGGGCCTTGTGTTTGACACATGCGATCTACAACCTCCAAAGTAGTTGCTCCCAGGGGTGTGGAACAGGTGGGGGGGGGGGGGTGCAGGGACCCAGGAGAAGCAAATCTCCAACCTAAAGCTGATTCTCGGAAAACTAGATTTGTATTGAGGTACCTCTGTACGCATGGAAGAACTGATCTGTTGATGTACTTTTTTTATTCCATAATTGATTTGGTTTAAAGGACACTTTTTTCTCACACTGCCCGCTCTCTTTCTCTGATTTACAAAGTGCAATACCTCTCTGGCGGCTCTTTACACCTAATTCAGAGCGGCACAGTGGTCTAGTGGGTAGCACTCTCACCTAGCAGTAAGAAGAGTCGCTGGTTCGAATCCCAACCACGACACTACCTGCCTGGAGTTTACATGTTCTCCCTGTGCCTGTGTGGGTTTCCTCCGGGTACTCCGTTTCCTCCCACACTCCAAAGACATGCTGGTAGGTTAATTGGATCCTGTTTAAATTGTCCCTAGTATGTATGAATGTGAGTTAGGGATCTTAGATTGTAAGCTCCTTGAGGGTAGGGACTGATGTGAATGTACAATGAATATGTAAAGCGCTATATAAGTACCTGAAATAAATAAATAAAAAAAAATAAAATAATTAAGGGGGAAGTGGTTACGGCTTTTCCACCCGCTATGTATTAAAGCACCTGTGGTTTGCTGATTTATGTCCCTTGTGGTAGGAGTAGATTTAATATAACAAGAGCTAAAGCAGAAAACCTTGTTCTAGTCTTAACTTACAGTAAGTAACTCAAAGCAGCAGCACGGAAAATTGAAGTACTAAAATTTTTAATATTAAAGATCTTATTCCGAGCACAGCATGTCATGCCTGTAGCAGCGGTTCATGGGTGAGTACCTCTGCTGCCGATCGAATGCTGGTTTTCCAGCAGGTTTTCTAACGACCAGCTTCTGTTAAAAGAAGGGGCTACACATGAATTTAAATTTGGCCAGTTCCTACTGAGCTGGCTGAATTTTGATCAATGTATGGCAAGCTTTAGATGAATTCCAGACCTCCTCTTCATCACAGAAAGGGAGCCTCCTGCAGCGTGGCTGACAGCATGGTCATCCCTCTAGAGTCACCTCTGGTAATGACCCTGGTCAACTAACAAACTGTGTTCACTGCACGTATTTCTGGATCTGTTCCTGGCCTGTAAGCGCTGTGTCATGGAGAATTATCCTGCTGGAAAAGCTGTCCTCTGACATTCACACAGCTGCCATGAAACAATGCTTCTTATCAGCATGGATATTTAAATAACCTGACATTTAATCATGGGAAAACATTTTGATTGGGTGACATATCCCAGCTTTGTTTCAATTTTTTGGCAATCACCCAAACCTTAGTTGTCTGTGGGAATTTGTGTTACAACGCTGTGGTAAATCTATAGGTGGACAACCAAATTATGTAAAGACCTAGCAATATATGAAAACAGGGCTTTTTTTCAGTAGGAACTAGAGGGAAATCAGTTCCACCACCTCTGGATCAGGTCTTCTGCTCCCTGCTCACCACTATCACTTCATAACACTGAAGTCCAGCTTCTGTGTTTACAAGCGATAGCTCATCTCCCAGTAGCTCCCACAAGTCAGATCTCCTGCGCAGATCCCTCTGAGTGCCGGACAGGGACAAGGGAGATACAGAACATGTGCCCAGGGTTCACCGCAGTAATGGGCAGGAGAGGGTGCGTGGTAGGCTGCACCCTCTGTGGTCTCCATTTTTTCCCTGGTGACCAGTTGTTGATGCTCCTACTGCATGATCTTCCTTGCAAGTCACTGTAGTAAAGTATAGTATGCTGGGAGGTACTACAGCCGGATAGGTGCCTTAGCTTAATATTGCAACAAAGGTTAGACATATGACAGATGGTGCAGCTTTTAAGGAGGGGGGAGAAGATGAGGGCAGTGGAGGGGGGGGGGGTTGTTTGCAGAGGGAAGAGCTACTATTTGATGCCATTTGGCGGGTATGTGTGTGTGTTGGGCATGGTTGAGTTCCTGCACTTATTCTCTGAGAAAAAAAGCCCTGTATAAAAATAATATTTGTTTGGATAAAGAGGGGGGTGGATTAGAAACCCCTCACACCCAGTTGGATTTGACATTGGTCACCTGGACAGGAAATGAGGAAAAGTCTTCCTGGTGGTGGGAAAGAGAGCAACAGAGCTACCAACCATCCCTGATTTTGAGGGACTGTCTCTAATTTGGAACAAGGTCCAAGGCTCTGTCCCTCTTTCCTCCTCATGTGTCCCTCATTTTGGTCTGATCTATATAGTTGTATGTAAAATGCACTTTTTACCTTTCAAAAAGTGTTTCTCAGTGCTAAACTTTTCATCCAATTTCTAATATGCTGTATTTGTATATGGCAAAAGCCAATATAAAGGAATGGTAGTGGTAAAAAAAAATCACTTCTGGGTTTAACTAATCTTTTTTTTTATTTATTGTATAATTCTCCAAGAGGGGAGCGTGACAGGGGGTGTGTCCTATACCTACATACTTTTGCTAATAGGTGTCCCTAGTTGCCATCTCAAAAAGTTTGGAGGTATGGAGCAATATCTGGAAGACTTTAAATCTGTGCTGGAACCATGGATTTATCCTATTGGTGAAGAAAAGTATTTGGTCTGGAACCGTCTCCATGCCAGAGCATCTCCGCCATTTCCTTGGTTTTTTACCAAGTGGATCAAATATTAATTGTCCAGGTGTAACTTTATTCCAATGTGCATTAGGATAGAGGATGGATCCAACGTGTTTTGGGAGCCTCACAATTGCCTTCCTTCATCAAGGCTACAAAAATAATATATACATGAATCCTGATGTGAAATATATACATTTACTGAAATCAAGATTGTGAAAGATATACAATATAATTCCACAGTTGCAATTTACAGAGTGATTAATTAAAAAAATGTAGCCAAACAATTATTAGGCTGTTGGCTAGCCAGTAGTCTATTCATTTTCCTACCATTTTAAGAAAATTGAGGGAGGTAGGCAGGGCCATGGTCAAACCCCATTTTATAGACCAAACAAATAAACCAAGGGTACCAAAAAGCCATATACTTCTCCATCGTATCAGAAATTCTTGCTTTTTTTCCCCTCAAGTAACATTATCTGTGTGACTCTAGACTTGACCTCAGTTGCCGAAAGAGTAGGGGATTTCCAGGCTTTAGCGAGCGTTTGCTTTGCCGTTGTGAGAACATAACTTAGAAGCTTAAATTGAACTTTGTATAAGCCGGGGGCTTTACACTTAGATGGGTGATTTTAGGGGAAATTCGGGGAAAAATCTTGGCCCATAAGTCTAGTAGGGAAGAAAAAATATCAGACCAAAAAAGACTGAGCCACTGGGCAGGTCCACTAAGTATGGTAAAAATTCCCAATTTGTTCACATCCTTGAAAGTGCAAGGTGGAATAGACAGGTACATCTTGAGCAACTCTAACTAAATTATATATTTTTTATATTTTACATCGTTTTTTATGTTTGTGTTTTTTTGTTGTTGTATTTTTATAACTCTAAAATGCGTTGGCTTCATCCTTTCTATTTGTAATATATTATTCCTTGACAATTAATTCTTGGTGTGGTGCTTTATTCTCAGATCCATTCAGCAACAAACTCTCAACAGAGGTTCTTAACCCTCCCCAGTCAGTTTTCAGGACAAACTTTTAGGGGTTTACCCCCCTTCTTCTTGTTAGCTGCTACCAGACTTGTCCACCTTATCAACCGCTCAGTGTCCTCTACCCCTACCTGCCAATCCCTCCACTGGCCTCTGATTGCCCAATTAATAAAATTCAAAATACTAACAACAACATACAAAGCCATTTATAACTCTGCCCCCAGCTACATCATCAGTCTTGGCTCAATATATCATCCAAACCATGCTCTCTGCTTCTCCCAAGACCTACTGCTCTTTAGTTCCCTTGCCTCTTCCTCCCATATTTGCTTCCTCTCCCATGCTCTGGAACTCCCTACCCCAATCAGTCATATAGTTACATAGTAGGTAATGTTGAATAAAGACAATAGTCAATCCAGTTCAACCTGTGTAGGTGTTTGTGTGTGAGTGTCTATAATTATTTCCCATATCCCTGTATGTTGTGTTCTTTAAGATGCACATCCAAGAGTGTTTTAAAAATATCAATACTCCCAACGATTTTGGAAGAGATTTCCACATCCTTATTGCCCTGACAGTGAAAACCCCCCTATCCAGTTTAAGCTTAAACCGCTTCTCCTCCAATCTCATTGTGTGACCCCCATGTCCTTGTACAACCCATGAGACTGAATAATTTGTTTCCTATGTTGGGAATTACCATTGAGGTATTTGTAAATCGCTATTATGTCCCCTCTCTAGTGTCGTTTCTCCAGAGAGAATACATTTAGTGCTTGTAGTGGTTCCTCGTAACTGAGATCCTCTAGTCCCTTTATTCATTTTGTTGCCCTTCTCTGGACTCTCTCCAGTTCCAGCACATCCCTTCTGAGGACTGCTGACCAGAACTGGACGAAATACTCCAGATGAGGCCTAACCAGCGTTTTAGAAAGTGGCAGGATTATAGTTTTATCTCTGGAGTATATCCCTTTTTTATGCATGCTAAAATTCTCCCGCCGTTGGTAGCTACAGCTTGACATTGCATGCCATTCTGAGGACTGAGGTCTGTCATCTTACTAGGCCCCCCAGATCTTTCTCCATCCTTGATTCCCCCAGAGGTTCTCCCCCTAGTGAGTAGTTTGCATTTGTGTTTCTTGCCCCCAAGTCCACTATTTTACATTTCTCCACATTAAACTTCATTTGCCATGTAGTTGCCCACTCTATTATTTTGTTCAGGTCTTTCTGTAAAATTTCTATATCCTGATGAAGGTTATTGCCCTGCTTATTTTTGTGTTGTCCGCAAAAACTAAGATTGAGCTTATATCCCGTCCTCTATATCATGTATGAATAAATTAAACAGAATTGGTCCTACTCTGTCCACCCTTGGAGGATCCCTGAAAACTCATCTCTTCAAGGAAGCCTATCTCAGCTCCACCATACAATGGAATCTTTTATTTCTCCTATTAGCTCATCCCTCTCTCATGAGCAGGGCCCTCCTAACCCTCTTGCATTGAATTGTATTGTAACTATAATGCCTCCCTTTATATTGTAACGTGACGGGCGGACTATCAGCACTATATAAATGCTGTATTATAATAGTACTCTTTCTAAATCCTGCTGTAAAAAGTCATTTCCATCTGGTCATGGAGCAATGGGAGATCTTGGCCTAGCTTATGATTTTTCATGAAACCCCCTCTGGAATTCATTTACCATTGTGTGAAATATGTATACTCCCCAAGGGAACACACCCCATCCTATAAAATAGGATATAGATTTCTTGCACAGACCAATCATGGAACTCCTGCTTTCAAGCTCTCTCATCTCCTCCTCCCATGCTCGTCTCCAGGATTTCTCCAGAGCCTCTCCCATCCTCTGGAACTCGCTTCCTCCATCTATCCCGCTATCCCCTACTCTTGCTACCTTCAGGCGATCCCTGAAAACTCATCTCTTCAGGAAAGCCTATCACGTCTCCAACTAATCTCCTACCACTTCCACCAGCTCATTCCCCACAGTTACAGCCCTTTGTACCACCTGCCCCACCCTATTAGATTGTAAGCTCTTCTGAGCAGGGCCCTCTTAATCCTCTTGTATTTTATTGTATTATAACTGTATTGTCTCCTTTATATATTGTAAAGCGCTGCGTAAACTGTTGGCGCTATATAAATCCTGAATAATAATAATAATAACTTAACTTCTAATGCTCTGTACAAACGACCGGTTTTCCCATCTGAATAAACTCTGAAGGTTTTTCCAACGGAGTTCCGATGGAATTTCGCTCAAGCTGTCCTGCATACACGCGGTCACAACAAATTCCGACCGTCCAGAACGCGGTGACGTACAACACGTACGGCGGGGCTGGAAAATGGAAGTTCAATAGCCAGTAGCCAATAGCTTCCGTCTCGTACTTGCTGTAGAGCATGCGTCATTTTTGGTACGTCGGAACAACATACAGACAATCGGTTTTCTCGATAGGAATTGGTTCCGTCAGAAAAATCTAGAACATGTTCTCTTTCTAGGTCCGTCAGAATTTTCAACGTAAAAAGTCCGATGGGGCATACACACGATCGGAATATACGATGAAAAGCTCCCGTCTGACTTTTTCTGTCGAACATTCCGCTAGTGTGTACACGGCATAAGAGTTGGATGCCCAAAGTATGATTAAACCATATGGAGCCATGTTTCAAAATTGCCAATAATTTTGTAGGTTGAAATTCGGTGAAAGGATGACGCATCCCGCCATAGAACATTTGTTTACCATTGCTCAGTTTTGTATCCCTCACGCAGCTTGTTTTTGATCACTGGCCTTGGATATAAGTGGTTTTCAAAAGGCAGTCCCCGCCATAAATTCCAGCTTTGAGAAGTTTGTGACGTGTAGTTTTTTTCATCATACTGAGTGACGGAATTGCTGATTCAGTTCTGTTTTGGAGTTTGTACCTTCATGGAATTTAGCAGTTATCTTGTGAAGCCTCTGTGTTTGTTCCCATCAGTAAGATTTTTATTGCAATCACTGTCCCTTTTAGTAGATATAGATAGAGCTGATGCTGTAATCATTTGTGAGACTTTTGCCCAACTATACACATTCCAATAGTATGCAGTTTTCTTGAAGAACCAACAATTGCTTAATCACGTGCTCAAGTCCTGACAAAAACAAGGAAGCAATAATAAAAAAAAAGCCCGGATGATTATCTTGCAATACTATACCAAGGTATTCTAACTTAAGCTGGCCATACTTGGATCACAATCCTGTTGGTTCAGCAGGAACCAGACACATTTTGAACCATGTATGGGCATTTCTGTTCATGTAAGGTCGATCTATCGATCACAGAGGAACACAGAGGAACTCTTGAAATAACTTTCCGGTCTCAGGGAACCCCTGGTAAAAATGACTATATTTACAACTCATGATACATTAGTGTGATGGTTAGTGGGAGGAATGCTCCTTACACTTGTGGTCATTGGGAAAAATCCCCCCCCCCCTTAAAGATAGATAAAAGATCAATGATGTCAGTGGGAACTTATCTGAGAAGCAGACATTGCTCAAGGAACCCCTCGCAACCTCTGTAGGAACCCTCAAGGAACCCCTAGAAACCTCTGAAGGAACCCTTAAGGAACCCCAAGCAACCTCTGAAGGAACCCTAGTTGAGAAACCCTGGTTTAGGCTATAATATCCATTTGGATTCAGTGTTCTTTATGTATAAACAATTGACTTGTGATATGTATGGTGCATCATCAGATATGTTCTGTTTCTTTTGCCCCTGAAAAAGAGACACTTGAAATTTGTTGAAATCCTTACAAACATTATATCTATGTTGAGGTCCATTTGTGGACTATTGTGTTCATTTTATGTGTTTACACTAAGAATTTATATTTATGAGAGATTGGATTGCTTTACAGTCAGCCTATGTTTTTATCTTGTCTTAACAGTATTACAATAAAATGTTATCTTTTTTTATTTGATTTGAATTTAGTTGGTGCCTAGAAATCCTGCGCGCTAACTATATATTATATTGCTTACTTGTTTTTAAATAGGATATTGGCACTTTTTTCGGTTTCAAGTGACACATAACTTTCCATACTTCAGGCAGAAACTGCAAACAGTTGCTCTGGGGTAGCCATTTCTGACCCAAACCCTTGTGGGGGGGGGGTCAGGAAAGACTAGAAACAGTTGCTCTGGTGCATCCGTTTGTGGACCAAACTGTTGGGGGAGGGATCAGGAAAGACTGGAGTCAGTTGATGTGGGGTAGCTATTTCTGGACCAAACCCTTGGGGGGATGGGTGCCAAGAAAGACTGAAAACAGTTGCTCTGGGGTAGCCCTTTCTTGACCAGACCCTTGGGGGGGGTCAGGAAAGACTGGAAACAGTTGCTCTGTGGAAGCCATTTCTGAACCAAACCCTTGGGGGGGGTGCCGGGAAAGACTGAAAACAGTTGCTCTGGGGCAGCCATTTGTGGACCCAACCTTTGGGAGGGGGTCAGGAAAGACTGGAAACAGTTGATCTGAGGTAGCTTATTTTGGACCAAACCCTTGGAGGGAGGGGTCAGGAAACACTGGAAACAGTTGCTCTGGTGTAGCCGTTTCTGGACCAAACCCTTGGGGGGGAGTCAGGGTCAAGGAAGACTGGAAACAGTTGCTCTGTGGTAGTAATTTCTGGACCAATTGCTTGGGGCAGGGAGGGGTCAGGAAAGACTGGAAACAGCTGCTCTGGGGTAGCTGTTTCTGGACCAAACTCTTTAGGGGGGGGGGCAGGGAGCAACTGTAAACAGTTGCCCTGGGAGTCTGGAAACAATTGCCCTGGGATTGCCACCTTGGGACCAAAGCTATCGGTATTATAAGAAGTGTTGCATTTGATGGACATTGGCCTTCTTAAAAACTCATAGTGTTGACCCACTGCTTTTATAGATAATGCATACAGTAACTAGTAGACAATAGGATCCAAGGTACTGCACTCGGCCAGTGCTGGAGCAAAGTCCTCCAGTTCAAAGATGCCAAACTATGCTCCCCCCCACTCGACGTGGGCACCTTTGATCATCTTATGCATCTGCGATCTATGATACTAGCACTACAGTGCCACTTCTGATTGTATGATAGATGCAAAGTGCATAAAATGTTGGGCAGCTGGCCGATGCCCCCAGAGTGCTGGTATCTGGTGTGGGCTACACCCTCCTAAGTACACCACTGGTGCAGACAATGAACCTGACCAACAGAGACGTCACTGCCCCTCTGCTTGGGTTCCTCCAGTCGGGTAGGGCAGCAGGAATGGAAAGGGTGAGGCAGTGCCCCCCCATGTATAAAGACACTGCATCTAGGGCAGTTTCCCCCCTGCCCCCCTGCACTCCATCACAGATACCTATAACCACACAGCTCAGGGTTGGGCGCTGGCTCACCAGTAGTTCACTCTCCACCTTAAGTTCAATGGCAGTAAAAAGAAAGGCGGTTGCACTCCAAACTGGAAAGCTATGATTGAAGAATGAATGAACGGTTCAGTGCAAGACGGACCACCTGAGCTCTGTTCTTTCACACGTTTCACTCACAATGAGCCTTTTTTGTGCAGTTGGTGAATTTACTAATAAGCTCATTGTGTGTAAAACTGGTAGTCAGCTTGATAGGACTCACCTTGGTATGCTTGTATTTGTGATTTAGTTAATTAAATTAAATAATCTTTATTTTATGAGATTTTTCTATAATTGCGTCCACCTCCTCTAGATACCATTTGAAGTGGTTTTTCAGTTTTATTTGTCTGTATGAACTATTACACAGCAGATTTCCCTTCAAAGCTTTGGAAGAGAATAGCTGGGGCTATAATTATCCTACAAGAGGATATGGCCGCCTGTCTCACTATGCATTCTTCACTAAATATATTAGTGTAAATATGTGAGGCGGATGCTGTGATCTTACTTGTGCCTGCATGAAAGGTCAGATGTTGTCACATGGATTGTCATAAATCTTTGCACGTTTGTCTGTTGAGCATGATACTGCATTTCTTAAAGTGAAACCATAATATATTTTCACCATTGGAGTCATCATTTTACCGTATTCCATCAATCTGAATATAAATTTAATATTTTTACCTGTTTAAAAGATTAGGACATTTTGAGCGGACTTTACCGGTACCAGAAAAGGAACACTACATAATTTTACAAAATTCTTTTTAATACAAATATATTACAAAAATAGATTCTAAAAATTAGTACAAGAGAAAAGCAAGAAAATTGAAGCTCTCATTGATATAACTACATAATGTACAGTATATATCGTATTGAATCCTTATTATTGCTGGGTCAAAAAGGTCGACGTTTCACTTTATGCTTCCTCAGGACTTTATTTCCTTGACTGTAAACAGGGGGATTCTGTGTAGAATAGAAAAGAAGGGAAACATCATGTTCCAAATAGGATGAGAAATGCAGCATAACATTTATTAATATAGTCCCCATATGTAGTATGGAGAACAGTGTACTAGCAGTGCCACTCACAAATCAGAGAGAGCCCTCATATATGTAACATGCCATGTGCTATCCAGAAGCGGTTATATCAGCGATATCATCCCTAGATCAATCAGCCAAGTAACCAGAAGGCCCTATTCTAAAAGGGACAAGAGGAAAATCAGCCTCTAAAAAAATATAAGCGTAATAATTGATAACTTCCAACCATAGACATAGTAATACACTACTTACTGGGCAGAAAACCCCCAGAGTAACTACACCGGATATAGATCAACCGCCAGTACACAATATCATTCAATCTGGCTTGAACAACGGGCTTGTGTTGTGTAAACAACCAATGGGAATGAACACTGGAATCCCCAGATGGCTGGAACAGGAACACCCGGCTATCCTCGGGGTGGTGAGTAACTATGTAGGTGTATCTCATGATGGACGGTGATCAGATGTCCGCAGTAAATAGAATTAAAGGGGGAGAACAAAAAGGGCCACATAGTCTAATTCCATTTGGGTACACAATAAAATTTAATGAAGTTAGAAAACTTACATTTAGCAGGTTAAAAACAGCGCTTTTTCTAAAAACAAATGGTGGAAGTGGAGTCCCTCTGACGCGTTTCGTCTCCAAGGACATCGTCTGCGGTGTCCCTCCACTGCAGCCCTCCAGATATTTATAGAGAATATATCCCCATACATGAGAGCCAAGCCCCTGTTGTGTTTCCAATGATATTAATGTTACTTCCGGTTAGAAAAGATGGCTGACCAGCGTGCATTCCACTCCTCGATCTGGATCATTTGTTATATGTTCAGTGGTGGTGGAACTCACTTCAGTTACATATCCTGTTAACTGTTGGGATATTCACACTGAGTTTTGAATATATTTTTATTTCATATGGAATTCTGAACCACACTTCGAACATTGTTCACTTGAACTTTTTCTTTGGATATTCATCTTTCGTTATAGTGTTTAATATTTTTGTACATGTCTCTTTAATTTCCAGTGATGATTATTTGGGTTTATTACCCTTTGTTCGATACATGTGTTAAGTCACCTTTTTCATAAGCGCTACACTATTTGTTTTCCTTTGTATTGCTATTTATCCAATTTGCTGTGTTAGCTGCTATTTTTTTAAGGCAGCGCAAAATTACTTGTTACACCATCAGTAGAGCAAAGGACTATGTGTCACGGGGGGGGGGGAGGGTGTCAGAACGGCACACACTGGGGGGGTGGGGTTGGGATGGCATACACGGGGGGATCAGGAGGGCATACACGGGAACGATCAGGAGGGCATACACTGGGGGGCGGAATCAGTGGGGCATACACTGGGGGGATCAGGAGGGCATAAACTGGGGGGATCAGGAGGGCATACACTGGGGGGATCAGGAGGGCATACACTGGGGGGGATCAGGAGGGCATACACTAGGGGGGATCAGGAGGGCATACACTGGGGGGGATCGGGAGGGCATACACTGGGGGGGATCGGGAGGGCATACACTGGGGGGGATCAGGACGGCATACACTGGGGGGATCAGGAGGGCATACACTGGGGGGGATCAGGACGGCATACACTGGGGGGGATCAGAAAGGCATACATCAGGGGGCAGTCATAATGCTTTAAGGAGTTCAATTTCTCACTGGTCTACATGAAAAGAAGATGCAATCCCATTTGTCAGCTAACAGCACCTCTATGCTAAGCTGCAGTAACTCAGCAGACTAAGCATAGAGGTGCCTGTAAACTAATCCACAATGTTCTGCTAGCAGAGATCACCTCCAGGAACATACACTCAGCTCCCTCTGCTCAGCTGCTCACACCTACCACTTCCAGATGAGCATGATATTGTGGGAAAAGGCACATCTCCATCACGCCCACTTAAGCAGAAGCCTGCAGGAGAGAGGCTGAAAAACTGCTGAGGGAGGTACAGGGGGTGGAGAGTGCAGTCCAGAGGTTTCCGAGTAGTAATTCATGCTTAGAAGGGCTTTGAGTTGCCCTGACCGCGGCTCTGGTTACCCGGGGCTCGCTTGGCCTCGGAGTCTGTAATATCTGCTCGGGGGGAGCAATTGCCCCATTGCCCCCCCGGATCCACCCCTGGCACCCGGCTGTGGGGATAAATTCCCGAACCTGCCAAAACTATCTCTCCGGGGGGGGGGGGGGTCTTCATGTACCAGACCACTGTCCCATGTTTATATACCACAGGATTAGTGGGCTGGGCCCAGAGAAGAACCCACCAAAAAACTAAAGAACCAGGATAGGCTTTAACTCCTACCATCCTGACTGGGACAGCACCTATCTGGCTATTTCAACCTGCTTACATATATATGTAAAAAACTATTTTTGAGTGCACTAGAATGCAAAGCAATCGGCATTTTGCTACCTGTAGAGTCTGCTGTACTTCAGGTCCACTATGATTATACTTTGCCTTTGACCTTTAATTACTATACATTGGGTGCATTGATCACTGTCAGTAAAAAAAAAGAAAAAGAAAAGAAGAGCATTGAACCCTTTAGATTTCATCATCAAAAAAAGAGCCTCTCAGTTCATAGACGCCAGAGTTCAGAGTTCATTCCAGCTTTGTCTTATCTTCCTTCAGGAACCTCTGAACTATAAGGCTTTCTAGGAATTATTGGGATGCAACGTGGGGCTATTAATGGTTAAACATTGTACCTTTAGGAAAGGACGAAGCAAAATCCAATAGCCGCAGTCCTCAGAAAGTTTCCTGATATCCCTCTACACAATATGGCTTTCATATTCATGTATATTTATGAGATCCAGTTACAAAGAGTAAAACAATGGCATTTTTTGTAGTATTTTACCCAATTCTGTTACAACATTTTCCTCAAAGTTCTGCCTGTTTTTAAAACTGCTGTAGGATTTTTTCTGCATAACACGGAAACATAAGCCATCAATTTATATTTAATTTTACGAATTCATGAAACATTTCCACCAATTTTTTTTTTATTAATATTTTTACTAACCAAAAGCAGGCATAAATCTGAGGTTTGTTGGTGCAGGAATTGGGATAATCTGAGGTGTGAAGATTAAGGAATTGGGGTGATCTGAGGTGTGAAGATGAAGGAATTGGGATAATCTGAGGTGTGAAGATGAAGGAATTGGGGTGATCTGAGGTGTGAAGATGAAGGAATTGGGGTGATCTGAGGTGTGAAGAGGAAGGAATTAGGGTGATCTGAGGTGGTACGGGTACATTGTACCCCTACCATTTCACAAAACAGTGTCAAAAATAGTAAAAAAGACAGGAGACACTTTGGGACAAGTCCTTTATTAAAAAATAAAAAAGTCCCGCAATGTAAATCTATCTCACGCCACCCGACGGACCGAAAAAAGAAAAAGAAAAAAAAAAGCCGCAACAGCTCCGCCTCCATGGGAGGCTCCTGCCGAGTGACACTTCTTCTCATGACAGCTGTTATATAGCTGAGGGCTGGGCCACTCGATGATGTAAACGGGTGACCCCGCCCCCCTCTTGCGCCACGTGATGTCAGAGGAAGGCGGGGCCGCCCGTTTACGTCACCGAGTGGCCCCGCCCTCAGCTTTTTAACAGCTGTCACCGAGAAGAAGCGTCACTCGCTGGGAGACTCCCATGGAGGCGGAGCTGTTGTGGCTTTTTTTTTACTTTTTTCGGTGCGTCGGGCGACGTGAGTTGGATTTACATCGCGGGACATTTAAATTTTTTTATAAAGGATTTTTCCCAAAGTGTCTCCTGTATTTTTTACCATTTTTGAAACTTTTTTTGTGAAATGGTAGGGGTACAATGTACTCGTTACCAATTCACATGGGGGGGGCCGGGATCTGGGGGACCCCTTGTTAAAGGGGACTTCCAGATTCCGATAAGCCCCCCACCCGCAGACCCCCACAACCACCGGGCAAAGGTTGTGGGGATGAGGCCCTTGTCCCCATCAACATGGGGACAAGATGCTTTGGGGGGCTACTCCAAAGCACCCTCCCCATGTTGAGGGCATATGGCCTGGTACGGTTCAGGAGGGGGCACTCTCTTGTCCCCCCCTCTTTTCCTGCGGCCTGCCAGGTTGCGTGCTCGGATAAGGGTCTGGTATGGATTTTGGGGGGGACCCCTATGACATTTTTTTTATTTTGGCACAGGGTTCCCCTTAAAATCCATACCAGACCTGAAGGGCCTGGTATGGATTTTGGGGGGACCCCCACGCATTAAAAAAAAAAAAATTGGCTCGGGGTTCTCCTTAATATTCATACCAGTCCCAAAGGGCCTGGTAATAGACTAGGGGGAACCCATGCCGTTTTTTTCAATGAGTTTTATCGATATTGCCGAAACCCGACAGTTCATTACAGCTGCGATCAGTTTTAAATTACTTTTTTTTCTTTAGAAATGTCCTTTGTTCTAAACACAGGAAAAATGCGCCACTTTACAGGCATACTATAGACACCCCCCTGGCACGATATTTAAAGGAATATTTCATTTTTATTGTTTCCCTTTAAGCATTATTAAAATCACTGCTCCCGAAAAAACGTATGCTTTTAAAACTTTTTTTGCATTGATCCATGTCCCCTGAGGCAGGACCCGGGTCCCCAAACACTTTTTATGACAATAAATTGCATATAAGCCTTTAAAATTAGCACTTTTGATTTTCCACATTCGTGTCCCATAGACTTTAACGGTGTTCGTGTGTTCTTCCAAATTTTTTGCCTGTTCGCAAGTTCTGGTGTGAACCGAACCGGGGAGGGGGGTGTGTTCGGCTCATCCTTAGGTGGGAAGGTGCCGAAGTTGGGACTGATCTTTGGTGTCAATGTGCAGATATTAAGGTTGATCAGGGATGTGATGGGGAAGGAATTGGGGTGATATAGGTGTGAAGAGAAAGGAATTGGGGTGATCTGAGGTGGAAGGCGCACAAAATGGACTTGATCTGAGGTGTGAAGAGGCAGAAATTCGGACTGATCTTTGGTGTCAATGTTCAGAAATTGAGGTTGATATGAGGTGTGAAGATGCAGGAATTACGGTTCACTTTATAAGAGTGCAGTGCTGAATCATTAAATATAAACAAATATCAAAAATCATTAAATCAAACGAAATATAAAGTGCATAATTAAATGTCCATGCAATAAAGTGCAAAAAGTCCATATTAAAACAGTGAAAATTCCACAAATGGATGTTGATTGATGAACAACTAAAAATATTGAAATCCTATGTAAAACTTCCAGACCACCAACGAATCACCTCACTCGTGCTCCCCCAATGAGTATAGGGTCACCTCTGGGAGTGCAACTATGGTTGCCACTTCATCCCTTTAAACCCGAACACCTATGAATGACACAGGTTCTGTTGCTGATTAAGGTGGTAATTAAACTCACTTGGTGCCTTATCTGCATTTAATTAGCCTCAGAACCTGTGTCATTCAAAGTTGTTCGGGTTTAAAGGGATGAGGTGGCAACTCTAAGTGCAACCCCCCCAACTAAGCAGGGTTAGAAAATGCCTGTGAGCCACCCAGGACTCAGCGAGATATCCAACACAGCTGGCTCCTCAACTTCTCCCAAGATCTCCTCCTCAGGATGTCAGCAGCAGAGAATATGCAGAAAAAAAAACTCTAATAGTGCTTGAATTGTTTAAAAAACATGCATTCATTAAAATATACAGGGTACTCACAACATGTGGTTGCTTCCAGCGCACCACACTAATACGGACATGGGTTTAAAATGCAACATAGAGCCGCACATCCAAAATCTGGATCAGCTCCTCAAATCGCTATGGAGCCCGAGTGCCTTCACCATCTTAGCCCCCCCCCCGTCCCCCAAGGGGATTCAGCGCTGCACTCTTATATATTGACACATGCATATGGGGATGTGATCAGTCTTTTGAATACCTTTCACACACACTATGTTTCTAGTACGTATATAATTCATTTTGTTTTTTGAGTAGCTCTCAAGACTCTATCACATAGGAATTAAGGTTGATCCGAGGTGTGAAGATGAAGGAATTTGGGCATTAAGAGGAAGGAATTGGGGTGATCTGAGGGGCCAAAGTGCAGAAATTAGACTGATCGGAGGTGTGAAGGAAGGTGCAGGAATTGGAGTTGATAAGAGGTGGGACGGTGCAGGAATTGGGGTGATCTGAGGTGTAAAGGTTGAGGAATTGGGGTAATCTGAGGTGTAAAGGTTTCAGGAATTGGGGTAATCTGAGGTGTAAAGGTTGAGGAATTGGGGTAATCTGAGGTGTAAAAGTTCAGGAATTGGGGTGATCTGAGGTGTAAAGGTTCAGGAATTGGGGTAATCTGAGGTGTAAAGGTTGAGGAATTGGGGTGATCTGAGGTGTAAAGGTGCAGGAATTGGGGTAATCTGAGGTGTAAATGTTCAGGAATTGGGATGTTCTGAGGTGTAAAGGTGCAGGAATTGGGGTGATCTGAGGTGTAAAGGTGCAGGAATTGGGGTGATCTGAGGTGTAAAGTGCAGGAATTGGGGTTATCTGAGGTGTAAAAGTGCAGGATTGGGGTAATCAGAGGTGTAAAGGTTCAGAAGTTGGGGTAATCTGAGGTGTAAAGGTGCAGGAATTGGGGTGATCTGAGGTATAAAAGTGCAGGAATTGGGGTGATCTGAGGTGTAAAGGTGCAGGAAATGGTGTAATCAGATTTGTAAAGGTTCAGGAATTGGGGTGATCTGAGGTGTAAAGGTGCAGGAATTTAGGCTGATCTGAAGTATGAAGGTACAGGATATTGGGTGATCTAAGGAGTGAAAGTGCAGGAATTGAGGCTGATCCGAGGTGTGAAGGTGAAGGAATTGGGGTGACCCAGGGTGAGAAGGTGTAGGAATTGGGGTGATTTCGGGTGAGAAGGTACAGGAAATGGGCTGATCTGAAGTGTAGAGGTTCAGGAATTGGAGCCGATTGGAGGTGTAAAGGTGAAAAAAGTAGGATGATCTAGGGTGAGAAGGTAGAGGTATTGGAGCTGATCAGAGGTGTGAAGGTGAAGCAATTACAGGGGGGACTCAGGGTGAGAAGGTGTAGGAATTGGGGGGATTTCGGGTGAGAAGGTACAGGAAATTGGCTGATCGGAGGTGTGAAGGTGAAGGAATTGGGGTGATTAAGGGTGAGAAGGTGAAGGAATTGAGTTGATCTGAGGTGTAGAGGTTCAGGAATTGGAGCTGATCGGAGGTGTGAAGGTGAAGAAAGTAGGATGATCTAGGGTGAGAAGGTGCAGGTATTGGAGCTGATCAGAGGTGTGAAGGTGAAGGAATTGGGGTGACACAGGGTGAGAAGGTGTAGGAATCGGGTTGATCTGAGGTGTAAAGGAGCAGGAATTGGAGCTGATCGGAGGTGTGAAGGTGAAGGAATTGGGGTGACCCAGGGTGAGAAGGTGTAGGAATTGGGTTGATCTAAGGTGTAAAGGAGCAGGAATTGGAGCTGATCAGAGGTGTGAAGGTAAAGGAATTGGGTTGATCTGAGGTGTAAAGGAGCAGGATTTGGAGCTAATCGAAGGTGTGAAGGTGAAGGAATTGGGTTGATCTGAGGTGTAGAGGTGCAGGAATTGGAGCTGATCGGAGGTGTGAAGGTGAAGCAATTATGGGGGGACTCAGAGTGAGAAGGTGTAGGAATTGGGGGGATTTCGGGTGAGAAGGTACAGGAAATTGGCTGATCGGAGGTGTGAAGGTGAAGGAATTGGGGTGACCCAGGGTGTGAAGGTGTAGGAATTGGGTTGATCCAAGGTGTAAAGGAGCAGGAAGTGGAGCTGATCGGAGGTGTGAAGGTGAAGGAATTGGGTTGATCTGAGGTGTAAAGGTGCAGGAATTGGAGCTAATCAGAGGTGTGAAGGTGAAGGAATTGAGTTGATCTGAGGTGTAAAGGTGCAGGAATTGGAGCTGATCGGAGGTGTGAAGGTGAAGGAATTGGGTTGATCTGAGGTGTAAAGGAGCAGGAATTGGAGCTAATCGGAGGTGTGAAGGTGAAGGAAGTGGGTTGATCTAAAGTGTAAAGGTGCAGGAATTGGAGCTAATCAGAGGTGTGAAGGTGAAGGAATTGAGTTGATCTGAGGTGTAAAGGTGCAGGAATTGGAGCTGATCGGAGGTGTGAAGGTGAAGGAATTGGGTTGATCTGAGGTGTAGAGGTGCAGGAATTGGAGCTGATCGGAGGTGTGAAGGTGAAGGAATTGGGTTGATCTGAGGTGTAGAGGTGCAGGAATTGGAGCTGATCGGAGGTGTGAAGGTGAAGGAATTGGGTTGATCTGAGGTGTAGAGGTGCAGGAATTGGATCTGATCGGAGGTGTGAAGGTGAAGGAATTGGGTTGATCTGAGGTGTAGAGGTGCAGGAATTGGAGCTGATCAGAGGTGTAGAGGTGAAGGAATTGGGTTGATCTGAGGTGTGAAGGTGCAGGAATTGGAGCTGATCGGAGGTGTGAAGGTGAAGGAATTGGGTTGATCTGAGGTGTAGAGGTGCAGGAATTGGAGCTGATCAGAGGTGTGAAGGTGAAGGAATTGGGTTGATCTGAGGTGTAGAGGTGCAGGAATTGGAGCTAATCAGAGGTGTGAAGGTGAAGGAATTGGGTTGATCTGAGGTGTAGAGGTGCAGGAATTGGAGCTGATCCGAGGTGTGAAGGTAAAGGAATTGGGGTGATCTGGGGTGAGAAAGTACAGGAATTGGGGTGATCTGAGGTTTACAACATGGTGTTTACTGGCATGCTGGTTATCTGATCCTTATATATTGTGGAAAAGGTTACTGATCTCTATTCTAAGCTGTTAGGAAACCAGTTGAAACGAACTTTAAAATCTTTGAGAATGAATTACTTCACATTATATAGCTATATAAGTCAGAAAAAGGCAATTTTTTTTACTCTGATCAGTGTTAGTTTGAAAAAAAATAGTGTTACTGTTGATAAAAAGTATAAATGTTATTCTCCTATTTGTCCCATTTATAATGGCACCAAGGCCCGCTAACACTGCGCGTTCTCGCTTGCATATTGTGCATAGGGCAGCCCATTTACGTCATTTGGCTGCCCTATGTGTGATTGCCACTCCAAAGAAGCTTGGGGACCAAATTTTGCCCTTGAGTCAGAAGCGATTTAACATTTATAGTTTGTTGCGATTCTCACGCATTTGTCCCCCGACAATCGCAGCAACTTTGTGCCTCCTTCCAAATTGCTTATATGTGAATGGGGCCTAAAATTTGGTTCTGGTACACAGCATCAAAAAGTTTTTTTTTACAAATGATGTAAAGGGTTCTTTCTTTGTTAATAAACAAAATGGAAAAAAAGGAAAACATTTAAATATTAATGGTTAGATAAACAGACATAAAAATAAAAAGAGATCAACAGGAAAGATAATAGTTAAGATGAGAAGGGGAAGAAGGATGTAATTAGGGCTGATTAGGGTCAACTAAGAGTTAATCAGGGGCTAAATAGAAGCACATTTTATTAAACGTAACACTTTTACTTATCAGGTCACTTTAACATCATATGCAGATGGAAGCTCATCCCTTTGATCTACAGATGAATGAAACAATGTTACTGTGTATGTTACTTTGTATCTCTCTATCTCCTATCTGATCAATGTTTATAAACAATGTTACTTTGTTACAATGTTACTTTGTATCTGTCTATCTCCTGTCTGAACAATGTTTATAAACAATGCTACTTTGTATCTCTCGATCTCCTGTCTGAACAACGTTTATAAACAATGTTATCTTGTATCTTTCTATCTCCTGTCTGATCAATGTTTATAAACAATGTTACTTTGTATCTCCTGTCTGAACAATGTTTATAAACAATGTTACTTTGTATCTCTCTATTTCCTGTCTGAATAATGTTTATAAACACCGTGGCTGGTCAGTTTTATTGATAGCAGCAACTGCTACAAAAAACACTGTAAGAGCCTGTGCTGACGGGGGTTTTTTTTTTCCATAAAGGGGGTTTGCATTCCCATACAAGTCTATGGGAGTACAAAACCATGACCAATGCAGGCCAGAAAGAGTTCAACTGCACCTTGGAAGAAGGTCAAAAGTAGGTCAGAATAAGGTTAACTGCACATCAGAAGGTCAACTGCAGGTCAGAATGTGGTCAATTGCATGTCGTAAGGCGGTCAACTGTATGTCAGAAAGAGGTCAACTGCACATCAGAAAAAGGTCAAAAGTAGGTCAGAAGAAGGTCAACTGCACATCATAAGGTCAACTGCAGGTCAGAATGTCATCAAGTGCATGTCAGAAGAAGGTCAACTTCATGTCAGAAGGAGGTCAACTGCACATCAGAAGGTCAACTGCAGGTCAGAATGTGGTCAATTGCATGTCATAAGGAGGTCACCTGCATGTCAGAAGGAGGTCAACTGCACATTAGAAGGTCAACTGCAGGTCAGAATGTGGTCAATTGCATGTCATCAGAAGGTCAACTGCAGGTCAAAATGTCATCAATTGCATGTCAGAATGAGGTCAACTGCACATCAGAAAGTCAACTGCAGGTCAGAATGTGGCCAATTGCATGTCAGAAGGAGGTCAACTGCATGTCAAAAGGAGGTCAACTGCACATCAGAATGTGGTCAATTGCATGTTGGAAGAAAGTCAACTGCACATCAGAAGGTCATCTGCATGTCAGAAGGAGGTCAACTGCACATCAGAAGAAGATCAAGTGCATGTCATAAGGAACTCAACTGCTGATCAGAAGTCTGTGACCTGCAGGTCAGAAGGAAGTCAACTCTGGTCAGCAGAAGGCTAAATGCCGGTCAGAACTTTGTCTATTGCACATAAAAAGGAGGTCAACTGCAGGTCAGAAGGTTGCCAACTGCAAGTCAAAAGAAGGTCAACTGCACATCACAAGGAGGCCAACTGCAGATCAGATGGAGTTCAACTGCATGTCAATGAATTCTAAATGATCACAGAAGCACCTCAAACTGATGTCAAATTGATGACATGGACACAAACCCAAAGCCCATCAACACAGGCCCTTACTCTACAGATGTCAGAAAGTCCACTCATTTTACTCAAATTCTAAATCTAAGGGCCCATTTACACTTACGGTTGAAGGGGGCATGAAGAACGTGCAGTTGAGATGGTGGGCGGTAAACAAATGCAGAAAGCTCTTCAAAGGTATAGCAGTTTAGCCTTATGCCCTGTACACACGATAGGATTTTCCGACAACAAATGTTGGATTGAGCTTGTTGTTGGAAAGTCCGACCATGTGTATGCTGTATAGAACATTTGTTGTCGGAATTTCCGCCAACAAATGTTTGAGAGCAGGTTCTCAGAACTTGTTGTCGGAAATTCCGATCATGTGTACATAAGTCCAACGCACAAAAGTCCACGCATGCTCGGAATCAAGCAGAAGAGCCGCACTGGCTATTGAACTTCATTTTTCTTGGCTCGTCTTACGTGTTGTACGTCACCGTGTTCTTGATGTTTCCGACAACATTCGTGTGTATGCAAGCCAAGTTTGAGCCAACATCCTTCGGAAATAAATCAACGGTTTTGTTTTTGGAAAATCCTTTCGTGTGTACAGGGCATTAGTCTGTCCATAACGTTCTTATTTTCCATTACTTTATGCCCAATCATACAAAGATTAAACAAATGTATGTGATAATTGCAAGCAACTGATATCAGACTGATTTTCTACTAGAACTAAAAAAACATTCTTGCCAGATTACCCCTAAAAAGTCATGTTGCCCTCATGAACGCTTGCAAAGAGTGGTGGGCAGTTACAAGCACCTACAGTACATCCGGTACAGCAAAAGACCTCCAGAAAAATGGAACAGCGACAATATATCACTTCAATTCAAATAATTTTTTTTGTACATCTTATTCCTTTGCTTAAATCTTTATATAAAACATTGTAGACAGACTCAGGATTATAAAATAAATTATCCTGGAATTGTAGCTCTAGAACTTAGAAATCCCCATGAAAATCTAGACATTGTATGGCTCCTCATACAGAATGGAGTTTGCTGCTGACACTATGCAGACCACCACTGAGAGTTCAGCTTGACTTGCTTCTGACGGCCTGCCGGCTGCTGGATTGATTGTTGCTGGATGCCAGTTGGACTGTTTTGATGCCTTGCTGGTGAGTGCAGCAAGGGAACGTTACTGTTTTATAATGTGTGAATACTTTTTACTTTATGTGGCTTTAGTTCATACTGTCTGTAAAACCTATGGGTTTAGGTCATATGGTCCTTCTACACTTAAGGCACGTGGCTTTATAAATTGGGCACTGTTTGGTTTGTGCACTGATTGCAGTTATTACCTTCTGGCTTAGGTGTCTGCAAACCTTCCTTTATGGGCAGGGCAGAGATGAACACACAAAATGGAGAACATGACAAGCTCCAGGACTGTTGCATATAAAAACTAAGTGACCTACCACTCCATGAAGTATAACACAGAAGCAAGTCATAGTATAGTTAGCTGGGCACTTGCCTTAGAGCAGGGGTGTCAAACTCAATTTCAGTGCTGGCTGCATCGGCTTTATGGTTGCCCTCAAAGGGCCGGTTGTATCTGTAAGACTATACATTTATTTGGGGCTTTTTTTCTCAAAAAATAGGTGCAGGAACTCAACATCGCCCCCTCCCCCCGTGCTGAAATGCATCGAACTGTGGGTGTGGCCAAATTACAGTAGGAAGATCCTAAAGGGGCAATAAATACTAAGAGTATGTTATGTGTGGGATGCGCTGTGTACAGAGTACAGTTTCAGGGGTGCCCTGTGCACAGGGTGCAGAGTTCAGGGGTGCACTACGTACAGAGTTAAGAGGTGTGCTGTGTACAGAGTTCAGGGTTGAGGAGTGTGCTACATACAGAGTTCAGGGTTTAGGGGTGTGCTATGCACAGTGTGCAGGGTTCAGCTCTCTTTCACAGGAATGTCAACATATTACTTCCACCCCTCCTTAGCTCTGACCTCTGCACCACTCTCCCTCATCCCCCACCCCCCACCTCTGCAAACGTCTCCTTCTACAGGCCTCACCTCCCCCCCCCCCCACGAAAGCTTCCTCTTATCTCATCTACCTGACAGGGCACTAGTACCTCCCGGCAGACTTCACCTCTCTCATCTGAAGGGAGAGCCTTGGTCACAGTGCTCCTTTTCAGAAACCATGAATCAGACTGAGACAGAAGTACAGTTAAATCACACTTGTTTAATAATAATAAAAAAAGGTAAACAGAGTAAACGTAGTCAAAACATAGCCAGAGTTCAGGAACCGGAACGGATAGCCAGACAAGCCAAAACGTCAGGCAGCCAGGGATAAGCGTAGTAGAACAGCAAGCAGGATCTGGAGCCAGAAGGAATGTCAGCCAAGCAAATCTTTAACAGGAACACAGGAGAGCATCTCTAGAGATGTGACCAAGGCGAAGGCAGAGATCATCTGGGCTGGACGGCTTAAGTGGGCAGGACTGATGAACAGGTTATCATCAACAGGTTAGTCACTGTGGAGAGATAGGAGCTGGCAATTAGCCGACAGCTGAGTGGTCAGCATTGAGAAGAAGGGGCTGAGCCCAGCCCTGACAAGCTTACCATGTGATGCCCTATCCCACACCACACCTGCATTTCCCTTCTCCCACCATGAGTACAGGTCAGGCAGGGATCATTATTATTATTATTTAAGGTACTTATATAGCTCCATTAATTTACACAGCGCTTTACATATACATTGTACATTTACATCAGTCCCTACCCTCAAGGAGCTTACAATCTAAGGTCCCTATTTCACATTCATACATACTAGGGACAATTTAGACAGGATCCAATTAACCTACCATCATGTCTTTGGAGTGTGGGAGGAAACCGGAGTACCAGGAAGAAACCTGGTACAGGGAGAACATGCAAACTCCAGGCAGGTAGTGTCATGGTTGGGATTCGAACCAGCGACCCTTTTTACTGCTAGGCGAGAGTGCTACCCACTACACCACTGTGCCGCCCAAGTTGGATCTGTGAGAGTCGCCGAGAGGAAAGCTTCCCTTGCAAACACAGAAGGCTTTTGTGTTTACAAGTGACAGTGGTGAGCAGAGTGTGAGAACCATTCTGCCACGTTTCAGCTGAAAAAAGCCCTGAGTGCGATGGCCACATAAAATGGCCTAAAGGGCCGGATTCAGCCTGCGGGACTTGTGTTTGACACACATGCCTTAGAGCAGTGATGGAGAACCTTGAAACCCCAGATTTTTGGAACTACATTTCCCATGATGCTCGTGCACTCTGCAGGGTAGTTGAGCATCATGGGAAATGTGGTTCCAAAACATCCGGGGTGCCAATGTTCGCCATCACTGCCTTATAGCATCTAAAAAATAGACTGAAGCATTTTTTTTTGTGAAATAAGGTAAAATGTGTTTTCTTGCTCATTGTACACTCCCAGGACACTGACCAAGCTATCACAAACAGTTCCCTCTCAAGGCTTCTATTTAGAGACCAGCGGAATGGCACCTGATCATCTGATCATCATTGCCATGATGACACTAAATGCAGCATTCAAACATTTATTGAATGATAAAAACAAAAAGGCAACTTACATGAAGTCAATTTGTGAAGAAATGTATAGCATAACAAATCAGAACATCCAGGGAACCCTGTTGCAGAGGCATCCAGTCCAGGGATTGTGCAACACTGCCACCATCTGGGTCAGACACTCCTCAGGGTATGGCTACGCATGTCAAGGTATTCCTGCCTCTTTGTCAAGCCTATGGCTTGACAAAGAGGCAGTAGTGCCTAGAAATGGATTTGACATCATTCATTGGGTTCCTCTGGAGTCTCCACCCCACCGGGAAGTGCCCTGAGCTCCTTATGCATACCCAGATAACGGCAGTGCTGTACAATCCCTGCACTGGACACCTCTGCTACAGGGTTCCTTGGATGTTCTGATTTCTTATGCCCTGCATGCCTTCAAAAAGTTAATTCATGTGAGTTGCCACTTTTTTTTTATCATGCAGAAAATATTTTAATGCTGCGTTTGGATGGCGCCCTCCACCGTGTGTGTTTTTATGTCTTGATTCAGAGATTTCTTCCGTCTCTCTGGAGGAGTTGCATCTTATGAAGGGAAGCTTACTGGAGTCAACCCCTGACATACCTGGTAAAGACTGATGTAATGGTTATGCATCCCAGTGTTTTTTCTTTGCTATAAGGAGGTTAATCATACACTACTTATGCCATTTAAGGCATTTCTTTTTCATGGTTATTCAGGCACTAGCTTTTATAGTCTTTTTCCCAACTGTGCACCTGCATTGTTGCCCTGTCACAGGTACCAACACACATTACATAGTCATGGTCCACCATTGTCATCTTCAGGAAGCCTGCCCTAAGAATTGCCATGCAGCCATCACTGGAGTGCATGCACAAAAGAAACTCACATCTTCATTTGCTGCTGTCACACAAACAGTGCATTACTGTGCATCATGTTTATGTGTGTTATAACCTATATTATGATGTGAAGGAGGGTAAAAGAATTTGGAAAAAAATGTTTCTCAAATTATGCTACCCAGGGGTAAGTTCTTTCTCCAGCTCCTCCCACCATAAAGAAGAATTGATATTTCCTGGTTCGATCTTTATACTACCTTAGGGAAAATCCTTTCTTCAGCCCCTTTCTCTTATTGAAATTATTGAATGATTCTGGGTTTGATCTTGATGAATTATGCCCTCTTGTGTGTCCGTCCATCGAAAGTAAAGGATGATATCCAATTCTGTCTTTGTGAATTATGACATCTTGGGAGAAGTCCTTTCTCCAGCCCCTCCACCATTAAAATGAATAGCCGATGGTTGGATCTTCATAAAGTATGCTACCTTTGGGGAAGTCCTTTCTACAGCTTTTCCTCAGTTAAAAGTAATGGATGATTCCAAGTTTGATCTCTGTGAATTATGTTCCCTTTGAGGAAGTCCTTTCTCCATCCCCTCTCATTAAAAGTAACGGATGCTTCCTACTTTGAGCTCTACAAATTATACTCCCTTTGAGGAAGTCCTTTCTACAGCCCCTCTCCCCATTAAAAGTAATAGATGCTCCCTAGTTTAAACTCTATGAATTATGCTCTCTTTGTGGAAGTCCTTTCTCCTTCCCCTCTCTTCTCCCCATTAAAAGTAATAGATGCTTCCTAGTTTGAACTCTACGAATTATGCTCCACTTGAGGAAGTCCTTTCTACAACCCCTCACCCCATTAAAAGTAATAGATGCTCCCTCGTTTGATCTCTATGAATTATGCTCACTTTGGGGAAGTCCTTTCTCCTTCCCCTCTCTTCTCCCTATATAAAAGTAATAGATGCTTCCTAGTTTGAACTCTATGAATTATGCTCCCTTTGGGGAAGTCCTTTCTACAGCCCCTCCCTCTGTTAAAAGTAATGGATAAATCCTGGTTTTATCTTCATGAATTATGATGGGAAATTCCCGTTCCCAGCCCCTACCCCATTGAATTGAAAGTAAAAATGATTCCTGCTTTGATCTTTAGGAATTATGCTGTCAGGGAATTTAGTAGACCAGACTGTGTGGACTGCACAGAGGAAACCAGAAACACATGTAAGTGAAAAAATAAGGCTGTTTATTATAAAATGGGTGACAAATAGGTGAAATATATACAGTGCAAACAACCACAGACCCACAAACAAATGGTATATACAAATGGATGGGAAATACTGTAATAGTAACAAAAGCTGGGCCGAGGTCATACACAAGGAGGTCAGTCAGATGGAAAAGGACGGGGAACCAACAGGACAGGGAGAGGATGGATGTATAGGCTGCAGGGCAGGGATACAAGGACACCAGGAAACCGGAGGGACAAGAGCAGGATGGGCTCAGGATAGGGATCGGATCAGGTCAGGACAGATACAGGCTCAAGGTCAAGATACAGGCAACAAGTTTAGAGCACAGGGAGAGAGATTCCAAGGCAAGCATGTGAGGGCTTGCCGGGTATTTATAAGGCTGCAGTAATTGACCACATGTTACACCTAAGCGCAGAGGGTGCTGTCTGCTCCACACTGCCGGAGTACACCTGCTGGTGGACACTGGTACTACTGCCCAAGGATGCAACAGTGCCACAAGCAGGTGAGTCCTCTTACTACAGGTTCTAGGTGTTGGAAGACACCCGCTGGTGGACACTGGTACTGAGATCCAAGAGACCGATAGCGCCACCAACTGGTAAACCTTCTCATGACATAAGTCATTTCTCCGGTCCTTCCCTCCATTAAAATAATGGATGATTACTGGATGATTACTGCTTTGATCTTTACGGATTATGCTTGTTTGGGAAGTCCTTTCTCCATCACCTCTTCCCATTAAAAGTGATGGATGATTCCCGGTTTTATCTTTATGAATTATGCTCCCTAGGGGGAAGTCCTTTCTCCACCACCTACTTCTATTAAAAGTAATGGAATAGTCAATTAAAAGTAATGGACAATTCCTGGTATTGAAAGTAATGGACAATTCCTGGTATGATCCCTATAAATTATACTACCTTTGGGAATGTCTCTAGGCCCTCCCTCCATTGAAAGTAATGAACCATTCCATGTTTGACTTTTATATATTATGCTGCCAATAAGGCAAGTGATTTCTCCAGTCCCTCCCTCCATTAAAAGTAATAGATGATTCCTGGTTTGGTCTTTGTGAATTATGCTTCCTTGGGGGAAGTCCTTTCTCTAGCTCCTCCCTCCATTTAAAGTAACGGATGATCCCTGGTTTGGTCTTTATGAATTACGCTCCCTTGGGGGAAGATCTTTCTCCACCCCCTTAGTCTACTAAAAGTGATGGGTGACGCCTGGTATGATCTTTATAAATTATGCAACCATTAGTACCTTTAGGGAAGTCCTCTCTCCATTGAAAGTAATTGACCATTCCGTGTTTGAAGTGTATATATTATGCTACCATAAGTGAAGTGCTTTCTCCAGCCCCTCCCTCCATTAAAATATGATTCCTGGTTTTGCCTTTATGCATTTTGCTTCCTTGGGGGAGGATCTTTCTCCATCCCTCCCTTTATTGAAAGTGATAGATGATTCCTGGTATGATCTTTAAAAATTATGCTACCTTTGGAGAAAACCTTCCTTCAGACCCTCCCTCCATTAAAAGTAAGGAACCATCCTGTGTTTGATATCTATATATTATGCTGCCATAAATGCTTTCTCCAGCTCCCTCCCTCCATTAAAAGTAACTGGTTTGGTCTTTCTAATTTATGATCTCTTGGGGGAAGTCCTACTCCAGCGCTCCCCCGCCACCCTCCATTGAAAGTAATTGGTAATTCCTGGTTTGGTCTTTTACTGTATAAATTGGGATGCCTTAGGAGAAGTCATCTCTCCAGCACCTCCCTCAATTAAAAGGCAACATATGATTCCTGGTTTGATCTTTATAAATTATGCTTCCTTGGAGGAAGTCCTACTCCAATGCCCCCCCCCCCATTGAATGTAATTGATGATTCCTGAGTTGGTCTTTACTATAAATTGTGACGTCTTAGGAAAAGTTCTGTTTCTCCAGCACCTCCCTCCGTTAAAGGTAACAAGTGATTCCTGGTTTGATCTTTATAAATTATGCTTCCTTGGGGGAAGTCCTTTCTCCAGCCAGTAATGGGTGATGCCTGGTTTGATATTTACTGTATGAATTATGATGCCTTGGGGTAAATATCTTCCTTCAGCCCACTATCTATGGATAATACTTGATTACATCCTGTTTAGTGTTTATGAACTGATAAAAAAAGGTATTTAAACTTGATTTGGCTGGATATTGGGATATAATAGGAACCAATTCCAGCCAGGTATACACGGGACATCTCCAGGGTAACTCCCATGAGGTCTGTGTTCTGTCTTCCAGGTTTACTTATCCTGCTACAAATGTTGCTGGTTAATGTGAAGCTTGTTACTCCTCAGAAGGTCTGCGACAGAAAAGTTCTGGACAGTTATATCAGAACTGCTGTGGATGAGGCTAAAGTGATGGTGAGTTACCGGCAAGGTAATGTGAAAATGACGGCATTAGAACGCTCTAGCTTTCTTTTTAGATACATTTTAAAGTAGATTGAAACCGATCACCAAATTGCATGCAAGCATTAAAGAGACGCGGCCACCTTGCCTGTACAGCATTCCCCTGCCGTCACAAGCTGGTATGAAGGAGCATGTGACCTCCTTCCTGTGACAGTGCTTGAACCTATCAGCCAGTCCCTAGGCCCGAGCACTGTCACATGACAGAGAGAGTGATGCCACCGCTCCTTCTGGTCACTGGCATTGGGGATTTCAGTTCCATTTGAGATGGAGGAGCAAGGAGATGAATATAAGGGGGGGGGGGTGGCAAGGTGGGCAAGCTGACTCTTTAACATGCTAAATTGTATCTAAAGCCAAAGCTTTTTTGTTGTGGGTGAAATGGGAAAGGAATAGAACCTCTGTCAGGTTTACATTGCAAATAAGTCTTAAATTTATGTGCAAGACCGAAATGTTGGTGTACAGATATAAGTCAATTGGTTACAAAAGCCAAATCATTTAGGGGCTTTGCTGCACCTCCTTCATCGGGCTGGAATGTAATATGGGAGATAACAAGTAACAAAAAGAAAGATTTTTGTGCACATTGAAAGCTATGATACTAAAGTCGAACACCAGTAACTCTTGTCGATCCCATAATGCATATACAGTATCTCACAAAAGTGAGTACACCCCTCACATTTTTGTAAATATTTTCTTCTATCTTTTCATGTGACAACACTGAAGAAATGACACTTTGCTACAATGTAAAGTAGCGAGTGTACAGCTTGTATAACAGTGTAAATTTGCTGTCCCCTCAAAATAACTCAACACACAGCCATTAATGTCTAAACCGCTGTCAACAAAAGTGAGTACACCCCTAAGTGAAAATGTCCAAATTGGGCCCAAAGTGTCAAAATTTTGCTTGGCCACCATTATTTTCCAGCACCGCTTGGGCATGGAGTTCACCAGAGCTTTACAGGTTGTTACTGAAGTCCTCTTCCACTCCTCCATGACGACATCACCGAGCTGGTGGATGTTAGAGACCTTGCGCTTCTCCACCTTCCGTTTGAGGATGCCCCACAGATGCTCAATAGGGTTTAAGTCTGGACACACACTTGGCCAGTCCATCACCTTTACCCTCAGCTTCTTTAGCAGTGGTCATCTTGAAAGTGCTGTTTGAGGTCGTTATCATGTTGAAATACTGCCCTTCGTCCCAGTCTCCGAAGCGAGGGGATCATGCTCTGCTTCAGTATGTCACAGTACATGTTGGCATTTATGGTTCCCTCAAAGAACTGTAGCTCCCCAGTGCCGGCAGCACTCATGCAACCCCAGACCATGACACTCCCACCACCATGCTTGACTGTAGACAAGACACACTTGTCTTTGTACTCCTCACCTGGTTGCCGTCACACATGCTTGACACCATCTGAACCAAATAAGTTTATCTTAGTCTCAGCAGACTACAGGACGTGGTTCCAGTAATCCATGTCCTTAGTCTGTTATCTTCAGCAAACTGTTTGCGGGCTTACTTGTGCATCATCTTTAGAAGAGGCTTCCTTCTGGGACAACAGCCATGCAGACCAATTTGATGCAGTGTGCGGCATATGGTCTGAGCACTGACAGGCTGACCTTCCACCCCTTCAACCTCTGCAGCAATGCTGGCAGCACTCATACGTCTATTTCCCAAAGACAATCCCTGGATATGACGCTGAGCACGTGCACTCAACTTCTTTGGTCGACCATGGCAAGACCTGTTCTGAGTGGAACCAGTTTCAGGGTCTTGGCAATCTTCTTATAGCCTAGGCCATCTTTATGTAGAGCAACAATTCTTTTCTTCAGATCCTCAGAGAGTTCTTTGCCATGAGGTGCCATGTTGAAGTTCCAGTGACCAGTATGAGAGAGTGAGAGCGATAACACCAAATTTAACACACCTGCTCCCCATTCACACCTGAGACCTTGTAACACTAACGAGTCACATGACACCGGGGAGGGAAAATGGCTAATTGGGCCGAATTTGGACATTTTCACTTAGGGATGTACTAACTTTTGTTGCCAGCGGTTTAGACATTAATTAATTTATTTTTATTTATTTCAGTTACTTATATAGCGCCGTCAATTTACGCAGCGCTTTACACATACATTGTACATTCACATCAGTCCCTACCCTCAAGGAGCTTACAATCTAAGGTCCCCTAACACATATTCATACATGAATGAATGAATGATTTGTATAGCGCTGCAGTTGCGAACTGAATCGCCTCAAGGCGCTGGATCCGTCCTGTGTTGTCAAGCTTCTCAGAAGAGGTAGGTCTTGAGTTTCTTTCTGAACGCCTGATGGTTTTCTTCCATGCGAATGTGAGTAGGTAGTGCTTTCCATAGCCGTGGTCCTTGGACTGCGAATCTTCGTTCTCCTTTTGTTTTGTAGTGGAGTTTTTGGAATAAGGAGGAGGTTATGGTTAGAAGATCGAAGACTGCGATTCGGTGTGTAGCATTTTATTTTCTCGCATAGGTAGTGAGGAGCGTTTCCGTATATGCATTTGTGGGTGAGGCAGAGGGTCTTGAAAGTGATCCGATTCTTTACGGTTAGCCAATGTAGGCTCCTCAGGGAAGGGGAGATGGATTCCCAGGGTTTTTTTCCTGTTAACAGTCTTGCCGCCGTGTTTTGGATGAGTTGTAAGCGCGCAAGCTGATATTGGGGTAGTCCTATGTAGAGGGAGTTTGCGTAGTCGAGTCTGGAATTGATGATTGTACCAACTACTGCTGCTTTGTCCTCTTCTGGCAGGAATGGGATGAGTCTACGTAGCAGGCGGAGGAGATGGTGAGATCCGCTGACTACTGATCCTATTTGTGCATCCATTGACATTTCTGAGTCAAAAATGACTCAGAGACTCTTGGCTGCACTCTTTAGTGCTTGGTGAGATGGTCTGTCCAAAGATGGTGGGAGTTGTCCATGGGGTATTAGTTTTGGAATTTTGGTTTCCGTGTAGGAGAAGAAGCTCTGTTTTTGATCCGTTGAGTTTAAGTGAGCTAGTAGTCATCCAGCCGTCTATCAGAGTGAGGCATTTTTCTAGTTGCTGAAGGTGGTCTTTTTCCCCGGTGATGCGGAGGTAGAGTTGGGTATCATCAGCGTATGAGGGACAATTTAGATAGGATCCAATTAACCTACCAGCATGTCTTTGGAGTGTGGGAGGAAATAGCTGTGTGTTGAATTATTTTGAGGGGACAGCAAATTTACACTGTTATACAAGCTGTACACTCACTACTTTACATTGTAGACAAGTGTCATTTCTTCAGTGTTGTCACATGAAAAGATAGAATAAAATATTTACAAAAAATGTGAGGGGTGTACTCTCTTTTGTGAGATACTGTATGTGGCAGCAGGGCAGGTTAGCCCCAAGGTCCACATGCCGCACATATACATCCATGGACACTGAGGTTTCTGTGCTGAGAGTGACAGCTAATCACAGTGATCACGTGATCGCGAAGTCTGTCCTGCCTTCTAGCATTTCATGGGCTGCCAGGAGGCAGCAGGAATGGGTTAAAGACAAATACTAAATAAAGTAATGATAATTGTCTTTTAATATTAGAATTATAAAGCCATTATAATTACATTGTCAATGAAAATAATATAGTTTATAACAAGAATATATTATACAATATATGAAATGGAATAAACGTAACAATAGAAGAGTAGATAATAAGAGAAGAGAAATCCAAATCAATATTTGGGGTGACCACCCTTTGCCTTCAAACCAGCATCAGTTCTTCTAGGTAGACTTGCACACAGTTTTTGAAGGAACTTGGCAGGTAGCTTGTTCCAAACATCTTGGAGGACTAAGCACAGATCTTCTGTGGATGTTGGCTGCCTCAAAATACTTCTGTCTCTTTATGTCATCCCAGACAGACTCCATGATGGTGAGATCAGGGCTCTGTGGGGCCAAACCCCCACTTCCAGGACTCTTTTCACCGAAGATCGTTCTTAATGACATTAGCTGTATGTTTGGGGTGGTTGTCCTGCTGCACAATAAATTTGGGGCCAATCGCACACCTCCCTGATGGTATGGAATGATGGATAAGTATCTGTATTTCTCAGCATTAAGGACACCAGGGTCGGACCGACAACTCATGGTGCCCCGGGCAATAGGAGATCATGGGGACTCCTGTGTCCACACTCAAGCCACAGCCACACTAAGCCCCATCTACATAGGAATAGGAGAGAAAGAGAGAGATGGGAAAGTAGGAGAGAGATGGAGGAAGGAGAGAGAGGCAGGGGGGAAAGAGGGAGGGGAGGAGGGGGGAGAGAGAGAGATGGAGGAAAGAGAGAGGCAGAGAGAAAGGGGGTGATAGAGGGGGGTAAGTGGGAGAGAAGGGGTTGAGAGAGAGAGGGGGTGAGGGGGAATAAAAGAGGGTGGTAGAGAGAGAGCATAAGAGAGGGGAGGTGAGAGACAGAGGAGGGGGTGAGAGAGGGGGGTGAGAGTGAAGGAAGTGAGAGAGGTGGTGAGAGAGAGAGAGGTGGTAAGAGGGGGTGAGAGAAGGGGGAACGAGGGGGTGAGAGAGAGAAAGGGCGTTAGGGAGGGGGAGAGAAAGGGGGAATGAGAAAGAGGGGGGTGAGAGAGAGGGGGGCTGAGAGAGGGGGGGTGAGAGAGAGAGAGGGGCTGAGAGAGGGGGGTGAGAGAGGGGGGTGGGAGAGAGAGGGGGTGAGAGAGAGAGAGGGGCTGAGAGAGGGGGGTGGGAGAAAGGGGGGTGAGAGAGGGGGTGGGAGAGAGGGGAGTGAGAGAGGTGGTGAAAGAGAGAAGTGGTGAGAGGGGTGAGAGAGAGAGAGGGGGGATGAGGAGGTGAGAGAGAGAAAGGGGGTTAGGGAGGGGGGAGAGAAAGGGGGGATGAGAAAGAGAGGGGGGCGAGAGAGAGAGAGAGAGGAGGGTGAGATAGAGTGGGGGGATGAGGGGGAGAGATAGGGGGGTGTGAAAGGGAGAGGGAGTGAGAGGGAGGGGGGAATACCCTATCCCCCCATACTACACCAGAAGACCCCCCCCCAATAAAATTACACCTGTATAATGTTCTACAACCTTTAGATGCCTGTAATTAGCCACGGTGAAACAGTCAGTGGCTTGTCATGTCATCTAACATCACAGACTCCTCTCACTCTTCTCAGCTCCATCACTAGCTGCATGTAACAAGACACGACAGCCCAGGACCCCGACCCACTCCGCCACTACTTCACAGGTAAGCTACTTCCAGCATCAGTTTGAGTACCTCCTCTGCTCCCCTCACCATCCCTGGCAGTCCTCTGCTTGTCCTGCCTCTTTATCCGCTCCCATCTTGGATTCCCCTCACCCTCCCGCCAGGCCCAGCTCAGAGCCACATTCCTGTCTGAATAATGTTTCTGGGTTTCAGGCGGACACATTATTTAGACAACCCCTTTATGGCATGTGGAGCCTCTCATAATGCCCCCTACTGACCTTGGGCACTGCCCAAGTGGTCAGTCCACCCCTGGAGGACACCATTGATCGTGACCACATCTCCTATTTGCAGAAAAGCAGCCCCAAACTTGCAAGGAACCTCCACCATGCTTTACTTTTGACTCATCAGTCACACCTCCTGCCTTTTTTCTGTACCCCAGTTCCTATGTTTTCCTGCACAGTTGAATCGCTTAGCCTTGTTTCCACGTTGGTGGTATGGCTTTTTTAGATCTTCCCTGAAGACCACTACTGGCCAGACTTCTCCAGGCAGTAGATGGTTGTAACTCGTTCCCACTGGTTTCTGTGTACTTCATTTGCTGCATTACGTTTCCTTGGCCGGCCACTGCGCCTATGGTCCTCAACATTGCCCAGTTGATTGTGCTTCTTCAAAAGAGTTTGAACAGCACATCTTGAAACCCCAGTCTGCTTGGAAATCTTTGCTTGGAGAGACCTTGCTGATGCAGAATAACTACCTTATGTCTTGTTATTGTACTCAGCCTTGCTATGGTGTATGACCTGTGACATGAAACTTCTCTTCTTCGTCTTCCACAACCTCACCTAAGTAGTAGATTTTGGTCATTGCTCACCCAG
>JBBGZY010002324.1:305000-374334 GCA_037952925.1 Lithobates clamitans
GTAATGGTGCCAGATTCCACAATAACAACTTCCAGCATTGGTGCCAATTTCCACAATAACAACTCCCAGCATTGGTGCCAGTGTCCACAAAAATAACCCCAGCATTGTTACCAATTTCTGTAGTAATAGCCTGTAGTATTGGTGCCAGTTTCTGCAAAAATAAGCCCCAGCATTGATGCCAGTTTCCACAATAATAATTCTCGGCATTGGTGCCAGTTTCCGCAATACTAACCCCTCAGCATTCTGGCTATTTCCTGCAATAATAAGCCCCAGCATTGACACCAGTTTTCCGCAATAATAACCTCCAGCATTCTGGTCAGTTTCTGAAATAACGCCCAGCATTGGTGCCAGTTTGTGCAATGATAACATCTAAATTGGTGGTCAGTAGTGTTATGTTATTTAACCCCCCACCCCTCTAGTCTCTTAACCTTCTTGCATTGAAGGTCAGTGGCGGTGCTATTTAAAATATCCCTCCCTGTTAGTGGTCAGTGGCGGTGGTTCTGGATACTTAACGGCATTACTAACTCACAGACTCACTTCACCTGCACCCCCCTTCTTTGAATCGTTGTGCCTGGGGGGCCCTTCTGTTTACCCCTTGGCTGAGTCCTGGGGCAGAGACAAAAACTATTACAGGGAAATCTCACCATTGTGGGAGGGGCAGAGACACAATCTACTGCAAGAAAATCTCCCTGAGACAAGGTCATCTAGTGCCCATGGTGAAAATGGCAAACTGTGCCCAGCTCAGCATCTTTTCAAGATACGAAAATATTAAAAATATAAATCAAATTGTCCCGGCACTAATAGTAGTCCGCAAGCTCTTTTATGCCTTACCAAATCTGAATCCCTTAGTAGGGAGTAGTTGACCTTTAATCTTATATTTATTTTTATTGGCTACTAATAATTTGGTACAGTAATAATTGTAAAATGATAAATAATACAGAATAACACAGAAGCAACTCCTGAATATACCACCCCAGCCAGACACAACTGCTGTTTGGAAGAGTTACGCATATTAGGGCGCCGACCTCATAAGAACGTTGCAAAAAGATGATTGGTGCTATGGGGTTAATCAGCACTTCCTTCGATGACAATGACACGGTGACAGGAAGGCATCTGACGTAACCACTTCAAAGTCAATCGGATAATCGCAAACAGCTCTCAGTTTGAACTTTCAAGAAAACAGGCCTTCAAAACCAGTAATAACGTAATAACTAATTTGGGCGCTTATTAAAGTCACAAAGCATGTAAGAAAGGAAAAAACTGTGGTAGTGTTTCTGGATTTCTTTTTCCTTCTTCTTCTTGTAAAATTATATCATTTTACACCTGTAGATATCTCAGCAGTGGGATGAAGTTCAGGAAGGATTTTCCTTACTCACCAGTGCTGCCCCGAAGATTACAAAGTTCATCTCGGAATGTAAATTGGACATCTCACTCCAGAACTTCTCCATTAAAGTGCGGAACATGAAGAACATCCTGGACAGAACCAACACGAAGGTCAGATATGTTTCTTAACCACAGACTAAATCTGGTACCCATGTTCATCCTTTTACTGGTGGACTGATGACAAAGTAGTTATAGGATAGAAAAATAAAACACATCCATGAAGTTCAACCAAAACAAAAAACCCTCTTGTATCCTCAAACCTTCTCCTGATCAATAGAAAGGCATAAACTGTTAGAAAAGTGGACAAGGAAGTAGATGCTTCATGATCCTCAAAAGTAATTGGATAACTTCCATTGACTTGGAACACCCATTTGGACTCCTGTTTCCTGGTTTGAGCCTTCAACGGCATTTATAAACAGTGTTCAGGTAGGAGATAGAGAGATACAAAGTAGCATTGCTTATAGACGTTGATCCGGCAGGAGATAGAGGCATACAAAGTAACACTGTTTATAAACATGGATCAGACGAGAGATAGAAATATACAAAGTAACATTGTTTATAAACATGGATCAGACGGGAGTAGAGAGATACAAAGTAACATTGTTTATAAACATTGATCAGACAGGAGATAGAGAGATACAAAGTAACATTGTTTATAAACATTGATCAGACGGGAGTAGAGAGATACAAAGTAACATTGTTTATAAACATTGATCAGACGGGAGATAAAGATACAAAGTAGCATTGTTTATAAACATTGATCAGACAGGAGATAGAGAGATACAAAGTAACATTGTTTATAAACTAGACATGTGCGATTAGTTTAGTACGAAACGAAAATTCGTACGAATTTCCGTAAATTCATACATTCGGGAGGATCCGAAATACGAATTGCTATGCTTCCGAATTTTGTACGAAATACGAAATTTCGTTTAGGAATTTCGGATCCAAATTCCTAATGAACATTCGTAATTGTTACAAAAAGTTAACAAACCTAAAAGTTAAAAACCCAGGAAGTCAGCACAGCACAGCACAGAGATGTAGGAAGCCCCTCATAATGATAAATTCATCATAACGAACATTCGTAATTGTTACATTGAAACATTAACGAACCTAACGAAAATTCGTATTTCGTACGAATTTAAATTGAATTTAGGGACACGAATTACGAAATATGAATTCATTCTAAAACGGAAAGGAACGAAACGAAACAAATTTATTGACGGCGCTCATGTCTATTATAAACATTGATCAGACAGGAGATAGAGAGATACAAAGTAACATTGTTTATAAACATTGATCAGACAGGAGATAGAGAGATACAAAGTAACATTGTTTATAAACATTGATCAGAAAGGAGATCGAGAGATACAAGGTAACATTGTTTATAAACATTGATCAGACAGGAGATAGAGATACAAAGTTGCACATTGTTACTCTTGTACTGTATCTACTCTGAATTATCTGCAGATCAAGGGAATGGATTTCCATCTGAATATCATGTCAGTAAAGTAACCTGTAAAGGCTTTTAACCACTTCAGCCCCGGAAGGATTTGCCCAGGCCATTTTTTGCTATGCGGCACTGCGTTGCTTTAACTGACAATTGCGCGGTTGTGCGACGTTGTACCCAAACAAAATTGATGTCCTTTTTTCCCCCCATAAATACAGCTTTCTTTTGGTGGTATTTGATCACCTCTGTGGTTTTTATTGTTTGCGCTATAAGCAAAATAAGACTGACAATTTTGAAAAAAAAAACAATATTTTTAACTTTTTGCTATAATAAATATCCCAAATTTAAAAAAAACAAAAAAAAAACAAATGTTTTCATCACTTTAGGCCAATATGTATTCTTCTACATATTTTTGGTAAAAAAAAATGCAATAAGTGTATGTTGCCAACCTGCAGTATAATGACAGCGGATGGTCGGCTCGTGGTAAAGTGTCACCTATAGGTCGTTTATTGTACCCTAGTTTATCGCCATTACACAGGCGTGCTTAATTTTAACATGTGACATGATGGGCATCTATTTACTTGGCGCAACATCATTTTTTACATTTTGTAAACAACTTTTGGTATGGTATTGTGTTTTGTGTGCACTAAAATTCAAAAAAGTGCATTCCTGTCTGATTCGTGGTGTAAACCAACCCTTATGCCCTGTACACACGGTCGGACATTGATCGGACATTCCGACAACAAAATCCTAGGATTTTTTCCGACGGATGTTGGCTCAAACTTGTCTTGCACACACACGGTCACACAAAGTTGTCGGAAAATCCGATCGTTCTGAACGCGGTGACGTAAAACACGTACGTCGGGACTATAAACGGGGCAGTAGCCAATAGCTTTCATCTCTTTATTTATTCTGAGCATGCGTGGCACTTTGTGCGTCAGATTTGTGTACACACGATCGGAAATTCCGACAACAGGTTTTGTTGTCGGAAAATTTTATATCCTGCTCTCAAACTTTGTGTGTCGGAAAATCCGATGGAAAATGTGTGATGGAGCCCACACACAGTCGGAATTTCCGACAACAAGGTCCTATCACACATTTTCCGTTGGAAAATCCGACCGTGTGTAAGGGGCATTAAATTTGGAACCTCTGATCAACAGAGACAAAAACAACAATAATAACAATGACATTTAGTGAAAAAGCAGAGGTTTGGGGTTTGGAACAATAAAACAGCAAGTCTTTCTATGTATGCTGGATATCCTGTGACCTGGACTGCTGACCCTTCATAGACATATGGAAAACTCTTCATTGTATTCCATTCCTAGAGGACTTCACATGGTCCTAGCACATGGGATTCAGGGGTATAATACTGCACATACAATTCTATAATAAGAATATAGGAAGATATCATGGAGGAAAGTGATAGAATTATTAGAAGATCCCCAATGGGATACAGATGGAAAAAAACAAAAGTGATTTTAACCATTCCATACTCCATCCAAAAACTAAAGAGGTTTTGACTTTAGATATACTTTAAAAGTAACGAGTAATGGGTAGGGGGTTTCTTTCTCTTTCTCTCTTTCTTATTTCCTTTCTTTTTCTCTCTTTCGTTCTCTCTCTCCTCTTTCTCTCTTTCTTTTTTTCCTTCTTTCTTTCTCTTTCTTTTTTTCCTTTTTTCTCTTTCTTTCTCTCTTTCTTTTTTCCCCTTTATTTTTTCTTTCTCTCTCTCTTTCCTTCTTTTTTCTCCTTTCTTTTTTTTTCCTTTTTCTTTCTCTTTCTTTCTCAATTTCCTTTTTCCCTTCTTTCTTTTTCCTTCTCTCTCTCTTTCTTTCCTTTTTCTCTCTTTTTTCTTTTCTTTCTTTCTATCTTTCTCTTCTTTTTTTCATTCTTTCTTTTTTTTCCTTCTTTCTCTTTCTCTTTTTTCCCTTTCTTTCTTTTTTTTCTCTTTCTCACTTTCTCTTTCTCTTGCCTACTTTCTTTTTCCTTCTTTCTTTCTCTTTCTTTGTCTCTTTCTTTTTCCCCCTTTATTTTATCTTTCTCTCTCTCTCTTACCTTCTTTTTTTTTTTCTTTCTTTTTTTCCTTTTTTCTTTCTCTCTTTCTTTTTTCCCTTTTTTCTTTTTCCTTCTTTCTCTCTTTTTTTCCCCTTCTTTCTTTCTATCTATCTCTTCTTTTTTTTTCATGCTCTCTTTTTTCCATCTTTCTTTTGTTCCTTTTTTCTTTCATTTCCTTCTTTCTCTCTCTCTTTTTTCCCTTTCTTTCTTTCTTTTTTTTCTCTTTCTCTCTTTCTCTTTCTCTTTCCTTCTTTCTTTCTTTTTTCCTTCTTTCTTTCTCTTTCTTTCTCTCTTTCTTTTTTTCCCTTTCTTTTTTCTTTCTCTCTCTCTTTCTATCTTTCTTTTTTCCTTTCTTTCTTTTTCCTTCTTTCTCTCTTTGTTTCCATCTTTTTTTCCCTTTTTCTCTCTTTCTTTCTTTCTTTCTCTCTTTTTCCCTTCTTTCTTTCTATCTTTCTCTTTTTTTATATTCTTTCTTTTTTCCTTCTTTCTTTCATTCCTTTTTTCTTTCTTACTTCCTTCTTTCTCTCTCTCTCTCTTTTTTCCTTTCTTTCGTTCTTTTTTTTCTTTCTTTCTCTCTCTCTTTCCTTCTTTCTTTATTTTTTCCTTCTTCTTTCTTTCTCTTTCTTTTTTTCTTCTTTCTTTCTCTTTTTTTTATTCTTTTTTCTTCTCTCTTTCTCTCTTTCCTTCTTTCTCTCTCTCTCTTTCTTTTTTTCTCCTTTTTATCTTTCTTTCTTTCCTCTTTCTTGTTCTCTCTCTTTCCTTCTTTCACTCTCTCTTTCTTTTTTCCTTCTTTCTTTCTCTTTCTTTCTCTTTTTTCCCCCCTTTCTTTTTTCTTTCTCCCTCTTTCTCTGTCTTTTTTCCTTCTTTATTTTTTATTTTTTTCCTTTTTTTCCATCTCTCTTTCTTTCTTTCTTTCTCTCTTTGTTATTTTTCTTTCTTTCTTTTTTCCTTCTCTCTCTCTTTCCTTCTTCTTTCCTTCTTTCTTTCTCTTTATTTTTTCCTTCTTTCTTTCTCACTTTTAAAAAAAATCCTTCTTTCTCTTTTTACTCTCTTTCTTTTTTTTGTTTTTCCTTCCTTCTCTCTCTCTCTCTTTGCTTCTTTTTCCCTTCTTTTTCTCTCTTTATTTTTTTCCTTCTTTCTCCCTTTTTTTATTCCTTCTTTCGCTTTCTTTCTCTCTTTTTTTTCTTCTCTCTTTCTCTATTTCTCTTTTTTCATTCTTTTTCCTTCTGTCTTTCTCTTGTTCCTCCTCTCTCTCTCTCTCTCTCTCTCTCTCTCTCTCTCTCTCTCTCTCTCTCTCTCTCTCTCTCTCTCTCTCTTTCTTTTTCTTTCTCCTTTTTCTTTCTCTCTCTTTCTTTCTTTATTTCTTTCCCTTTTCTCTCTCTCTCTCTTTCCTTCTTTTTTCCTTCTTTTTTTCCCTTTATGTTTTCATTCTTTCTTTCTTTCTTTCTCACTTTTTAAAAAAATTCCTTCTTTCTCTTTTTACTCTCTTTCTTTTTTTGTTTTTCCTTTTTTCTTTCTCTCTTTCTCTTCTTTTCATTCTTACTTTTTTCCTTCTCTCTCTCTCTTTCCTTCTTTCTTTCTTGTTTTCTTCTTTCTCTCTCTCTATCTTTCTTTTTCTTTCTCTCTGTTTCTTTCCCTACAATTTACACAGCACTATATTGTACGTTCATATTGGTCTCTGTCCTCAAGGTCCCTGACAGTGCGGAAATCATCAGAATACACTAGTGCAGCAGGAGGGATTCCCCCATCAACACTAAGTTGATGAGGGAATGAAGCATTTTTCTTTTCTCCAACCTGAAGGAAAGAAAATAGAATATTCTATGGCCAGCCTTAATGGAGGATCAGTTGGAGGTAGATAGTCTTCAAAACAAGCAGCTACTGCTGTGTTGCCTTTTTAGCAAACTCAGTGCGCTCTACAAAACCAGTGCCATTGAGACACGGGTTCCGCCGGCCACCGGCGATCGCCGTGAAGAGGGGCAGAACGGGGATGTAAACAAGGCGGATTCCTGTTCTGACAGGGGAGGAGAAAGAGATCAGCTGTTTCTAGTGATCAGGAACAGCGATCTCTCTCTACTCCCAGTCAGTCTGTCCCCCATACAGTTAGAAACACCTCCATAGGCAACACTTAACCCCTTGATTGCCCCTAGTGTTACACCCTTCACTGTCAGTGCCATACAGTGATCAGTGCATTTTTATAGCATTGGTGTCACTGGTCACCAAAAAGTGTCACTTAGGGTCAATGCGGGACGCAATGTCAATTAGGGTCAATGCGGGACGCAATGTCGCAGTCCCGCTAAAAAACGCAGATTCCCCGTCATTACTAGTAAAAACAAAAAAAAATGATAAAAAGTCCCTAAATCTTTCCCCTATTTTGTAGACGCTATAACTTTTGTGTAAACCAATCAATACGGTATACAGTGGAACCTTGGTTAACTGAGTAACTTGGTTAATGAGCATTTTGAAGGATGAGCAACTTTTTTTTTACAATTCTGACTCAAGCTAATGTGGTGTGCAGTACCGCATTTGGACAGAGGTGCGCGGGTGGCGGGGACACTCGGAACTATTCGGAGATACTCATAAACACTCAGAAATACTCCATTCTCGAGTGTTTCCAAACCTTTCCGAGGCTTTCCGAGTTCAGCCGAGCTGTCCCTGAGTATTTCCGAGGTTCTCCGGCACACCCCCCCCCCAACCTCTGGTCACATGCGGTATTGCATGTGATAGAAGTCGATGCGGAACGAATTATCTTTGTTTCCATTGACTTCTATGGGAAAACTCGCTATGATATGCGAGTGCTTTGAATTATGAGCATTCTCCTGGAACGGATTATGCTCGTAATCCATGGTTCCACTGTATGCTTATTGCGATTTTTTTTTTACCAAAAATATGTAGCAGAACACATATTGGCCTAAACTGATGAATACATTTGTTTTTTTATATATATATATATATATATATATATATATATTTTGGACATGTATTATAGCAGAAAGTTCAAAATATTGTGTTTTTTTTTTTTTTTAAATTGTCCCTCTTTTTTTTTTGTTTATAGCACAAAAAAACTAAAACCGCAGACAAAAAGAAAGCTCTATTTGTGGGGAAAAAAAAGACATCAATTTTGTTTGGGTACAACGTCGCACCACCGCGCAATTGTCAGTTAAAGCGACGCAGTGCCAAATCGCAAAAAATGTCCTGGTCATGAAGGGGGGGGGGTAATTCTTCTGGGGCTGAAGTAGTTAAATACGATTTTAAAAATTTGCATTTTTTTTTAAATTTTTTTTTACTACCATTGACCAAAAACCATTAAAGTTTTCTTTTAAAAATTGAGCTTGGGTAAAGCTTAAGTTTAGTTAAATCTTTTTTTTTTTAATTTGCGCCAGGGATGGTACTTACATGAAATTAAAAAAAGTAAGGATTTAGTCAGTCATTATAAATGGGCCCCTATAAGGTACATGCTAAACATGCTTGTCAAGACTGAACAATAGGTCACTATAATAAGATTTCCTGGTGAGAATTGCAGAGTCACACTAAGCCTGGCTTGCCATTCATGAAGTCCCATCCTGTCTTCTATCCTTTTGTCACATATTTTAGGAATTGTGTACAGAATAGAACATCCCTTTCACCTCTATTATTAGCAGAGAGCTCCTGTATTATCTATGTCACAGTATACAAGGGCCACATTTCTTTCTTCTATTATATACAGTATATACAACCGCAATTATATTCTTTCTAATGCTTAAAGCTACCCCCATTTTCTATACAAAAGTAAGTGAAACATGCCAAAGAACCTGGCAGTTTAATGTAAGGACTATCAGGCCTCCTGCTCGATGATGCCAGTATAGTCCTTGCAGTGGAGAACAAACTATGGAGCCTGCTAGGCACTGTATATACTACCTTACCACCAATGATGGGGTTACATTCCTTCCACTAATCACCAATGATGAAGTCATATTCTTCCCAATGGCCACCAATGATGGGGCTGCATTCCTTTAACTGAACACCAATGATAGTGCTACATTCTTTCCATTAAACACCAGTGATGGAGGCTACATTCCTTCCACTGACCACCAGTGATTGAACTAGATTCCAACCACTTGCCACCATTGATGGGACTACATTCCTTCCAATGAACACCAATTTTGGGGCTACATTCCCTCAACCCTGCCACCAATGATGAAGCTACATTCCTTCCCCTGACCACCAATAATGAGGTTACATTCCTTCCACTAACCAACAGTGATTGGACTAGATTCCAACCATTTGCCACCATTGATGGGACTACATTTCTTCCAATGAACACCAATGGTGGGGCTAAATTCCCTCAACTGGCCACCAATGATGAAGCTACATTACTTCCCCTGACCACCAATCATGAGTCTACATTCCTTCCACTGACCACCAATGATGGGGCTACAGTCCTAGCCTTGACCACTAATGATGGGGCTACATTCCTTCTACTGACCACCAATGATGGGGCTACATTCTGCCCACTGACCACCAATGATGGGGCAACATTCCTCACACTGATTACAAATGATGGGACTACATTCCTCCCACTGACCATCAATGATGGGGCAAAATTCCCCTTGTTGACCACCAATGATGGGGCTGCACTCCTTTCATTGACCGCCAATGAAAGGGCTACATTCCTTCCACTCACCACCAATGATGGGGCTTCACTCTCTTCGTATACCACCAATGATGGGGCTGCATTCCCACCACTGACTACCAGTAATGAAGCTACTATCCACTGACTATCAATGATGAGGCTACAGTCCTTCCACCGACCACTAATGATGGGACTAAATTCCTCCCACTGAATACCAATGATCAGGCTACATTCTTCGCACTGACCATTAATGATGGGACTACATTCCCCTCGTTGACCACCAATGATGGGGCTGCACTCCTTTCATTGACCACCAATGATGGGACTACATTCCTCCCACTGGTCCCCAATGTTGACTACGTCCCTACGTTGACCACCAATGATGGGGCTGCATTCCCACCACTGACTACCAGTGATGAGGCTACATTCTTTCCATTAACCACTAATGATGGGACTAAATTCCTCTCATTGACCACCAATGATGAGGCTGCACTCCTTTCACTTACCACCAATGAAAGAGCTACATTCCTTCCACTGACCCCCAATGATGGGACTACAGTCCTTCCAGGGACCACCAATGAAGAGGCTGCACTTCTTTCACTTACCACCAGTGAAAAGGATACATTCCTTCTACTGCCCATGAATGATGAGGCTACAGTCCTTCCACTGACCACTAATGATGGGACAAAATTCCTCCCATTGAATACCAATAATCGGGCTACATTATTCCCACTGACCAATAATGATGGGGCTACATTCCCCTCGTTGACCACCAATGATGGGGCTGCACTCCTTTCATTGACCACCAATGATGGGGCTACATTCCTCCCACTGAGCCCCAATGATGGGGCTACATTCCCTACATTGACCACCAATGATGGGGCTGCATTCCCACCACTGACTACCAGTTATGAGGCTACATTCCTTCCACTGTCTATCAATGATGAGGCTACATTCTTTCCACTGACTAATGATGGGACTAAATTCCTCTCTTGACCACCAATGATGAGGCTGCACTCCTTTCACTTACCACCAATGAAAGAGCTACATTCATTCCACTGACCCCCAATGATGGGACTACATTCCTTACATGGACCACCAATGATGAGGCTGCACTTACATAGTTACATAGTTAGTCAGGTTGAAAAAAGACATAAATCCATCCAGTTCAACCTTACCACCTCACTTACCACCAGTGAAAGGGCTACATTCCTTCCACTGCCCATGAATGATGAGGCTACATTTCTTCCACTGCCCACCAATGATGGAGCTACATTTCTTTCACTAACCAATGATGGGGCTTTATTCCTCCCTTTACCACCAATGCTGGGGCTACATTCCTCCCATGGGCCGCATATGATGGAGCTACATTTGTACCCGTGACCATCAATGATGGAGCTACCTTCCCACCTCTGACCATCAGTGACCATCAATGATGGGGCTACATTCCTCTCATTTACCACTCATGGCTTGGATGTATTATTCCTAAAGACCTCTGGCACTAGGGCTTTCTTTTACCCTCAATGACCACTGGATATCAGGGTAATTTTTACTTCCATTGAGTACCTATGTCAGGGTATTTTTTTAGTACACTGACCACAGCCTGTCCCCCCCAACAGTCTGACAGACAGTGAACGGTCCCTTTGATTAGAAAGTGTGGGCACCCCGGTTTCAAATTTACTTGTTCTGAGTCAGCAATTTAGAAGGAAATAGAAACTAAACCTCGGAGTGGAAACCAGAATACTAGCATTTTAGGAGATCATCAATAGTGGCTTCCATAGATCTTTTATGACTAGTTTTAGGGGAATGCTTCCTAATGAGAACACGGCAATAAAAACCTGGCATGGGTTCCAAACCCTCACCTATTTTATCAGACGTAGACTGGCTACTTAAAAGAAATTATTGAAAGCTTGGTTTTGAGTGAGAAATAATATATATTCTTTTTTGTTTTTACCATTAGGTCGAAACAGAAAATACGGATAGAGAATCAAAGACTTTTGCCGCAAGGACTTTACAACAATTCTACACTGTTTACAAGAACTTTTTACAAGGAAAATATAGGACTGTTGTTCTTTCCATTTGCAGCAATGTTAAGCTCAGATGATGGGCTACATGGACAAACAGCCGCATCGTCTCTCACCATTACTTCACTCCACACCGCCAGGACAAGGACTCTATGGACATGACTTGTGTTTTTTTAGTGTTTTATTATTCACAGCTGAAAACAAGGTAAAAAAAGGTATGAAGATAGTTTATATTTGATATTAAGTTAAGAACGTAAATATTTCTATATATTTATCTTTTCTGGGTTAAATAAATATATTTTTCTCGTGCCTCATGGTGTATTTCAAAGATGAAATTCAAACGTGGCAAATGCTTGGAGACTGGTGGGTTCATTTTTAGGAATGAGAACAAGTGGAGTCTCCAACTCCAAAATGTTTTAGGGAAAATCTAGAAATGTTATTTGTTCCTAAGCCGTACCTACGGATCTACCTGATCTACCTGGCAAATCTACCTGTTGCCTTGAATTCTTCCTGTTCTGTAAACTCATAGCTGTATATCTGCAGTGTGAGATCATCTAATGCTGTGTACACACGGGCGGACTTTTCAACCGGACGGGTCCAACAGGACGAATCCGTCGGACAGTCCGTCCGTGTGCGGGCTTCATCGGACCTGCAGCGGACTTTTTCGGTCGAAAATCAGACGGACTTTAGATTTGGAACATGTTTCAAATCTTACCGACGGACTCGAGTCCGGTCGAAAAATCAGCTCATCTGTATGCTAGTCCGACAAACGAAAACCGATGCTAGGGCAGCTATTGGCTACTGGCTATAAACTTCCTTATTTTAATCTGGTCGTACGTCATCACGTACGAATCCGTCGGACTTTGGTGTGATCGTGTGTGTGCAAGTCCGTTAGTTCGAAAAGTCCATCGGAAGTCCATCGAAAGTCAGTCGGAATGACCGTCGGACCTTTGATGCCGAAAAGTCTGCCCGTGTGTACACAGCATTAGGCACTGCTAGTCTTAGGAGATTTGGAGGGAAATTTGGTGATGTCACTACTGTGCTGCTCACTGTTCTTGCTGGAGAGGAAGCTGTATCTGAGGATCTACAGTGCAAGGAATCCCCTGCTTCTGTTTCATCCATTCCCTCAGAGGCGTAAGTAGAACCTTCAGGGCCCCGGTGCAAGAAACCATAAAGGATTCCCCTGACTCCCCACAGTGGCCGAATGTCAGGGCCCAGTCACAACTGCAAATTTTGCAACCCTGGTAGTTTCGTCACTGGTGTCAGTCGTTTTCTATTTTTGTAATTTTTTTATTATTTTTGTACCATTTTATTTGGTGAGATATCAGTGGTCTAAACAGACCTCTGATGTTCCATCTTTGAGACAGAGAAAAAACATTGAGGACACAGCCCTCAATCTCCATCTCTGCAGCATCAGAATGAATGAACAGGAATAGCTCTGTACGGAGCTTCAGTTATGAATGGACAGAGTCAGTGATCGGTACAGATCACTGACTATTCATTCAGACAAGGAAGGGGCTCTCAATTCTGAAAGAATCCCCTGCATCAGTCGGTGGGAGAGGGGAGGGGGGAACAAAACAGTGCTGTGGGGGATGAGGGAGAGCACAGGAGCCCAATTACAGCAGGAGGTGGATAGGAGGGACGGCATGTAGAGAAGCTGATCCCCTCTATTTTCCTCCTGCAGCCAATGAAAGGCTGCAGGAGTAAAATGGAGAGATCAGTTCCTCTATATACTGCCCCTGCCCTCCCTCCTATCCTGGTGTACAGGGGGCTGTACATCGTGTCCACCTTTGGTCCTTTTTTTCTCTGTGTACATGGGGCTGCATAGGCCTTCTGGAGCATGGGGTGCTTCACAATTGCCACCCCTGTACGTATGTCCCTGCTCCTAACTTTAGCAGTTTTGGCGGGACCTTTCTGAGGTTTGAACAAAATCTTGGTGTCCTGTGAATCCAAGCTGAGTTCTGGGGGCCAGTGCCAGAACAAGTTCTGGCACTTGGCTCCAGTGACTTGCTTGACAGGGGCAATCCAGAATGAGCACTCGGGGCACTTGCCCTGCATCTCTTATGGATTCAGGAGTTCCAGGCACTGCAATTGCCCCCTCTGTGGCAGGTGGCTTCTCTTTGATTTGGGGGAGGGGGGGTGGTAAAAGGATGTGTGCTGGGGGGGGGTGCTTTGGGAGGGGAGAGGACTAGAAAGTGGTGTGGGGGACCTCAAAACTGCTCCCCCACAGTCTAATCCTCTCCCCTCCCAAAGCCTCCCCCAGCACACATCCTTTTACACCTTATCACTCCTCCACGTGGATCGGCTTATTACCAGCCATCCCACCCCCGTTACTCTGTCCCCCTGTATATACAATTCCATAAACACAGATCTCAGATCATCAGAGCAGCTGTTGCAATGTAATGTCCCTCCTCCATGGCTCCTCCTCTTCCTGTCTGTGTACAGTAGAATATCAGCGCTGAGGAGGAGGAGCCAGATTCAGACAGTTCTGAGATATGCCGGCTGCTACGGAGGGAGCGATCACCAGTGTGGGACCTTATGCACCCCGCGAGAGATGGGGTGCAGGTGAACCAAGTGCCCGGCCCTGGGCTCCTGGATTCAGCACAGTGCCTCATGCTGGCGCCAGCTATGGGCCCCCACAGTGGTGTAATGCCAGGGCCTGGTCACAAGTGAGACCGGTGCGACCCTGGTAGTTCTGCCACTTCATTCCATTGATCTGTGCTTCCTCCACCTCTCCTACTGTTTCTTCATCATTACTCAACCAGTTTGCAATTCACTAGTCATCAGATCACCAGTCATCATTGGGGGTAGTTCTAATATGAGGAAGCAAAGCCCTGCCTTTACCAAGATAGCCACCTCTAAATGGAGACACACTTCAGAACAAATCATGCTTCCTGCAACCTCTCCTATGGTTTCTTCATCATTACCCCACCAGTAATCAATTCGCTAGTCATCAGATCACAAGTCATCAATGGGGTAGCTCTGACACGAGGAAGCAAAGTCCTGCTTTTACCAAGATGGCCACCTAGCCTCATGTAACATGTTTCCAGCTTCGTATTGTCTTCTGCAGCATATCCCCAGTCAACAATAGAGCATGTCCACAATCCCACCACCATTTCCCCTATTAGGTCTGCAGTTTCTAACAGTCCTCTCAGTTACATATATTGAACATTATGTGTGCCCCTTTGGTGATGTGTCACATACAAGGCTCCCTTAGCTCATAGTTTGACTGCCACTGCCCTTACTTAATCCCCAGCACTAAAATAATGCATTGCAAAACAATTACCCGATCCCTAGCCAGGAACAGCCCCCCCCGGTACTCACAATGTTGAAAAGTAATATGGTTCATCTAAGAAAGCTTCTACACCCATAGGGAGAAACAGTTAATGAAAAGTGATTGAAAGCCTCCTGTGTGGTTTAGCCTTGAGTCATTCATCTTGTTTACAACACTTCCAGTTTAAAGCAAAAACAAGGAAACGCAGAAAATGTATGACGTCTCAAAACAAAAGACCCAGCAGATCCCTGGCTCCTAAGAAGCAAAGCGGGATGACGCCAAGTGTTTGCCGAGGAACTTCCCATTGTGCCAGCTATTTTTTTCCTGCCTTCGAGACGAGCCGCTGTCTCCCCTTTCCATGGTGCCACTGCCCAGCAGATGGACAGCAACAGTTACATAAGAGCCAAGAGTCGAAAAAACAGCCGCCTGGTTGGCCTTACAACCTAAAGCAAAATATAGTCTTTAGCATTTAAATTTTTGTTAAAGCAATACATGTAAATGTATTGTTTAAAGTAGACCTGAACTAATTAACTAAAACCTGTTTTTATTTTCCAAGTACAATTCTTTTTTCATCAGAAATCAGGCTAAAAGTGGGAGATTTATAACCCAACGGGGCTCTGTAGCATGGCACAATTTGACTTTAAAAAAAAACTTCCAAACATCCCAGTCAAGGAGATTGTACTTCATTTCCCATTATGTCTCTAGAACTGAACGTAAGGAGAAATTTCCCTAAAAAGAATAAAAATTCCCTTCTAATGCTTCCAGGTTCCATCAAAACGTTTGAAAAAAGTCAAAATTCCAAAGCTTGACCATTTAGGCTGCAATCTAATTGTACCCTTATACCAATAAAACTTGAGTTCCTACCTTAAAAAAATCAATTTTCATTTGTAAATAGATTACCACACTACAAAATGGTGGATTCAAAGGAGATGGTACAATGACAGTGGGGAAAATAATGATTTGATTCACTGCAGATTTTGTAAGTTTGCCCACTTACAAATACATGAAGTGTCTGTAATTGTTACCATGGGTGTATTTTAAAGGATTGAGACAGAATATCCACCAAAAATCCAGTTAAAAAAGCATTTGATCCCCAAGCAAAACATGACTTATTACTTGGTGGAGAAACCCTTGTTGGCAGGCACAGAGGTAAGACGTTTCTTGTAGTTGGTGACCAGGTTTGCACACATCTCAGGATTAGGGATGGGCTTTATGATGGGGTCGAACTTGAACATTGGCTGTTCACCCGTTCGCCGAACAGCGAACAATTTGGGGTGTTCGCGGCAAATTCGAAAGCTGCAGGACACCCTTTCAAAGCCTATGGGAGAAATCAAAAGTGACAATTTTAAAGGCTTATATGCATGGTATTGTCATAAAAAGTGTTTGGGGACCCGGGTCCTGCCCCAAGGGACATGTATCAATGCAAAAAAGAGTTTTAAACAGGGACATTTTTTCGGGAGCAGTGATTTTAATAATGCTTAAAGTGAAACAATAAAAGTGTAATATTCCTTTAAATTTCGTACCTGCGGGGTGTCTATAGTATGCCTGTAAAGGGGCGCATGTTTCCCGTGTTTAGAACAGTCTGACAGTAAAATGACATTTCTAAAGGAAAAAAAGTCATTTAAAACTACTATCGCTACCGCCGGCTATAATGAATTGTCGGTCCGGCAATACACATAAAAGTTCATTGATAAAAAGGGCATAGAATTTCCCCACAGGGAAACTCCGAACCAAAATTTAAAAAAAAAATGCGTGGGGGTCCCCCTAAATTCCATACCATACCAGAGCCTGCTCTTCGCTGAAAATGGGTCACAGGAGTGCCAAACTAATTGCACTCCTGTGACCCAGAGGAGAAGCCCAGTCTAAAAAGCTCAGGCTGGACTTCTCCTGTAATCCTCAATCAGTGCACATTGAGGATAAACCACTGGTGCGCTAGCCGCAGGCTGGATAACATCTTGTAGCAGGCCAGAGGTGTCCCACAGGCTGTAGATCGTAGACCCCAGGCGTAGGGCATTATTTACTTCTGCCTGCCCCTGGGGAATGTTCCTGGCTAGATATAGCAAGAAGATACAATGTTATGGGTTATGAATATTTATTTCACTCTGACAAATCACTAGGAGATTCACTGCCAGTGATTTGTGCTGGGGAAGGTGATAAAAATGTGGGATCTCTTGCAAAAGGGTCCTTCCCTCCCAGGCTTTACCTGAAGACGATGCCAATGTGAGGGATCCAGCCATAGCCTTTGGGGCCTGCTGCCTAGGGAGGAGACAATTACAGAGCCAAGTCCTAATGCCTCATACACACGATCAGAAATTCTGCCAGCAAAAGTTGGATGTGAGCTTTTGGTCAGAAATGTGCATGCTCCATCAGACTTTTGCTGGCAGAATTCCAGCCACCAAAAGATTGAGAGCAGGTACTCTATTTTTCGGTTGGAAAAAGTTCCTATCCGAAAATGCCTTCGTCTGTATGCAATTCGGACGCGCAAAAAATCACGCATGCTCGGAAACAATTCGACGCATGCTCGGAAGCATTGAACTTCAGTTTCTCGGCTCGTCGTAGTGTTGTACGTCACCGCGTTCTTGACGGTCGAAAGTTCCGAGAACTTTTGTGTGACCGTGTGTATGCAGGACAAGCGTGAGCGGAATTCCGTCGGGAAAAACCATCCAAGTTATTTCTGATGGAAATTCTGATTGTGTGTACAGGGCATAAGGATTATGTATGGACCTATGCTAAGGCCTGGATGACAGAAAGGTGGCTATCCAAAAGGAGAACCTTCAGAAAAGTTTGCACAGTCCATTACTGGTTTCAGCTTATAGGCACACTAATAGCCAGTGAGAGGGGCTAAAGTCAGTTGAAAAGAGGGTACTTTGTTGTTATTGTTGCTATTTTAGGTATCCAGTAATCTCTAGCACTCTCTCTCCCCTGGAGCCTAAGCCGATAGAACCTAAAGGAAAAGATTTTTACAATGAATGTTAGTCATTTGGTCGCTGGGTCATTGAGTGCTTTGGGTCAGCTGTAGGCCAGATAAACGATAGAAACACTAGGAAGGTCCATAAAATCCAGCAGCTCCATAGGGGGTTAGTGCTACGTGTACATTCAGACACCTGGAGGGGCCATCATCCTCGAATCATTGGAAAGGCTTGTGTAGCAATTGTACATACATTATCTATCAAACTGAATTTTTCTTTCCAAAATTAGGAAACTGTGATTTGCAAAGTACAATTAGTAGGCGATTGGGAAAAAATGCAAAGACAGAGCAACTGGCTTGGAGTCCGTATATTGCCGACTTTCTTTAGAAGCTATTATGAATGGCTCTCCCTCCACTTCCTGGAGCCATGGGCGCTTTAATCAGGACATTGTAAACAGACATCTGCCATCCTATGCAAAACACATGACTGTCCTGCTAAAGACAAATCTGGAGAGTCTCGATGGCGTTCATAACAATGATCCTGTTTACTTTAGAGAAGCGGGAATACAGACTAGCTTGTTACACAACAAAATATTCCTAGACTCTGATGGCGATCATGGAGCCTGATGACGCCTTCGTATGCCATGCTGTTTCCCATTGTCTTGGCCATCTCTTTCCTGCTTGGAGACGAAGGATTCCTGTCCATCCTACCATCTGTGCTTATTAATGAGCGGTGACTAAACATCACAACGTTGAGCGGTCCATGCTAATCTGCCCATCAGATCCAATCTGAAGATTACGACATTACGAAGTTAACTACAAGGCTAAAACAACTACTCAAGAACTTCATCATTAGTCAGACAAATAACAAACCCTTGGGCAATGGGCAAATGTACATTGGGAGGGGAATTCCTTCTTGGCTCCACAAGGGCAATTATTATGATTTATTTCCTGAATCAAAATATTACTTAAAGTTGATGTTTAATCTGTTTATATTTTGCTTTCCCGGGTTCCTCCCATCGCCCTCATTCATGTGCTAATGGAATTTAAATAAAACCTTTCTGTTTTTCATTATAAAACCCTATGTAGACTCAGTGATGTTTATACTGTATACAAAAATTCCAATACATTGGCCCGAGGGCTTTACTGGAAATGAGGTGCATCACATACAAATTACTACATAATTGATACACATAATTAGAAATGTATTATTTCATAAATACAAGTCTCACCACAACAAAATCCGGTTAAAAATAGTATTGAGCCTCTTGTTTTGTTTTTTTTAAACAATACATTTTTATTGATATATAATAAGTAACAATAAAATTCACCATAAATGAATAATTTTTATTGATATATAATAAGTAACAATAAAATTCACCATAAATGAATAATTTTTATTGATATATAATAAGTAACAATATAATTCACCATAAATGAATAATTTTTATTGATATATATAATAAGTAACAATACAATTCACCATAAATGAATAATTTTTATTGATATATAATAAGTAACAACACAATTTACCATCAAGTTTCGTCAGCAATGGTAAGAATATTAACACTTTTTTTTAAAGGTCGGTGCATATTGATATTTTGGAGCCGCTTTTGTAGTATGTCCTATATATCAACATAAATGATATTTCAATATAAATTCATTCATAGACATGACATCGTTCATAGACATATACAGTCCAAACATTGATCGGTATATTGTTTTTTTTAATTTAAAAAAAAAACTAAAATCAAAAACCAAAAATAACACCTTTTGATCCGAAGAGAATATTAAATTATAATCAATAATAAAAAAAACAAAAAACACATTTTTAGAAAAAAAATAGTGCCCAAATACATATACAGTCCATACATTGGTCGCTATATTGTTTATTTAAAAGTTTTCAACTAAATTAAAAACCCAAAATAACATCTTTTGATCCAAAGAGAATATTAAATTATAATCAATAATAATAATTAAAAAAAAACATTTTTAGAAGAAAAAAATAGTGCCCAAATAAACTCTTTCAAACCCTTGTTAAAAACCCATAACAAAACCTATAACAAAACTTTTGGATTTTTATATATTTTTTTAAACTTACCTGAGTTTATGTACCTGAGTTCCAATTTAGATAATCTGACATTTTTCATATGTTTTTACCCTTGTCTTGTAGCCCTGAGGAAAGGGATCTATGGACCCACAAAGCACATTGTATGTTTGTTGAGCTTTCCGTAGTTATGCCCTTTGTGATACAGACTGCTACATCTACAGTATATCTATATCACTTCCCTCTACCTCATGTGGTTACAGTTTGCCATATGCCTATCACCCGTGCCATTTTTCTGCCCTCTCTCCTATAGCACCTTACAGCCAATGAAGACCTGTTGCTAGACCCTGGTCAGAGGTACAGAAGACAGATTTTCTGGTAACAGTCCCATACTGTCCATAGGCAGAAGTTCAGAATTCCAGCCAAGAATTGAGGTCTCAGATTACCAGAAGGGAAATTCTAATATTTCTATGGAATGTTTCTCTTTCCTTTGGCTGAGGTCTTCTTTAGATATGGTTCCGAAGAACCCTAGCTTACGCCTCATGTCATTGTGCCAAGTGTGTAAGAGCAAATCCCCAGAAATCTCCGGAAGTAGCCAGGAAGCCTCTATATGACCTGGATGTCTATCTGTCCCACTTTCACACAAAGACAGGGAAGACTTGAATAAAAAAAGATTAGATTTGGACACATTGACTATAAACCACTGACCTTTCACTGAAACGGAAACTTCGCCGCACACAAGGAAGAAATAACATTGCCTTAAGTTTATCTGTTTTGTGCAGAGGCCGTTTTAGAAGAGAAAGTACTCTGGAAGTCAGTCTAGGACACCCGGGAATGGTCATTCGCAGCGTGTGGCACGCCAATCATTGGTGGTATTCCGGAAAATGACTAGCTGTGCTGTAAAGGGCCTAAGCAGTCTACATGCAGATAGGTTAGAGGTGTCCCACATAAATCAGTTCAACATCTACAGAGGAACTCCAGCCAAAGCTTTTATTTTCTAGTTTGGATAGACTGTAGCAGCGTTAGAAACCCTGTCATGTTATGGTTGCTAAATGGGGAATCTGGGATTGAAGCACCACGCCACTGGTTAATAGTCTGAATACAGATTTATTCCAATGTAAAATCAGGTAGAAGACTATATGAAATGGCCCACGTGGGTTCAGAACTCACTCCTTCATCAAGGCTGTAGGATAGGGTATAGGGTGAAAGGGGTAGGTTCTGGCCTCCAAAACATGTTGGCCTTTCCTATAGTCTTCTATGTGATCTTACGTTTGAATAAATCTGTATATGGTCTATTATAGTGTGGTGCTTGGAGATCCATTTAGTTTTATCCCAAACCAAGGAAACGGTGGAGGTCTACTTGTCCTGGTGGTCATTGTCCATGAGACAGATAGTGATGGTATAGGTAAATTCATCACTGGAGCAAGAAGTTATGACAAATCTTCCAGTCAAGACACTTGTTACAGTACATAGACATACAAAAAGAGCTGAAAAGGTTCACAATAAACAAGGTACAAGGCAAGATTATACAAAGGTTCCGATAGGATGCCATCTCAGGGACACAGCAAGGAGTGCTACTGCCAGATGTATCCTGGCCCTGACAATAGGGCTGCTTCCAGACATACCTACCTACCCTTAATTTATCCATTGCTATTGCAGGGATCTGCCGCCCTGTACTGCAGGTATTTGTAAGTAACTTTTGCCTATTATTTACCACAGAGTTAGTTGATTACAGACAGTTACTTCCTGTTCCTGATAGCTGGGTCATAAAACCCTGATTGGATGACTGTGATGTAATATAAAGGGTGTTTCCAGGAAGTAGACTCAGAGAACTGAGCCACATGACCTTATATACACACGAGCTGCTGTATTTCACCCAGGCCAGAAGCCAAGACTATTATGTCTTTGACACAAAGATGGGCGCCTAGGGTGCCCACGTGTCCCGGATTGCCCGGGACTATCCCGTAATTGACATCTCTGTCCCTGTTCCCGGGCAGCTTCATTCCGGGACAATACAGTGTCCCGGAATGAAACTGGCACTGGAAACATTCAGGAAATTCATGGGACAGGGGCGGACTGAGCTGCCATATCACTGGCTTTGGCTCTGGCTCCGCCTCCACCTGACTATATTCCTGATCACTGGTTGCTATAGCCGCCTGGCGTGTAGCAACCAGTGACGTCACGGGCTCACGGCCATGACTCCCTCCCTGCCAAGCGTTGAAAGCGGAGGAGGATTTCACTTCCTCCTCCTCCGCGCTAGTGCTCCTGGGGCCCAAAGCAGCTGCCCTTTGAGCTGAGTCCTGCAGCAAATATCCTCTTGTAATGCGCCTAGAGAGTGGCAGTCCCGCTGGTCTAGTGGTGGCGGGGTGCAGTGCAGGGCAGCGGAAGCGGAGCTAAAGCCGGCGTTGACAGCAGCAATTTGAAACAGCGAGCGGCGGCCCCGGTGAGCAGCACAAGTCTGGTAGAATCAACAGCCCAGGAGGGAGTTGGAGAAGACCTCACCGCCGGCCACCATGACCTGAGCAGCAGTGGGTGCAGCATCCCTGGAACATCCCAGAACCTGCACACTTTCTCCAGCCTCCTCTCCTAGCTGTCACAGTCATCAACAACAAGGAAGACAGGCTGATCAAGGGCCCAGAGGATGAGGATGGGCGGGAGGTAGGTGCATCACACACACCTACCCACAGACAGGGGCTGGGAAAGGGGAGCACAGGAGGGACTGCAGCAGGGAATAGGGGGTCACTTTCACCCACCCCCCCTCTCGCCCACCTACCTCTCTCACTCCCATCCCCCCTCTCTTATACCCTCCCCCTCTCTCTCGCCACCCCCCCTCCCCATCTCTCTCACCCTCATCCACTTTTCACCCACCCCCCTCACCAACCCCCTCTTTCCTCCCAAGTGGACACTGACTAACAACAGGTGAGAGTTATCCCATCCCCCCTCAAGCACTGCCACTCATCCACCCCCACCACTGCCTTACTAATGAAGGACGACAGGTCCCAGCATGAACCCCTCAGAGCTGAGGATGTGACAAGCCCCCACAGTAGGTCAGTGTAATGGTCAGTGTAGGTATAAGGTAGGTCAGTGTAGGAATCAGATAGGTCAGTGTAGGAATCAGGTAGGTCAGTGTAGGAATCAGGTAGGTCAGTGTAGGGATCAGGTAGGTCAGTGTAGGAATCAGGTAGGTCAGTGTAGGGATCAGGTAGGTCAGTGTAGGGATCAGGTAGGTCAGTGTAGGGATCAGGTAGGTCAGTGTAGGGATCAGGTAGGTCAGTGTAGGGATCAGGTAGGTCAGTGTAGGGATCAGGTAGGTCAGTGTAAGGGATCAGGTAGGTCAGTGTAGGGATCAGGTAGGTCAGTGTAGGGATCAGGTAGGTCAGTGTAAGGGATCAGGTAGGTCAGTGTAGGTATCAGGTAGGTCAGTGTAGAGATCAGGTAGGTCAGTGTAGGGATCAGGTAGGTCAGTGTAGGGATCAGGTAGGTCAGTGTAGTGGTCAGGTAGGTCAGTGTAGTGGTCAGGTAGGTCAGTGTATGTCCAGTTTTTACTCCAGATCCCTCAGGTCATTTGTATTCCTTTTGTTGTATAAAGTACGGGGTTTTATATACAACTTTAGTGCCTTGGATATAAAAAGCATTTGATTCATGTATGTTAGCCCAATATTGTAGGAATAATTACACTCTGTGACTCTAAGTGGCCACCTGCAATGTTGGGCTAACATACATGAAACAAATGCTTAAATAGGTAAGGAGCGGGGCCACCGAGCGACGTCACATGGTGGCACCACCCCCTTGTGATGTCACTGACCGGTGTATGATGAGGGGTGTCCCTGAATGGCAGTTTGGAAATGTGGTCACCCTATGGGCGCCACTTCAATATCATCCATAGGGGCCCCTGGAACTGCAACATTTATCAGGCAGTATTTCTATTAATAGCTACAAATACCAGGTATATGTGCACAATTCCTAGGATGCCTATCAGGCCCTTGGCTGATATAACCTTTTTGTACATTGGATGTACTGTAATTATTCTCTTGTTTTATAAAGCATGTATTATTTCCATACTGGTGTGCATCTATATTCTTATGGTGAATGTTATATGCTGGTTAATTTACCAGGAAGGGAATCCCCTCTGGTCACAGAGGCCCTGTCCTGGGTGGCGGCACTGCCACATGTATTTTTGTAGCCAGGTGCTGGACTTCAGAAACATGGAGAAGGAGATATTGCCCTCTTCACAGTCAGTTTTACTTTAATTTCCTACTGCCATGCTGGATGTTGTGTTGCACTATCCCCTCCAGTCAGCAAGGGGGGGGGGGCTATAGCCAGGAAAGCCAATGGACTTCAATGCAGAGCACTGAGGATCATGGGTATTGAAGTCCGGTATAGCAGCCATAGGATGGAACTCATGGACCCCTTTGCAGAGGGGAGTGGTGGAATAGCTTTTGCCGAACTGCTCTTTTAACTTCTTCCTCCTAACAGTGAGGGAGTCCATCTGAGTCCATCTGAGCACATCAGCCTGTGTGCCCACATCTCGGCAGGAGACCAGACTGGTGGAGACCAGAGCCTGAAAGTAGTGACACAGAGGCAGCGCTGCACAGACTGCGGCAATCGCACTCATTGCGCCCTTCTTGCAATGTTACTGTGGCCCCTTTCTGCAGCGGGAGTCTACAGCCGCACAGCAGGGACTGGTGAGAGAGCTTACAGCTCACCATTTGCACACTGATAGCAGTGACTAAGTTACTTGAAGCAGGATACTTATTACATAGCACCCACACTGCATACTGATTCACCAAGACTGTTGATCAGTGCACCAATGCTGCTTATGGGCCCCAGCTATATCCAGCAATAGAACCCAGTAAAGATCTGCCTCCTTTAAAGCCATTCTACAAGCCTTGATCAATTATTCATTTAAAGGGGTACATTTGTCCAGTGAGCCTAGGCCTAGCATAGTCACCAGCAATGCACTTTGGCAGTATAGTCTCCTGAATGCAGTTAATTCAACTGCCCATTGCTGCACTTATGGTGATCGTGCTACTGTTTATGCTGATCCTGGAGCATAGTGTTATCCTATACCTACTGCTGACTACTGGTCATACTATATGTTGAGTTGTACTATTGCTATTGCTAATCCACTATACTACTCTACTACCATCCACTACAAGTCCCAGCATGGTCTGTATATGTTATATAATATGTGATGGGGGCTATGAGTCCCAGCATGGCCTGTATACACTGCATGATATGTGACCAGAACTACAAGTCCCAGCATAGCCTGCATACACTGTATAATATGTGACCAAGACTACAAGTTCCAGCATGGCCCATATACTCTGTATAGTATTGGACTGAAGACTACAAATCCCAGAATTGTCTGCATACACTCTGTATTATAAGGTGGAGAGAAAGTGACACTGTTGCTCTCACAGTTCATCAACAATAACCATGCCCAAGCGTTACAAAAGTACGTTCCAGATCGAGGCCTATCACAGTCTGGCTACCAAACATACATGACTAGCCTGTCCTTCATGCAGGGGGGGTGAGAACAATTTGTGCTCTATTAAAAATGCATCAATAGCATTTTGCTGTTTGTTTAGGCAGAGTCCGCTTTGACCTTTATATTAGCTGCTTCACCACCACTTCTCCCTGCCAACCTCACATGCCGGATTTATCTTTTACTCGAGTCTCTTAAAAAAGGAACGGAACTGTTGGTGCAGCAAGAATTCAAGAAACCATTTACTCGATGTTCCTGTATACATTTACCTAAGACTTCCATCTTAGCTGTGGGAGCTGCATTCCTTCTCTGACCATGGTCACGTACACATGCACGTTGAAGGGGCAGAGAATGGGAGTGAGAGTATCAAAACAATGGCTGATTCTCTAGTTTTTAATTTTCCTGAATATTTCTCAGTAGATACTTTGAGAACTGGGCAGTGTAGAAATGATCATGGTCATGGTGATAGTTCAGGGTCAAGGTTCATGGTTATGGTTTTGGTTTATGGTCTTGGATATGGTTCATGGTCTTGGCTTTGTTTCATGGTCATGTTCATGGTTATGGTTCATGGTCTTGGCTTTGGTTCATGGTTACGTTCATGGTCTTGCTTATGGTTCCAGGTATTGATAGTTCAGGGTCAAGGTTCATGGTCATGGTTTTGGTTCATGGTCTTGGTTCATGGTCACATTCATGGTCTTGGTTTTGGTTCATGATCTTAGTTATGGTTTATGGTCATGTCCAGAGTCATGGTTATAGTTTATGGTTAGGGTTCATGTTTATGGTCCATCGTCATGGTCATTATTATGGTTCATGGCCATGGTTCATGAATTGTGTGTCTTCCTGCAGACTCTATAGTTCAATGATGAGATTTGAGAGATTCACAAAACACCAATCTGCTGAATCAGCTGGTCTTTAAACTAATTTACTCATCACTAGTAGAAACATTGTTCTGAAAATAAAAGATCTATCTAGGCTACTAATAAGGGGCCATCCCCCCCCCCCCCCCCCAAGATAACCATTAAAGACAGGTTCATCCTCCATTAGGCAGAGGAAAGGGTGCTGGAAAAGGAAATTTGTCTTGAGCCAAGCCCAAAAGATACGATGCAAAAAAAAATGCCAGACCAAATATGCCAGAACCCGCCTACATAACCAGACTTTGAAGGCTTAACATAGGATACACCAGATTAAAAAATATAATTTTTTATTATACAAAATTCATAAAAACAAGGCATACAAGCCTAAAATAGATCCACAAATAATTATTGCAAAAAGTCTCTACTATGATACCGGAAGACTATAATTGTAAATAGCAAACAGTATATATCACTTTTAAAGCTATATGCTTCCGGTAACACAATCTGCCAGGTCAACGTTGTAATAATATGCCCAAATCATTGTGACTCCATTTTGATATGCTTTTATATGCTTCAATATGCTTTGAAATGCTTTCATATGCTTTGCCATTTCAACTATGAAAGAATGCTTAGAAAAATGACATGGCTTCTTCAGGACTCGATATGGCACAGTAGACAAATGTTACAGTGGATCATGTGCATCCAAAAACATGCAGCCTGGAGGCAGGCACAGGGGCACCAGGGGCCCCCAGTCATGCAGTAGGAACTCGTCATGGAGAGAGTGAAGATAAGAGCTATATCTTAGAATTCACAGGAATGAATGTCATAAGAGGGCCCCTGATAGGGTAGACAAGATAAAGAATGGTGTGTGGCAAGAGGTCAGATGACTCTCCTCAATACAGTAAAGGAGATATCACATATATTTTAAGAAGTAATGCATATAGGATGGTCCAGGAATGATGTCACAATGAGTTAACCCACCCTCTTATCGATAGGCGTAAGTGTGCCATACTGGAAACTTACCACTGAGCAGGAAATAACATCTCTCCACCACAGTTCTTTTCTTATTAGTTCACTTCAAATTAAGGCATAAAATGGCTATAAGACTGCCCGTTATATACTTCTACATATAGGGCCATCAATGGGGGGAGGGTACGGGCAGTACTCCTATACCGGGCCCAGGTCCAATGGGTGCAGTAAAAGGGCCTGGGCCCAGCAGGGGCTGTCTGTAGGTGCAGTGTCACTTCAGCATAGTGCAGAATTAGTCTAAATCTGCCCCCAAAACCCCAGAATATAGCTGCGTCTCCCTACATCTTCGATTGGCAGTGGAGGAGATGTAGATGCTAGACACTTAAAAGCATAATCAAAGGTGCACTATGGGATTACATTTTCCCCAGAACTGCACTGGAAGGAAAATAATCTACAAGAGACATCGATTTCAAACTGCTAACTTGTCCATGGCTGACCAACCTAGAAAATTCAACCCAAGAGCTGACCATCTGACACATAGTCTCCAACAATCCCCACATTTCATTGTGGGGTGTTCAGGCAACTCTGGCAACAGAGAGATAGAAAGAGATATCACCAATATATCACCAATATACCCTGCACTGGATGTGTGACAGAAAGAAACAATGGTTGTTCAAAAAGAACTTTAGGGCAAATGAAAGGAAAACTGGATTCCCATTACCAGAAAACCAGTGTAGGCTTATGTTCATATTCGTGCACATGTGCATTTCTCACATGCTCATACTTCTAGGCAAAGAGGCAATGTTAGATGCACTATTCCAGTTCGTTGGGCTCGCGTTCGCGTTCGTGCTTGCGTTCGTGCACACGTACACATGCACGTGCGCATACAAATTAGCGCGCACACTTGTTGCCCAATGGCCTACTTGAACTGGTCTGTCACCAAGAGCAGTTGTCTTCAGCTTGTGCCTGAATTCCTGACACCTTAACTTATTGAACCTGCTTACCTGTGTATGACCCAACTTTCCTCTAGATTTTTCCTTTGCTCCTGCCTTAACCTTGTTTATCTGATCACTTTGACCTTGGCCTGTTTACTGGACTTGTCTTTGCCTGCTGATTTGTACTGCGCTGCCCAGCTGTTACTGACCTTGGCCTGCTTCCTGGACTTGCTCTGCCTGCTGATTTGTACTGCGCTGCCCAGCTGTTACTGACCTTGGCCTGCTTCCTGGACTTGCTCTGCCTGCTGACTCGAATTGTCCGGCTGCCGCTGGTCTCTGCCTGCATGCAGGCTCTACTACCATCTCCTGCTCTGGTGCCAACCTGCTTCAGTATCCTGCCCTGAGGACTGCGACCCCCAGCTTCATCCACCTAAAGAGCAAATTTCACCAGCCAGCTACCCCCACACTCATGCCACTCCGTGCCTTCACACTCTCTGTTTCCACCTTCGGAAGTGTTGGGCAGGAGGTGCAAGAGAGGCCTCCACAACATTCCAGTCTTTACCAGGTACATGATAGCAAGTCTTCAGTTTTCTATTGAATGAATAAGCAGAGACCTGACCTTCTGGAACATTGTGCTGTGGACTGATGAATCAAAGACAGATTTGTATGTCACAGCAACAGTAGAAATTATCAGAAAAAATTGAGGTTTGAGTTTCTGTTCACCATGGCCACATCCCTATATATCTTAGAAAAATAGGTTTCCCCCATCCCCTATAGTGGGACTTTAAAGGCTCAGAGAGTAGACATATAATTAAATAGCAGCAGTAGTAGCAATAGTAGAAATGTTTGGTGCAAACCAAAGACAGCATTTCAGAAAAACATCATACTAACCGAAAAGCATGGTGGTAGAAATGTTATGGTTTAGAGTTGGTTTGCTGTTGGATGGCAAGGAGGGCTTGCATCTCGACATGAGCAATTTGTTTCGTTCCAAATTTGTTTTTTAATTCATTTTGACAAATTCGTTCATTCGGAAACATCCGAATTAACGAAAACCCGTTTCACAAATTTTTCCGAAAATTCGTAAATTCGAAAATTCGACAAATTCGTAAATTCGAAAATTCGAAAACCCAAAAATTCAAAAATCTGAAATAATAACTAACTATTAAAGTATAGGTAATGGAATTTCCTTTCAAATTTGGCTGTTAGTGAACGTAACGAATACGAATTTATCTGAAGCTATGAATTATCCGAAATAACGAATGCTGTATCTAAACAAATGGAACGTAATGAATTAATAATAATAAATAATAATAATAAAAACTTTTTTATTATTGTTATTCATTATTAATTCATTCCGTTCCATTTGTTTAGATTTGTTAGATTCGACATTCGTTATTTCGGATAATTCATAGCTTCAGATAAATTCGTATTCGTTACGTTCACTAACAGCCAAAGTTGAAAGGAAATTCCAATATCTATAATTTAATAGTTAGTTATTATTAGTTAGTTAGTTATTCTTTAGAATTTTCAGATTTTCGTTCTTTCGAATTTTAGGTTCTTCTTTCTTATTTTTGGATTTTCGAATTTACGAATTTTCGAATTGACGAATTTTAGAATTTACGAATTGCGATCATAATGAATGACCCGAAAAACTAAAAAAAATTAAAAAACGAATGAAACGAAAAACGGACAAATTTTTCGGCAGTGCTCATGTCTACTTGCATCATTGAGTCAACTTTAAATGTTTTTTTCCTGGGCATTCCCCAGGTTTTGTTGTTATCTGTTTGTGGCCTTCCAATGCCTCTTACTGCGATAGCCAGCTAGAAGTGAGGGTGGTGGCAATGTTTTTGTAATCACGTGGGTGTGTGTATTGGTCCAGCAAAGCACCAGCACCTTTTCAGCCATTGTGCTATTTGCTGGGTGTCTGGTGTGTCCTGTACCTTTAAGAAGGGGTGGGCTCCCTTCAGTCCACCTGCCCTCACTTAACCATCAGAATGCATGTCCACTGTGGGGACACCCAAATTTTTAGTGTTAGGACCACAGATTACAGGGTGCCGTGACGTGGCTCTGTGGCTTACGCATGCGTTTGTAAATCAACTGGACTGGCGCGGACTGAACCCCTGTTTTTAACGCGTACTGTTAGACAGGTTAATTGGTTGTCTGCGAGCTGGTGGTAAGTAGGCTTGGAGTTTTTTCCTGGGCATTCCCCAGGTTTTGTTGTTATCAACTTTAAATGTTGCATCAAAAAGTATGCTCAGTTGAGAATCTGAGGCCATCTGTTCCAAAGTTAGACCGGAAATTGACAATTGGAAAACGATCCCAAGCCCACTAGCAAATCCACCAAGGATGGGCTCAAAAAGTAGAAATGGAGGGTTATGGGCTGGCCTAGTCAAAGACCTGAATTGAATCCTGTTAAAATATTATGAAGGGAGTTGAAGTAGGCGGTTCATGTAACCCACAAACATCTTGCTACTGAAGGCATCTTGCATGGGAGGGGGGTGGTCAAAAATTTCCCAGAGTCGGTGTCAGAGACTAATGGGCAGTCATACAAAATATCTACAGAAAGCCATTTCTGGGGCAATACCAGCTTCTGGGGCTAAGGGTGTACTTTACTATCTATCTATCTATCTATCTATCTATCTATCTATCTATCTATCTATCTATCTATCTATCTATCTATCTATCTATCTATCTATCTATCTATCTATCTATACCCACTTATCTGAACCTCAGTTGCCAAACAGATCATTTAGGAAATAATTGTCCAAAATGTAAGAAACCTGAATGTAAAAAATCTGTACATTGTAGGGAACGCCCTCTTCCGGAAATCACCCTTTAGAAACCAGTAGATCTTTGTGTGTGGACATCCCCCTGAACCGTGGTCAGAAATGAATACTAATGATCATAAATTGCTTGCTCAGCATGGTGATAATCAACGTTACGTTGTCGAATTCTATAAAAAAAAAAAAACGTAGCTGTTTAGCTTTCTCTCTGAGAACCTGGAGTTCTGCAAATATTTTCCTTGCTGTGGGTGTCGTAGCATTTGGACTGGACTCAGAGGGGCCCCAGAATAGTCCGGCCGGGTGTTGGTGTTTGCTCACGTCCAGTGGAGCCTGAAAGTCGTGTTTGCGCATGGGGTCAGAGGTCGCAGCGGTCAGAGGTGGAAGTACTTTCAGCTTGTCAGGTTTCCCAGAGACGTGCAGAGTGTGCGAGGTGTGTGCCAAGACCTGCTCTGTCATCCCGCCAAGGTCTGACTTGCTGTCTCTTCGAAAAGGCCGGGCCGCCTGCCAATGAAAACAGATAAATATTAATATCGCCGTCCGGATTTGTAAGAGAGGGGGAGAGAGAGACGCGGCTCCTCGTGAAGGAGCGAGATCACAAGAGACATCAGGGGACAGCAGAGCTAGTCTCTTCATACTAAACAAGCTTGGGAATTGTGAGCTGGAAAAAGTATTCACACCCCTTGACATTTTCCACATTTTGTCATGTTACAACCAAAAAGGTAAATGTATTTTATTGGGATTTTATGTGATAGACCAACACAAAGTGGAACATAATTGTGAAGTGGAGGGAAAATGATAAATGGTTTTCAAATTTTTTTACAAATAAATATGTGAAAAGTGTGGGGGGCATTTGTATGGCGCCCCCCTGAGCCAATACTTTGTAGAATCACCATTCGCTGCAATTACAGCTTCAAGTCTTTTTGGGGATGTCTCTACCAGCTTTGCACATCTAAAGAGGGACATTTTTGCTCATTCTTCTTTGTAAAATATCTTAAGCTCTGTCAGATTGGATGGAGAGCGTCTGTGATCAGCAATTTTCAAGTCTTGCCACAGATTCTCAATTGGATTTAGATCTGAACTTTGACTGGGCCATTCTAACACATGAATATGCTTTGATCTAAACCATTCCATTGTAGCTCTAGCTGTATGTTTAGGGTCGTTGTCCTGCTGGAAGGTGAACCTCCGCCCCAGTCTCACGTCTTTTGCAGACTCTATTGGGGTGTACACACGGTCGGACTTTTCGACCGGATTGGTCTGACGGTTGCCGACGGACCAAATCCGGCGAACAATCCGATCGTGTGTGGGCTTCACCGGACTTTTCCAGTCGCAAATCTGATGGACTTTAGATTTGGAACATGCTTCAAATCTTTACATCGTAACTCCGCCGGACCCAGAAATCCACTCATCTGTATGCTAGTCCGACGAACAAAAACCCACGCTAGGGCAGCTATTGGCTACTGTCTATCAACTTCCTTATTTTAGTCCGGTGTACGTCATCACGTACGAATCCGTCGGACTTTGGTGTGATTGTGTAGGCAAGTCCGGTCATTAGAAAGTCCGTCGAAAGTCTGCCAAAAGTCCGTCGAAAGTCTGTCAAAAGTCTGTCGGACGGGCTGTCAGACTTTTGTAGTTGAAAAGTCCGACCGTGTGTACACGACATGACAAGTTTTCTTCTAAGATTGCCCTGTATTTGGCTCCATCCATCTTCCCATCAACTCTGACCAGCTTCCCTGTCCCTGCTGAAGAAAAGCATCCCCACAACATGATGCTGCCACCACCATGTTTCACGGTGGGGATGGTGTGTTCAGGGTGATGTGCAGTGCTAGTTTTCTGTAGTGCATAGCGTTTTGCTTTTAGGCCAAAAAGTTCAATTTTGGTCTCATCTGACCAGAGAACCTTCTTCCACATGTTTGCTGTGTCCCCCACATGGCTTCTCGCAAACTGCAAACTTTCATTCAACAATGGCTTTCTTCTTGCCACTCTTCCATAAAGGTCAGATTTGTGGAGAGCACGACTAATAGTTGTCCTGTGGACAGATTCTCCCACCTGAGCTGTGGATCAGAACTGTGGATCAGAACGAACCATTTCGGTCAGGATCAAAAGCCTCTGTGACTGAGAGGCAGACATCGACTGGATATCTTCTTCTTGCCCAGATCTGCCTGGCACTCCACCGAATCCTGAGCTTTAAGCTCTTCCCCATCCTTAACATATTCCTGCTCCAGACTAGGAGGCTCCGGGGAGGGGGATCTGTCACGCTTTCTGCCACCCTGCGGGATGGAGGCAATCATGCCAGCAATCCTGTGCTCTAACCCGGCTAGCGCTGAGGACAGTCCATCCTTAGTGAGCAGCAGCGTTAACTGTAGGCACAATACCCCGAGGTATAGGGGCTCCTATTGAAGGAGCAGTGGCTCCGAGCGCGTAGCCTTCTCTCAACCTCTCTGCTAGCCCTCCTCCCCGGACGATCCCTCCCCTGGATACCGAACCCGGAAGCAGACGGACGACCTGTGACGTCATGCACGCTTCACGTGCTCTCCACGCTGGCCCCTAGTCTCTTCCTGATGGCCACAGAAGGAGCTCCCGGCTGGTAATCCACCTTCTGCAGCCCAGCATCCCTGCAGCGTCACCACCACAGGATCAGAGGGAACACCGAGGACCACATACCCATACAGATGAGCCTTTTATATGTTTTTATCCTGTAAGTGTGTTTTTACCTGGTGTCATTAAACATCATTTGATAATACTACACTCAGGTGGCGCTTCCTTCTCTACCCCTCTAGCACCGCATGCTTGGCCTACACAACTTAAAATAAGCTGGGTGTGCACCGACACATTCTGTGTGTGCGTGCGCACGCACGTGCACAGTCCTGGAGAACGGGCGTGACTGTATTCGCGTACGATGCAAATCTTTGTGCGCCCAAATAAAGGCTACTGTGCATGTGCGGCAAAGCCACGTGCATCATGGCCGCCAAACAAACAAACTGCTGAGCACAGCGGTACACTTTTGAATGCACGTGAGCAATTGTGAACCAAGGTGAAATGGCACACCGTCGCGCCATCATACAGGTAAAAAACAGCCAGATACAGGCAAAAAAGGTACACTTTGCAAACACCCACAGCTAGCCCAGAACTCCCCCGTATGGTCACCGCACACAGGTGTCCAGCTTTTAGCTAGCTTGACTTATTGTTACAATCACTGGGACACCCCACAATAATAAAATAAAGGGGTTTCACCTACCCGTCCAGGTGCAGGGCCACTTAGAAACTAAGGGCCCAATCTTCACCCTTTACGGTGGGTTCCTGTCACTTGGACCTTCAAGGACTGGGTACCCTTTTTATGTTTAGGGTCCACTCCCTTGTACCTGTACAGCACCCTGCAGGAAATGTCTTAGCACTGTAGTGTCCAGGATTTCCACTCTGCAGGGTCCAGCGTCTGGAGGCCATATTACAGGCAAAACCTTGCAGGATCTTGAGTCTTCTTTGCGAGGCTCGGGTACCATTTATCTAAGCATAAAAGCCTGTGTCAAATAAATCCGATCGGTCAATCCCCTGATTCATTTTGGAACCTTTTGTGGGACTAGAGACCTGGAGCTCAGAGAGCTCAAACAAACCGTGCCATCCACCTTGCAGACACTGGTAAAAAAGTACTTTCTTTTATGGGAGGGGTTATATAGGGGATCACTTCCTGTCTGAAGTCCTTTGGTCTACCAGTGTCCATTCACCTGATGATGAAGTATAACCCAGCAGGTAATGAATATTAGCCTGACTCTGTGTCCAATCATGTATGAAAAAGAAATATACACTAAGCCCACTTACTTGGCAATATATCCACTAAATCCACCTTCTTGGCAACATTTCCACTAAGCCCACTTACTTGGCAACATACAACCTAAGCCTACTCAATGGCAATATACTTACTAAGCCCACCTACTTGATGATATACTCACTGAGCCCCACCTAACTCAGCTCTTTTTCCTTGGCAATAAACCCACTAGGCCCAACTGCTTTGCATCAAATCTTCTAAGCCCACTTACTTGGAAACATACCCACTAAACCCACTTAATGGCAATATAGTCACTAAGCCCACCTACTTGGCACTAAGCCCACTTACTTGTCTTATGTGGCAGTAAGCCCACTGAGGCTACATCTTTGGCCATATAGCCACTGAACCCACTTAGTGGCAATATAGTCACCAAGCCCACATACTTGGCAACATACCCACTAAGCCCACTTACTTGGCAATAAGCCCACTAAGGCCACTTCTTTGGCAATATACCTACTAAGCCCACTTACTTGGTGAAGAGGAAGGAAGGTGGAGGGAGCACAAGATACCTGAAGGTTTCTACATAGATATATACATACTGAATTTTCCCATGGGGGGGTGTAAGGTTGGGCACAAGGGTGGCCCCTCTTTGGCCAGTGGACGTCCCTATAGCCAGGAGTCAGGGAAGACTCAGGAGTTAGTATAGTTAAGTGCTTGCCCTACCTGTGCTAGAACAGGGGCGCCTTGGGTATGGACCTTTTAGGAAGAAAAGGACCTTCCTAGGTTAGTTGCCTTGAGGAGGGCAATTACTGGTTGTGGGTGCACCAGACAGGCATTTAAGCCTTATTCATTTTGCTTCCCCTTAGGGAAGCAAACCACTGACCTCACCACACGTTCCTGACCCAAATCTTAAAAATACATTTGTGCAGGGCTGTACGAATACTGTAGCTGTGATGCTTTACTTCACAGCTGCGACTTTTTTTGTAATTTCTTTAGCTGCAGCATCTTTAACTCAGCCTGCAGAGTTTGACAGGCAGCACCGCCTGTCAAACTCACCTATTGATTTTAATGGGGCCACTCTGCAACTGCAAGCCAAACTCAATTGCAGTAGCAGCATAGACCAACAATGTAAAAATACCATTCAGCAATGTAAAAAAAAAAAAACAAGGAGGCGGCAGTAGCACCTCATGAATGCCTGTCAGCTGCTGCTATACCACTCGTTGAAAAGCAATCCATCACAGATCCGTTTTCAGAGGGCAGTAAGCATTACTGCAAATGTGAAAGAAACTTGAAACACATCATCCATTTCACATTCACCACCAACCAGGTCTCTCCCCAGCCACTTCCCAAGTTAGCACCTCCCTTCAATTTATATCACAGGTAGGGATGAGCCGAACACCCCCCTGTTCGGTTTGCACCAGAACTTGCGAACGGGCAAAAAATTCATTTGAACACGCGCACACCGTTAAAGTCTATGGGACACGAACATGAATAATCAAAAGTGCTAATTTTTAAGGCTTATATGCAAGTTATTGTCATAAAAAGTGTTTGGGGACCTGGGTCCTGCCCCAGGGGACATGTATCAATGCAAAAAAAAGTTTTAAAAAACGACGTTTTTTCGGGAGCAGTGATTTAAATAATGCTTAAAGTGAAACAATAAAAGTGTATAGACAGTCTGACAGCAAAATTACATTTCAAAGGAAAAAAAGTCATTTAAAACTACTCGCGGCTATTAATGAATTGCCGGTCCGACAATACACATAAAAGTTTATTGATTAAAACTGCATGGGAATTCCCCACAGGGGAACCCCGAACCATAATTTAAAAAAAAATGACATGGGGGTTCCCCTAAATTCCACACCAAGCCCTTCAGGTCTGGTATGGATATTAAGGGGAACCCCGGCCAAAATTTTTTAAAAAATGGCGTGGGGTCCCCCTCAAAATCTATACCAGACCCTTATCCGAGCACGCAACCTGGCAGGCCGCAGGAAAAGAGGGGGGACAAGAGAGCGCCCCCCCTCCTAAACTGTACCAGGCCACATGCCCTCAACATTGGGAGGGTGCTTTGGGGTAGCCCCCCAAAACACCTTGTCCCCATGTTGATGGGGACAAGGACCTCATCCCCACAACCCTTGCCTGGTGGTTGTGGGGGTCTGCGGGCGGGGGGCTTATCGGAATCTGGAAGCCCACTTTAACAAGGGGACCTCCAGATCCCGGCCCTCCCCACTGTGTGAAATGGTAAGGGAGTACAAAAGTACCCCTACCATTTCACAAAAAAACTGTCAAAAATGTTAAAAATGACAAGAGACAGTTTTTGACAATTCCTTTATTTAAATGCTTCTTCTTTCTTCTATCTCCTATCTTCTATCCTCCTTCTGTTTCTTCCTCCATCTTCTTTTTCTTCAGGTTGTTCTGGTTCTTCCTCCGGTGTTCTCATCTGGCATCTCCTCCGCGGCGTCTTCTTCCCTTCTTCTCCTCGGGCCGCTCCACATCCATGATGGCATGGAGGGAGGCTCCCGCTGTGTGACACTTCTCCTCTTCTGACGGTTCTTAAATAACCCCGCCCCCTCTGACGCACTGGGACTTCCCTGTGGCATTCCCCCGTGATGTAACAGGTAGAAGGGAAGAAGACGCCGCGGAGGAAGATGCCGGACGAGAACACCGGAGAAAGAACCAGAAGAAGAAGATGGAGGAAGAAACCGAAGCCTTTAAAACACCCCAAATTGTTCACGGTTCAGCGAACTGACGAACAGCCGATGTTCGAGACGAACATGAGTTTGACTCGAACTCGAAGCTCATCCCTAATCACAGGTGGCCATGTCCAAAACCTGCAGACGACAGACCCTACTCCAAAGGATATAACTCCCAGTTACTCCTTCCCACCCGTTGATTGATATCCCTCCATGACCACCTCACAATCCCCCCCCACCCCCGGTGTTGACAGACCTCTCTCCCCAGCCTGTCCCCAAACACCCTGTGCTGGCAGCACTGATTGTTTTGGGAAAAACCTGACAGGCTGGTTATACTTAAGTCGATTAATAGAGTGACTTGTATACAACCAGCTAGCCCATACATAGATCGACTATGGCTGGTCTCTGCTTAATTGGCTTAATTTCAATCCATGTATGGCCCGCTTAACCACTATGCAGTCTCTAAACATCCTTCCACAAACCTTTACATTTTTCCTTCCCAGATTCCTTTATCCTCCTCACCTATACATAGTGTCCACTGTCAGACTTTCCACACTCCTCTCCTGTACATACTGCTCACTGTCATACCCTCCCCACTCCTCTCCTGTACATACTGCTCACTGTCATACCCTCCACACTCCACTCCTGTACATACCGCCCACTGTCATACCCTCCACACTCCTCTCCTGTACATACTGCCCACTGTCATACCCTCCACACTCCTCTCCTGTACATACCGCCCACTGTCATACCCTCCCCACTCCTCTCCTGTACATACTGCCCAATGTCATACCCTCCACACTCTTCTCCTGTGCATACTACACACTGTCATACCCTTCACACTCCTCTCCTGTACATAGTGTCTGCTGTCATACCCTCCACACTCCTCTCCTGTACATACTGCCCACTGTCATACCCTCCACACTCCTCTCCTGTACATATTTTCCACTGTCATACCCTCCACACTCCTCTCCTGTGCATACTGCACACTGTCATACCCTTCACACTCCTCTCCTGTACATACTGCACACTGTCATACCCTCCCCACTCCTCTCCTGTGCATACTGCACACTGTCATACCCTCCACACTCTTCTCCTGTGCATACTACACACTGTCATACCCTTCACACTCCTCTCCTGTACATAGTGTCTGCTGTCATACCCTCCACACTCCTCTCCTGTACATACTGCCCACTGTTATACCCTCCACACTCCTCTCCTGTACATACTGCTCACTGTCATACCCTCCACACTCCTCTCCTGTACATACTGCCCACTGTCATACCCTCCACACTCCTCTCATGTGCATACTGCACACTGTCATACCCTTCACACTCCTCTCCTGTACATACTGCACACTGTCATACCCTCCACACTCCTCTCCTGTACATACTGCCCACTGTCATACCCTCCACACTCCTCTCCTGTACATACTGCTCACTGTTGTACCCTCCACACTCCTCTCCCTCACCTGCACATACTTCTCACTTTTATGCCATCCATACTCCTCCCCTATGCCTCTTACCCACAAAAACAGTTCTTTAAAATGATATTGAATATCCTCAATGTTACCAGCTCTAGAATGGGCACACTTTTGTTAGTTCAACTAAAGGAAATCTTCTCAGTCCTCATATTTGTTCTGCCCATTATTAGTGCTCATTTAATTTTGTGATTACTATTGTGATGTTTAGAGGAACGTAGGGGATGTCAGCTACTCTAAGTATACCACTGGTAAAAAAAAGTGTCCGTGAAAATATTTTTGAAATGTTGGAAACTTTGCACTTGGGCACTGCCCAAGGGCCACCGGGTCAGTAGAGGGCCCCATGAGGGGCTCCTGGGATCCTGTGATATTAAAGCGCTAGTAAACTTCCTTAACATTACTACTGTTTAGAGGCCCTGAGGTGGGCAGCGCATCTCTCGGGCTTCACCGGTGGCTTCCCTTGCTAAGCGGCGGCGACGGCTTTTCCTTTCCCTGCTTTTCACTTGAATTGTGGCAGCTTCCGTTTCCTCCCTCCTCCTCGGCGGCCAATTGGGACTCTTCTCTTTTCAGCCAATCAGAAAAGGGTCTCAGACCTACTTCTGATTGGCCGGATAGAGGATCAGTGTTTTAATAGCAAATATTAACTTGCTGTTGTAACACCTGGGTGGGCTCTCAGGCAATGCTCTGCGCCACGAGCCCACCCTATTTTGAGGCCTATTAGAACCTTTTGGCTCTAATCAGGTGTTTCAAAAAAACACCCCCACCGCTGTAATTCATGTGTCCGGCATCCTGAAAGGGGCTGGACGCATGAATAGGGCGCCCCAAATGGATGGGCCGCCACTGCCCAGGACTGTGGTAAAGGGCCAGGATCCCTTTACACAGAGGAGGTGGAGGAACATTCTTTATCTCCTCTGTGATGAATGAAGCCAAAAACAACAATGATTTTGTCACTTCCCGTTTCAGAGCTGTCATGGTTGGTACAGCAGTTTATCGCCATTTTATGGGTGCACCCAATTTTTAACTCTTAACACATTCGGTATCTATTTACGCTCTTAAATTTTACCATAACAAATTGGGTATTATATTGTTTTTGTGTACAAGAAAAATCATTTTAATTTACTTTTTCCTGGGTTCCGATTGTTACTATGAAACTCGGGGCACCACAGTGCACTCAAACACAAAAACACATATATGCTACCCCCATTTTTAAAGCCCATCTCCTGGACTCAGCATATACACTATATTACCAAAAGTATTGGGACGCCTGCCTTTACACACACACTTTAATGACATCCCAGTCTTAGTCCGTAGGGTTCAATATTGGGTTGGCCCACCCTTTGCAGCTATAACAGCTTCAACTCTTCTGTTAAGGCTGTCCACAAGGTTTAGGAGTGTCTATGGGAATGTTTGACCATTCCTACAGAAGTGCATTTGTGAGGTCAGACACTGATGTTGTACGAGAAGGCTTGGCTCGCAGCCTCCACTCTAATTTACCCCAAAGGTGTTCTATCGGGTTGAGGTCAACACACTCCTAAACCTTGTGGACGGCCTTCCCAGAAGAGTTGAAGCTGTTATAGCTGCAAAGGGTGGGCCAACTCAACATTGAACCCTACGGACTAAGACTGGGATGCCATTAAAAATCATTCTGCACAGTGCCCCGTACACACGATCCGAAAATTCGGCCAGCAAAACTCCGATGAGAGCTTTTGTTCAGAAAATGCGACCGTGTGTATGCTCCATCGGACTTTTGCTGGCGGTATTCCAGCCAGCAAAAGATTGGGAGCAGATACTCTACTTTCGGTCGGAAAAAGTTCCTATCCGAAAATGCGATTGTCTGTATGCAATTCCGACGCGCAAAAAATCACTCATGCTCGGATTCAATTCGACGCATGCTTGGAAGCATTCAACTTTAATTTCTCGGCTCGTCATAGTGTTGTACGTCACCGCGTTCTTGACGGCTGAAAGTTCAGAGAACTTTTGTGTGACTGTGTGTATGCAAGCCAAGCTTGAGCGGAATTCCGTCGGAAAAACCATCCAAGATTTTTCAGACGGAAATTCCGCTTGTGTGTTCGCGGCGTAATACTTCTTTTGTCCTGTATGTCGGGTGTAATTCTCAGTATCTGTTCTTATTCTGTATGTATGGACTCTGCACAGTACTACTTCTCTTGTCCTGTATGTCGGGTGTAATTCTCGGTATCTATTCTTATTCTGTATGTATGGATTCTGCACAGTACTACTTCTCTTGTCCTGTATGTCGGGTGTAATTCTCAGTATCTGTTCTTATTCTGTATGTCTGGACTCTGCACAGTACTACTTCTCTTGTCCTGTATGATGGGTGTAATTCTCGGTATCTGTTCCTATTCTGTATGTATGGGCTCTGCACAGTACCACTTCTCTTGTCCTGTATGTCAGGTGTAATTCTCAGTATCTGTTCTTATTCTGTATGTATGGATGTTGCGGGGAACCTCTTGTACTCTTAAGTATCGCTCTTCATATTCCTTGGAGATGGATACATTGTATGGTTTTCTCTGTCTCCCTCTGCTGGACATTCCAGGAATATTCCCTGTCATATTCCCTTTGGCTGATCTCGGTCCTGCGTGATGGTGAAGGTTCGTTGTGGGGAGGTGTAAAAGGCATCAGTATGGGAGAGGCTAGATTTTTATTTAAAGGATAACTCCAAATAAAATACTGTAAGTACAGTATATCAATGTGTATATCAATGTGTAAAATGTGGATATAATGCTTCTGTGTCACTTCCCATGCACAGTACCTCCCAGAAAGCCAATTCAACTCATTAAGCTTTCTTTTAATATTTCTGGCACAATAATCGTTCCATGATTCTATGGGGACTATTTATATATTTATATAAAAAATGCCGTGTGATTGTCCCAGCATTCTTGCAAATGAAAAAAATATTCCTCATAATGTTTGTAATATGTGAAATATCACTTTGTATTGTTTGCCTTACTCAGGAGAATGCAACCCTAGCATTCATTCCTTCGAAAAAATAGTCCTAGGGACAGAAGATGCAAAGAACATTGTACCAGAAGATGTAAAGAACATTCGACCAAAGGAGTTAGAGAGCATTCAATGAATACAGATAATAGTTTAACAGCAGTGCTAGGACGAGGTCTCCTGGTCGCAGGGTGAAAATGGTAAACTGCACAGCACTGTTGGCAGTTTCCGCAATAATAACCCCCATTATTGGTGCCAGTTTCTTCAATATAAACCTCCAGCATTGGTGTCAGTTTCTTCAATAATAACCTCCAGCATTGATGCCAGTTTCTTCAATGATAACCCCTAATATTGGTGTCAGTTTCCACAATAATAACCACCAGCATTGGTGTCAGTTTCTGCAATATTAACCTCTAGCATTGGTGCTAGTGTCTGCAATAATAACCCCAGCATTGGTGCCATTTTCTGCAATATTAACCTCTAGCATTGGTGCTAGTGTCTGCAATAATAACCCCAGCATTGGTGCCATTTTCTGCAATATTAACCTCTAGCATTGGTGCTAGTGTCTGCAATAATAACCTCCAGCATTGGTGCCAGTTTCTGCAATAATAACCCCCAGCATTGGTGCCAGTTTCTGCAGTAATATCCCCCAGCATTGGTGCCATTTTCTGCAATAGTCACTCTCAGCATTGGTGTCAGTTTCTGCAATAATAACCTCCAGGATTGGTGTCAGTTTCTGCAATAATAACTCCCAGCATTGGTGCCAGTTTCTGCAATAATAACCTCCAGCATTAGTGTCAGTTTCTGCAATAATAACCTCCAGCATTTGTGCCAGTTTCTGCAAGAATAACCTCCAGCATTGGTGCCAGTTTCTACAATAATAACCCCCAGCATTGGTGCCAGTTTCTGCAATAATAACCCCCAGCATTGGTGTCAGTTTCTGCAATAATAAACCCCCAGCATTGGTGCTATTGTCTGCAATAATAACCCCAGCATTGGTGCCAGTTTCTTCAATAATAACCCCCAGCATTGGTGCTATTGTCTGCAATAATAACCCCAGCACTGGTGCCAGTTTCTTCAATAATAACCCCCAGCATTGGTGCCAGTTTCTGCAATAATAACCTCTAGCATTGGTGCTAGTGTCTGCAATAATAACCTCCAGCATTGGTGCCAGTTTCTGCAATAATAACCTCTAGCATTGGTGCTAGTGTCTGCAATAATAACCCCAGCACTGGTGCCAGTTTCTTCAATAATAACCCCCAGCATTGGTGCCAGTTTCTGCAATAATAACCTCTAGCATTGGTGCTAGTGTCTGCAATAATAACCCCCAGCATTGGTGCCAGTTTCTGCAATAATAACCCCAGCATTGGTGTCAGTTTCTGCAATAATAACCCCCAGCATTGGTGCTATTGTCTGCAATAATAACCCCAGCATTGGTGCCAGTTTCTTCAATAATAACCCCCAGCATTGGTGCCAGTTTCTTCAATAATAACCTCCAGCATTGGTGCCAGTTTCTGCAATAATAACCCCCAGCATTGGTGCCAGTTTCTGCAATAATAACCCCCAGCATTGGTGCCCGTTTCTGCAATAATAACCCCCAGCATTGGTGCCAGTTTCTTCAATGATAACCCCTAATATTGGTGTCAGTTTCTGCAATAATAACCCCCCAGCATTGGTGCTATTGTCTGCAATAATAACCCCAGCATTAGTGCCAGTTTCTTCAATAATAACCCCCAGCATTGGTGCCAGTTTCTGCAATAATAACCCCCAGCATTGGTGTCAGTGTCAGCAATAATAACCTCCAGCATTGGTGCCAGTTTCTTCAATAATAACCCCCAGCATTGGTGCCAGTTTCTGCAATAATAATCTCAGCAATGGTGCCAGTTTCTGCAATAATAATCCCCAGCATTGGTGCCCGTTTCTGCAATAATAACCCCCAACATTGGTGCCAGTTTCTTCAATAATAACCCCCAGCATTGGTGCCAGTTTCTGCAATAATAACCCCCAGCATTGGTGCCAGTTTCTTCAATAATAAACCCCAGCATTGGTGTCAGTTTCTGCAATAATAAACCCCCAGCATTGGTGCTATTGTCTGCAATAATAACCCCAGCATTGGTGAGAGTTTCTTCAATAATAAACCCTAGCATTGGTGCCAGTTTCTTCAATAATAAACCCTAGCATTGCTGCCAGAGCTGTTTTAGCATTTTGTGCACACATGTTAAAAAAATCATTTTAGGCCTGAATATCTAATAAAACTCCAAAAACATGATATATTTTCTGAAAGCAGACACCCTACCTAGAGAATAGGGGTAGTTCCAATTTTTTTATGTTACACGATATTACTGCAAAGGTCTAGGAAACACTAAATTTAAGTAAAGAGTACAGTAAAGTTAATTTTAGGGCACACAAACACAATACATTACCAACTTTTTAACAAAAATATATAAAAGCCGAGGTTGAGTAAATAGATACCCAAGCCTTAAATTTGCGTGCGCCCATAAAATGGTGACAAACTTGAGTACCCTACAATTTGCAGACTGCAATACATAAATATATGTTGCGGTTTACAAGTGGTTTAACCACTTGCCGACCGCCGCACGACGATGTACGTCGACAAAGCGGCACGGGCAGGCAAAAGGGCTTACCTGTACGTCCCTGCCTGCCCGCGGGTGGGGGGTCCGATCGGACCCCCCCCCCGGTGCCTGCGGCGGTCGGCAAATGTCCCCCGGCGATCGGTGGTGAGGGGGAGGCCATCCATTCGTGGCCCCCCCCCTCGCGATCGCTCCCAGCCAATGGGATCATTTCCCTGCCTCTGTATTGTACACAGAGGCAGAGGAAATGATGTCATCTCTCCTCGGCTCGGTATTTTCCGTTCCGGGCCGAGGAGAGAAGACTGAACTGTGAGTGCACAACACAAACACACACAGTAGAACATGCCAGGCACACATTACACCCCGATCCCCCCCCCGATCACCCCCCCCTGTCACAAACTGACACCAAGCAGGTTTTTTTTTTTTTTTTTTTTTTTTTTTCTGATTACTGTATTGGTGTCAGTTTGTGTCAGTTAGTGTGTTAGGACAGTGAGTCTTAGGCCCCCTTTAGGTCTAGGATACCCCCCTAACCCCCCTAATAAAGTTTAAACCCCTTGATCACCCCCTGTCACCAGTGTTGCTAAGCGATCATTTTTCTGATCGCTGTATTAGTGTCACTGGTGACGCTAGTTAGGGACGTAAATATTTAGGTTCGCCGTCAGTGTTTTATAGCGTTGGGGACCCCCATATACTATCTAATAAATGTTTTAACCCCTTGCTTGCCCCCTAGTTAACCCTTTCACCACTGATCACCGTATAACTGTTACGGGTGACGCTGGTTAGTTCGTTTATTTTTTATAGTGTCAGGGCACCCGCCGTTTATTACCGAATAAAGGTTTAGCCCCCTAATCGCCCGGCGGTGATATGCATCGCCCCAGGCAGTGTCAGATTAGCGCCAGTACCGCTAACACCCACGCACGCAGCATACGCCTCCCTTAGTGGTATAGTATCTGTACGGATCAATATCTGATCCAATCAGATCTATACTAGCGTCCCCAGCAGTTTAGGGTTCCCAAAAACGCAGTGTTAGCGGGATCAGCCCAGATACCTGCTAGCACCTGCGTTTTGCCCCTCCGCCCGGCCCAGCCCAGCCCACCCAAGTGCAGTATCAATCGATCACTGACACTTACAAAACACTAAACGCATAACTGCAGCGTTCGCAGAGTCAGGCCTGATCCCTGCGATCGCTAACAGTTTTTTTGGTAGCGTTTTGGTGAACTGGCAAGCACCAGCCCCAGGCAGCGTCAGGTTAGCGCCAGTACCGCTAACACCCACGCACGCAGCATACACCTCCCTTAGTGGTATAGTATCTGATCGGATCAATACCTGATCCGATCAGATCTATACTGGCGTCCCCAGCAGTTTAGGGTTCCCAAAAACGCAGTGTTAGCGGGATCAGCCCAGATACCTGCTAGCACCTGCGTTTTGCCCCTCCGCCCGGCCCAGCCCAGCCCACCCAAGTGCAGTATCGATCGATCACTGACACTTACAAAACACTAAACGCATAACTGCAGCGTTCGCAGAGTCAGGCCTGATCCCTGCGATCTCTAACAGTTTTTTTGGTAGCGTTTTGGTGAACTGGCAAGCACCAGCGGCCTAGTACACCCCGGTCATAGTCAAACCAGCACTGCAGTAACACTTGGTGACGTGGCGAGTCCCATAAGTGCAGTTCAAGCTGGTGAGGTGGCAAGCACAAGTAGTGTCCCGCTGCCACCAAAAAGACAAACACAGGACCGTCGTGCACATAGTGCCCTTCCTGCTGCATTTGCCAATCCTAATTGGGAACCCACCGCTTCTGCAGCGCCCGTACTTCCCCCATTCACATCCCCAACCAAATGCAGTCAGCTGCATGAGAGGCATTTTCTTTATGTCCTCCCGAGTACCCCTACCCAACGAACCCCCCCCAAAAAAAGATGTCGTGTCTGCAGCAAGCGCGGATATAGGCGTGACACCCGCTATTATTGTCCCTCCTGTCCGGACAATCCTGGTCTTTGCATTGGTGAATGTTTTGAATGCTACCATTCACTAGTTGAGTATTAGCGTAGGGTACAGCATTGTACAGACTAGGACACACTTTCACAGGGTCTCCCAAGATGCCATCGCATTTTGAGAGACCCGAACCTGGAACCGGTTACAGTTATAAAAGTTAGTTACAAAAAAAAGTGAAAAAAAAAAAAAACACAAACAAAAATTTAAAATAAAAAAAAAATAGTTGGCGTTTTATTGTTCTCTCTCTCTCTCTCTCTCTATTGTTCTGCTCTTTTTTACTGTATTCTATTCTGCAATGTTTTATTGTTATTATGTTTTATCATGTTTGCTTTTCAGGTATGCAATTTTTTATACCTTACCGTTTACTGTGCTTTATTGTTTACCATTTTTTTGTCTTCAGGTACGCCATTCACGACTTTGAGTGGTTATACCAGAATGATGCCTGCAGGTTTAGGTATCATCTTGGTATCATTCTTTTCAGCCAGCGGTCAGCTTTCATGTAAAAGCAATCCTAGCGGCTAATTAGCCTCTAGACTGCTTTTACAAGCAGTCGGAGGGAATGCCCCCCCCCCCCAACGTCTTCCGTGTTTTTCTCTGGCTCTCCTGTCTCAACAGGGAACCTGAGAATGCAGCCGGTGATTCAGCCAGCTGACCATAGAGCTGATCAGAGACCAGAGTGGCTCCAAACATCTCTATGGCCTAAGAAACCGGAAGCTACGAGCATTTTATGACTTAGATTTCGCCGGATGTAAACAGCGCCATTGGGAAATTGGGAAAGCATTTTATCACACCGATCTTGGCGTGGTCAGATGCTTTGAGGGCAGAGGAGAAATCTAGGGTCTAATAGACCCCAATTTTTGCAAAAAAGAGTACCTGTCACTACCTATTGCTATGATAGGGGATATTTACATTCCCCGAGATAACAATAAAAATGATTTAAAAAAAAAATGAAAGGAACAGTTTAAAAATAAGATAAAAAAATAATAATAATAATGAAAAAAAAAAAAAAAAAAAAAAAAAGCACCCCTGTCCCCCCTGCTCTCGCGCTAAGGCGAACGCAAGCGTCGGTCTGGCGTCAAATGTAAACAGCAATTGCACCATGCATGTGAGGTATCACCGCGAAGGCTAGATCGAGGGCAGTAATTTTAGCAGTAGACCTCCTCTGTAAATCTAAAGTGGTAACCTGTAAAGGCTTTTAAAGGCTTTTAAAAATGTATTTAGTTTGTCGCCACTGCACGTTTGTGCGCAATTTTAAAGCATGTCATGTTTGGTATCCATGTACTCGGCCTAAGATCATCTTTTTTATTTCACCAAACATTTGGGCAATATAGTGTGTTTTAGTGCATTAAAATGTAAAAAAGTGTGTTTTTCCCCAAAAAATGCGTTTGAAAAATCGTTGCGCAAATACTGTGTGAAAAAAAAAAATGAAACACCCACCATTTTAATCTGTAGGGCATTTGCTTTAAAAAAAAAATAATGTTTGGGGGTTCAAAGTAATTTTCTTGCAAAAAAAAATTATTTTTTTATGTAAACAATAAGTGTCAGAAAGGGCTTTGTCTTCAAGTGGTTAGAAGAGTGGGTGATGTGTGACATAAGCTTCTAGATGTTGTGCATAAAATGCCAGGACAGTTCAAAACCCCCCCAAATGACCCCATTTTGGAAAGTAGACACCCCAAGCTATTTGCTGAGAGGCATGTCGAGTCCATGGAATATTTTATATTGTGACACAAGTTGCGGGAAAGAGACAATTTTTTATTTTTTTTATTTTTTTTTGCGCAAAGTTGTCACTAAATGATATTTTGCTCAAACATGCCATGGGAATATGTGAAATTACACCCCAAAATACATTCTGCTGCTTCTCCTGAGTACGGGGATACCACATGTGTGAGACTTTTTGGGAGCCTAGCCGCGTACGGGACCCCAAAAACCAATCACCGCCTTCAGGCTTTCTAAGGCCGTAAATTTTTGATTTCACTCTTCACTGCCTATCACAGTTTCGGAGGCCATGGAATGCCCAGGTGGCAAAAAAACCCCCCAAATGACCCCATTTTGGAAAGTAGACACCCCAAGCTATTTCTTGAGTGGTATAGTGAGTATTTTGCAGACCTCAATTTTTGTCACAAAGTTTTGAAAATTGAAAAAAGAAAAAAAAATTTTTTTTTTCTCGTCTTTCTTTATTTTCAAAAACAAATGAGAGCTGCAAAATACTCACCATGCCTCTCAGCAAATAGCTTGGGGTGTCTACTTTCCAAAATGGGGTCATTTGGGGGGGTTTTATGCCATCTGGGCATTTTATGGCCTTCAAAACTGTGATAGGTAGTGAGGAGTAAAATCAAAAATGTACGCCCTTAGAAATCCTGAAGGCGGTGCTTGGTTTTCGGGGCCCCGTACGCGGCTAGGCTCCCAAAAAGTCCCACACATGTGGTATCCCCATACTCGGGAGAAGCAGCTAAATGTATTTTGGGGTGCAATTCCACATATGCCCATGGCCTGTGTGAGCAATATATCATTTAGTGACAACTTTTTGTAATTTTTTTTTTTTTTTTTTTTTTTTTGTCATTATTCAATCACTTGGGACAAAAAAAATGAATATTCAATGGGCTCAACATGCCTCTCAGCAAATTCCTTGGGGTGTCTACTTTCCAAAATGGGGTCATTTGTGGGGGTTTTGTACTGCCCTGCCATTCTAGCACCTCAAGAAACGACATAGGCAGTCATAAATTAAAGGCTGTGTAAATTCCAGAAAATGTACCCTAGTTTGTAGGCGCTATAACTTTTGCGCAAACCAATAAATATACACTTATTGACATTTTTTTTACCAAAGACATGTGGCCGAATACATTTTGGCCTAAATGTATGACTAAAATTGAGTTTATTGGATTTTTTTTAGAACAAAAAGTAGAAAATATCATTTTTTTTCAAAATTTTCGGTCTTTTTCCGTGTATAGCGCAAAAAATAAAAATGGCAGAGGTGATCAAATATCATCAAAAGAAAGCTCTATTTGTGGGAAGAAAAGGACGCAAATTTCGTTTGGGTAGAGCATTGCATGACCGCGCAATTAGCAGTTAAAGCGACGCAGTGCTGAATTGTAAAAAGTGCTCTGGTCAGGAAGGGGGTAAAACCTTCCGGGGCTGAAGTGGTTAAAGGGGATCATGGGGGAACATATCACCCATAACCTCGAAACCGTTTATTTCTGGAGTGCTGGTCCGAGTAGCTCATGAGCTGCTGGAACAGTTTCCAAAGCGGCGGAGTAAAGGGGGCTGAATACAAATGCCTCCCACACTTTTCAGACATTTATTTTATAAAAAATGTTGAAAACCATTTATCGTTTACCTTCCACTTCACAATTATGTGCCACTTTGTGTTGGTCTATCACATAAAATCCCAATAAAATACATTTACGTCTTTGGTTGTAACATGATAAAATATGGGAAATTTCAAGGGGTATGAATACTTTTTCAAGGCATTGTAAGTAATTTTCCAGCAAAAAAATACTGCTGGAAAAAAAGTGGCAGAAAAAGCCTGGATGACAAGTATTTAAAAGCCCCCTATAGGTCATCAGTTTAGTGTTACAGAGGAGGTCTGGTGCTGGAATTAGTGCTCTCACTCCGACGTGCATGGTGATAGGTAACATGTGTATTTTCATGCATAGGCACCCCCCCCCCACGACACATGCATTGACATTCATACTTACGTATAAGTGGGGGTGGGGGGAGGCCTCAAAAGAATTTTGAGAGGGGGGGGGGTGGGTATGTGCTTGGGTGTAACTTAAAGTGCTTTACAATTAAAAAAAAAAAATTACGGTACTTAACTTTTTTTTTAATCACATAGGGGACAAAAAGTCCCCTATGTGATGATTTTTTGGTGACAGGTTCTCTTTAGTGACTTAAAGACCTTAGATGTCTCCCCTGTGCTCCACTGAGTAAAATGCAACACAGATTACATTGCATTACATTCTTTCCCGGGCCTGACATGGGGGGGGGGGGGGGCAGAATTTTCTTTCCCAGCCTGACACGGGGTCCTGGCAGTGACATCAAACACGTCTCTTCCAGGTGTAGCACCCTCTACTGAGGTAGGTGCTAGAGTAGGTTTTTTTGGTAAGTGTAGGCAAATTTAGGCAGGCCTAGCTGAAAGCTAGGCCTGTTTGTTTTGGTTTGTGTGGGCTGAGAGTGGCTCAGGATAGCAGCTGGTGACTCACAGGCAGCATCACTAAGACCTCCCTCTTCTTTCTAGAGCCTTCTGGAAGGTACTAGAAAGAGAGGAGGAGAGGAGAGGAGAGGTGGAGCTCCTTGGGGTGTGTTAAGGAGCCCTGACTAAGGTTGCCACCCTTTCTTCATGCCAAACCTAAACATTTTGCGGCACAGGGCAATTGTTTTTTTTTTAAGTAAACACTATAGGATTATAAAAGACCTGGGACACATTTGGGTGCCCCAAGGAGAGTAGTAATGTGGAGCGCAGAGCATGCCGTGACAAACAGTGGGTGTGGCCAAATTGCTCGTGCTGACATCATCTCCCCCTGCCCCCAGACAGCCGCCCGCAGCTCCCGGACGGCAACAGATTTTTGTATGACTATCTCGGTTACTCAGGCAGCCACAGCCCGGTCTGAATAATGTGTCCTGGTTTCAGGCAGACTGAAACCCGTGCACATGATTCAAAACCTGGACTGTCCGGGTGAAGGAATCCTGGACAGGTGGTAACTCTAGCCCTGACCAATCCCCAACCTGGATTGGCAGGGGGCAGGCCTCCTTAAATACCCAGCTGGGGGGGAATTGTTGGATGCAAGAACTGAGGATGGAATACTAGGCTGTAAGGGCCTTTGAAGGAGCTCCCCAGTCTGGGGTGACCTTGGGCCTGGGCCTCCCAACATTTTGAGATAGGAATGAGGGACACCTACTAGAAAACGTATGTATGACACAACATTTTGAGATAGGAATGAGGGACACCTACTAGAAAACGTATGTATGACAACCCCCCCCCCCCCCCGCCACATCCCCTTAAAGGAGAATTAACCAAAAAAAGAGGTTCATTAAATCCACAAGGGCTTTTTTTTTTTACCACTACTATACCTTTATATTGACTCTTAAAATTTACAAATGCAGCGATTTAGACATTGGATGAAAGGTTAAGCACTGGGAAACACTTTTTGAAAGATAAAAAGTGTATTTTATATATAACTATATAGATCAGACCAAAATCAGGGACAGTCCCTCGAAATCAGGGACAGTTGGGAGCTATGGACTCAGGTGCAGGACAGAGTCCTTCAAGAATGAAGGATCCGAACAGAAGGCCCAGGAGGAGTCAGAGAGGACAGCAGGAGCTAGTACTGCTGGGTAAGTCTTTAGGAGGGAACCACCGGTTGCAGCCAGGAGGGCTGGTGAGTGACATGTGCAGTCAGGAGGACTGGAGAGGCACGCCAGAGAGGACTGAGAGGAGACAGTCAGAACTGGGTGTGGAGCCAGTAGAGAGGATTGCAATGTCACTGGCAGTGAGGTCAAGCAGCTGCAACCAGTAGGGCTGGCAGGCCCTGAAGAGGACTGACTGGGAGCAGTAGTCAACCAGGAGGACAGCTAGCACTAACAAGACTTTCCATATTTTCTGCTGCACTATAGGGGCCTGTGGTCCATGCCTGCAAAGGGCAAGTTACTTAGGCCTGGTTGAGCCATTGTGACAGCCCTAGCTACCATGTGCTAGCTGCTCCTGGAATCACTAAGTAGGAAGCAACATCCAGGAGGACTGGAGAGAACCACCAAATAGGAAGTGAAGAGTTGTGCTGGAGGAGTCTGGAGAAGTGTACAAAGAGTGTACATAGTTGTCCCTAGCAACTTTGCTATGATTCCATTGGGCATCCAGGGCTGGACTGGGATAAAAATTTGGCCCTGGACTTCATCCAGACCAGACCACTTTAATTGTGCAAACAAGCACAAAAACAGTATATAAACTATACGCAATTGTTCAAAAAAAAAAAAAGTAGCATAACATAAGGAGTCCTCACTAACCTCTTTTATTATTTCACTTATTCTCCTCTGTATTTTTCTCGTCTTTCTCACATCACTGCGTGAAGTTGAGGGCGAACCAAGAAAACCATTACTTTGACAGGCTTTCACTGAAACCGGCCCACTGAGCCATCGGCCCACCGGGAAACTCCCTGTAGTCCCAATGGCCAGTACATGCCTGTGGGCATCCCATAATTCCCATACCCCATCCTAGTTAAATTCCCTCAATAAAAACATCAAAACAAAGCCGACGGACTGTTCATTGTCTTGGAGTGTCTGGGAAGTGAATGCCGGGCCGGGCAGGGTGACAGGTGGGCCACATCACTAAGCAGCCCCTATGGGGGTACCGCTACACAGGTCCCCAACAAGAAACGGAGGAGCGCAGACATGTGTCCACTCAGCTCCCTCCCCCCCTAGCTGGCAGCACCTGCTATGCCAGTCTCAGGGGCACAGATGGGCCGCTTTCATCTGACAGGCGGCAGTCTGCTTGTCAGATTTACACACAATCGGGGCTTTTTTCACCCGGAAGACGGGGGGAATGCGCCCCCAGCATTGAATGTATGTACAAGCAAGGGGTGTGAGGTGTGCTGGACGCTCAGTTGATGCTGGCTGCTTGGGGATCTATTGTCAACGATGGGGATCTGTTTTTTGTGTGAGGTTCTATTGCTGCTTGTGGGGGATCTATTGTTGCTGGGGGATCTTATGTTGCTGGTAGGAATCTACTATTGAGGGAGAGGTCTATTGCTTCTGTATGCTTGAGGGTCTGTTGATGCCGGCTCCTGGGGGGGGGTCTTGTGTTGCTGGGGTGGATCCTTTGTTGCTGGGGGTGGTATTTTGTTGTGGGTGCTCCATTGTTGCTGTGTGGGGGAGGGGTCTATTGTTCTGTGGGAGAATTATTGTTGCTGGGTGGGGTCTATTGTTTCTGGGTTGGGGTCTATTGTTGCTGGGGGTACCTGTTTTTGCTGGGGCGGGGTCCATTGTTGCTGAATGAGTCTATTGTTGTGTAATGATTCTATTATTACTGGGTCAGGTCTATTGTTTCTGTAGGGATCTATTGTTGCTAGGGGAACTATTGTTGCTGGTAGGAATCTACTATTGAGGGAGAGGTCTATTGTTCCTGTATGTTAGAGGGTTTATTGATGCTGGGAGATCCTATTTTTTGCTGGGAGGTCTAATGTTGCTGGGGGGGGGGGTCTTTCATTGCTGGGGCTAATATTTTGTTGTGGGTGGTCCATTATTGCTGTGTGTGTGTGTGTGTGTGTGTGTGTGGGGGGGGGGGGTCTATTGTTCTGTGGGGAAACTATTGTTGCTGGGGTGGGATCTATTGTTGCTGGGGGAACCTATTATTGCTGGGGTGGGGTCCATTGTTGCTGGATGAGTCTATTGTTGTGTCAGGGATCTATTGTTGCTGTGCGGATCTATTATTGCTGGGGTGGGGTCTATTGTTGGTGTGGGCCTCTATTGTTGCTGTGGGCCTCTATTGTTGCTGTGAGCATCTATTGTTGCTGTGGGGATCTATTGTTGCTGGGTTTAGGTCTGTTGTTGATGTGGGGATATATTGTTTCTGGGGGGAGCGTTTGTTGCTGGGGTGGGGTCCATTGTTGCTGGGATGAGGTCTATTGTTGCTGTGGGGATCTATTGTTGCTGTGCGGATCTATTATTGCTGGCGTGGGGTCTGTTGTTGGTGTGGGCCTCTATTGTTGCTGTGGGCATCTATTGTTGCTGTGGGGATCTATTGTTGCTGGGCTGGGATCTATTGTTGCTGGGGTGTGATCTTCTGTTGCTGGGGGAACCTATTGTTGCTGTGGTGGGGTCTATTGTTGCTGGATGACTCAATTGTTGTGTCAGGGATCTATTGTTGAGGAGTTGAGGTCTGTTGTTGCTGTGGTGATCTATTGCTGCTGGGGTGACCTATTTTTGCTGGGGTGGGGTCCATTGTTTTTAGATGAGTCTACTTTTGTGTTGTTTCTTTTCCTTTATTGTTGTGTGAGGGATCTATTGTTGCTGGGGCAGGGTCTATTGTTGCTGTGGGGATCTATTGTTGCTGGGGTGGGGTCTATTGTTGCTGAGGGGCCTATTGTTTCTGGGAGGCCTATTGTTGCCGGGTTGGGGTCCATTGTTGCTGGGGCTGGTAATTGTTGTGCAAGGGGGCTATTGTTTCTGTGGTGGGGTGTATTGTTTCTGGGAGGCCTATTGTTGCTGGGGTGGGGTCCATTGTTGCTGATTTTGTGTGAGGGTCTATTGTGGCTGGTGGGGGATCTATTGTTATTGGGGGGTCTTATGTTGCTGGCAGGAACCTACTATTGAGGGAGAGGTCTATTGTTACTGTATGCTAGAGGGTCTATTGATGCTGGGTGCTGGGAGATCTGTTGTTGGTGCAGGGAGGTCTAATGTTGCTGGGGCGGATCTTTCGTTGCTGGGGCTGGTCTATTGTTCTGTGGGGTAACTATTGTTGCTGGGGTGGGGTGCTACACCTATATCTACTGAGCATTCTGTGGTGTACTGTTTCTAACACACATCAGGCGATGTGTTAATATATGTATACAGTCTCGTGTGTATATATATATATATATATATATATATATATATATATATATATATATATATATTCATTCAGTGTAGCCTATATCTACAGTGCATTCGGTGGTGTACTGTTTCTAATACACTTCAGGCGGTGTACACAGTATCTAATATTGTTGCTGGGGGAACCTATTGTTGCTGTGGTGGGGTCCATTGTTGCTGGATAACTCTATTGTTGTGTCAGGGATCTATTGTTGCTGGGTTGAGGTCTGTTGTTGCTGTGGGGATCTATTGTTGCTGGGGGAAGCGTTTGTTGCTGGGGTGGGGTCCATTGTTGCTGGATGAGTCTATTGTTTTGTGAGGGATCTATTGTTGCTGGGGTGAGGTCTATTGTTGCTGTGGGGATATATTGTTTCTGTGTGGATCTATGAATGAATGAATGAATGAATGAATGAATCATTTGTATAGTGCTGCAAATGTGAACTGAATCGCCTCAAGGCGATCTATTGTTGCTGGGGTGGGGTCTATTGCTGCTTTGGGGGTCTATTGTTGCTGGGGTGGAATCTATTATTGCTGGGGGGCTTATTGTTGCTGGGAGGCCTATTGTTTCTCAGGTGGGATCTATTGTTGCTGGGGGATCTATTTTTGCTGGCTCTAGAAGATCTATTTTACGGATTTTCTTGTTATTAGACCATAACAAATTCCATATAAACTATTTAGCACCACAAAATTATACTTGAGGCAGTACTGGAAGGCGGGTAGGGGGTGGAACTAAGGGATGGTGCTCAGAGGGGGGTAGGGGGTGGAACTAAGGGATGGTGCTCAGAGGTGGGTAGGGGGTGGAACTAAGGGACGGTGCTCAGAGATGGGTAAGGGGTGGAACTAAGGGACGGTGCTCAGAGGCGGTTTGAGGGTGTAACTAAGGGACGTGCTCAGAGGCGAGTAGGGAGTGGAACTAAGGGGCGGTGTTCAGAGGGGGGTGGAACTAAGAGAGGATGCTCAGAGGGGTATAGGGGGTGGAACTAAGGGACGGTGCTCAGAGGTGGGTAGGGGGTGGAACTAAGGGACGGTGCTCAGAGGCGGGTAGGGGGTGGAACTAAGGGACGGTGCTCAGAGGTGGGTAGGGGGTGGAACTAAGGGACGGTGCTCAGAGGCGGGTAGGGGGTAGAACTAAGGGACGGTGCTCAGAGGCGGGTAGGGGGTGGAACTAAGGGACGGTACTCAGAGGGGGGTAGGGGGTGGAACTAAGGGACGGTGCTCAGAGGGGGGTAGGGGGTAGAACTAAGGGACAATGCTCAGAGGTGGGTAAGGGGTGGAACTAAGGGATGGTGCTCAGAGACGAGTAGGGAGTGGAACTAAGGGGCGGTGTTCAGAGGGGGGTAGGGAGTGGAACTAAGGGAGGATGCTCAGAGGGAGTAGGGGGTGGAACTAAGGAACGGTATTCAGAGGCGGGTAGGGGGTGGAACTAAGGGACGGTGCCCAGAGGCGGGTAGGGGGTGGAACTAAGAGATGGTGCTCAGAGGCGGGTAGGGGGTGGAACTAAGGGACGGTGCTCAGAAGTGGGTAAGGGGTGGAACTAAGGGGCGGTGCTCAGAGGCAGGTAGGGGTGGAACTAAGGGATAGTGCTCAGAGGCGGGTAGGGGATGGAACTAAGGGATGGTGCTCAGAGGGGGGTAGGGGGTGGAACTAAGGGATGGTGCTCAGAGGGGGGTAGGGGGTAGAATTAAGGGACAATGCTCAGAGGTGGGTAAGGGGTGGAACTAAGAGATGGTGCTCAGAGGCGGGTAGGGGGTGGAACTAAGGGGCGGTGCTCAGAGGAGGATAGGGGATAGAACTTAGGGGACGGTGTTCAGAGGGGGGTAAGGGGTGGAACTAAGGGACGGTGCTCAGAGGTAGGTAAGGGGTGGAACTAAGGGACGGTGCTCAGAGGTGGGTAAGGGGTGGAACTAAGGGACGGTGCTCAGAGGTGGGTAAGGGGTGGAACTAAGGGACGGTGCTCAGAGGTGGGTAAGGGGTGGAACTAAGGGATGGTGCTCAGAGGCGGGTAGTTGATGGAACTAAGGGATGGTGCTTAGAGGTGGGTAGGGGGTGGAGACGAGGGGGGTATTAGAAGGGGAAGTTGCTGCATCTATTCTCTGAGAAATAAATCCCTGCTTACAATCCTGGTGACTGCAGCCATCGGGAATGTGTGTAAACCCCCCCCACCCGCTGCCAGGTCCATATGACATATGGACCTGCCAGTGAAAGGCTTAAGCTGTTGCCTATGGAAAATTTAGGGTGTCGAAGTTTGTTCCTGTTTCACGGGCACACGCGATTTTAAGGCTTGGCATTTTGGGTATCTATTGACTCCGCACAACCTCATCTTTTATATTTTCTCAATAAAATTGGTTAATGTATTGCACCTGGGTGCCCTAAATTCAACTTTAGTGTATTTTTTATGGAAAATCTATGACAGATGACGTCCGGTAGTTGTATTTTTTATTATTATTTTCAATTCACTTGAACACAACTTCTCTTATATCTGAGCTCCGACCTTCCCTTCAGTCTTGCACAGGTGTACTGACTCCTCACCCGGACTGAAATGTCTCACTCTGATTTCACCGCACACTGTGAGATGATTCTCATAATATGCATTGGAAGAAGCTGCAGTAGAGCGTGCTTCATTTCCTGGCAGGAGGGGATCCAGCATCATCTAGCCCAGTGATGGCGAACCTTGGCACCCCAGATGTTTTTGGAATAACATTTCCCATGATGCTCATGCACTCTGCAGCGTATTCGAGCATCATGGGAAATCTAGTTCACAAACATCTGGGGTGCCAAGGTTCGCCGTCACTGGTCTAGCCCTTTCTTTGCAAGCCTGGCTTTCCCCTGGCCAGCCCCTTTCTTTTATTGGATTTCAATTCTGTCAATCACGAAGGCTTAAAATCCCATGTAGGCATTCCATAGGCTGGTCTGCATGCAAAGGCAGCCTGCCTAGGAGCAACCACTCCTCCAGATCGACCCTCTTATTTTTTTGTTGCCCAATAAAATGTGTCAGTCACTTAAACAGGAAAAAAGCCCAAGCACCACACACCAGTAAGAGTCAAGGTGTCAGAGAAGTGACTAAGCCCTGGGGGTGGGGCGAAATGCGTTGGAGGCATGGCTGAGGCTGCTTTCACTTGTCTTGTATTTACTTGACACCTGGGCTCTTGCTAGTGTGTGGCTCTTGGGCTTTTTTCTTGTTTGTGTTTGTATATTGAGTCGAGATGGGCGGGCTCTTTCCATGCCGACACCCTTCTAGTGTGAGTTACCGGAGGTAATTGAAATGGGGACCTGGGGCAGCACCTAAGGTTCCATACTTTGTCACTTAAACAAGAAAAAAAGCCCAAGCGCTGCAATGCCAGCAAGAGGCCAGGTGTCAGAAAACTGACTAAGTCCTGTGGGCAGGACCAAACGCGTCAAGTATGGCCTGGATGGAGCCAGAATGAAGCCACATTTATTGACACCTGGGCCCATGCTGGTGTGCGGCACTTGGGCTTTTTTCTTTTTTATGTGTGTATATTGAGCCGGGACTGGCTCTTTCCATGCTGGCACCCTTCAAGTGGGAGTCACTGGAGGTAGTAGAAGTGTGGACTTAGAGGGGCACATAAAGTTCCTCACTTTGTCAGCCACTTAAACAAGAAAAAAAGCTGAAAAGCTGCAGGCCAGCAAGAACCCAGGCATCACACAAGTGACTAAGTCCTGCGGGCGGGACGAAACGCGTCAAGATGTGGCCTGGATGGAGCCAGGCTAAAGTCACTTATACTCGACACCTGAGCTCTTTCTGGTCTGGGGCACTTGGGCTTTTCTTCTTGTTCACGTGTGTATATTGAGCCGGGACCGGCTCTTTCCATGCCGACACCCTTCTAGTGAGAGTCACCGGAGGTAATTGTAAAGGGGACCTGGAGCGGCACCTAAAGTACCTCACTTTGTCAGTCACTTATCATGATACTAAATTAATACATTTATTGTTTCAGACAAACAGATTTTTTTGTCAATATAATTTTGCATGTTGATTTTATTTTTTATGCAATTTAAAGACAAAAAAAGTAACAAAACATTTTTTTTTTCTAGTTTGACCCGTGTTCATTTTACTGTACAAATGTGCAAATTCTATCCTGAAGTTTGTGCTGTTATTAGTGAATCTGGAAGTCAGCCATTAGTCCTGAGCCAATGAGCTGCGGACAGGACATCCCCTCGCAGCTGCACATACACAAAGGGGTGGGCATGTGTCAATGACATGGAACTAACATGGATTTGTGGCTATATAAAGTCAAGGATGTCACAAGCCATCCCCACCCCGTTGTGCAGGGTGGGGAATGTCTCAGACTTCAACTCAATGGTCAAGGGATCATAGCCAACTTCTGGGATCATCTGAACATGGGTTCCAAGGAAACCCAGAGCTGAACCTAAGCTCATCCCCTTTCCATATAAACTGGTTAAAAAAAAAAAATGAAAGGAACACTTTGAAAGCACATCAGATCTCTATGGGAAAAAAATCTCATGTCGGAGGATATCTATACTGGGTATGAACTGGGTAATATATTATGAACGAAAGGATGCCACATCATTTGATGGAAATGAAAATGATCCCCCTACAGAGGGCTGAATTCAAAGACACCCCAAAAATCGAAGTGAAAAAATGATGCAGCAGGCGATTCCGTTTTCCTGAAATGTCATTGCAGCAACTCAAAATGGTCCTCAGTAGTTTGTATGGCCCCCCACACCATGCCTGACAATGTCAGGGCATGCTCCTAATGGGACAACGGATGGTGTACAGGGGTATTTCCTCCCAGATTTGGACCAGGACATCACTGAGCTCCTGAATAGACTAAAGGTGCAACCTGGCGGCATCGGATGGACCAACACATAATGTCCCAGAGGTGTTCTATTGAATTTAGATCAGGTGAGCGTGGGGGCCAGTCAATGGTATCAATTCCTTCAACCTCCAGGAACTGGCTGCATACTCTTGCCACATGAGGCCGGGCATTATCGTGCACCAGGAGGAACCCAGGACCCATTGCACCAGCGTAGAGTCTGACAATGGGTCCAAGGATTTCATCCCGTTACCTAATGGCAGTCAGGATGCCATTGTCTAGCCTCTAGAGGTCTGTGCTACCCTCCATGGATATGCCTCCCCAGACCATCACTGACCCAACACCAAACCGGCCATGCTGAGCGATGTTACAGGCAGCATAACGTTCTCCATGGCTTATCCGGACCCTTTCACGTCTGTCACATGTGCTCAGGGTGAACCTGCTCTCAGCTGTGAAAAGCACGGGGCGCCAGTGGCAGAACTTCCAATTCTGGTGTTCAATGGCAAATACCAATCCAGCTCCACGGTGCCGATCAGTGAGCACAGGGCCCACTAGAGGACCTCAGGCCACCCTCATGAAGTCTGTTTCTGATTGTTTGGTCAGAGACATTCACCCCGGTGGCCTGCTCGAGGTCATTTTGTAGGGCTCTGGCAGTGCTCATCCTATTCCTCTTTGCACAAAGGAGCAGATACCGGTCCTGTTGATGGGTTAAGGACCTTCTACGGCCCTGTACAGCTCTCCTAGGGTGTCTCTTGGAATCTCCTCAATGCTCATGAGACTGTGCAAACACAGCAAACCTTCTGGCAATGACACGTATTGATGTGCCATCCCGGAGGAGTTGGACTGCCTGTGCAACCTCTATAGGGTCCAGATATCACCTCATGCTACCAGTAGTGGCACTGACCCTAGCCAAATGCAAAACTAGTGAAAAACGGTCAGAAAATATCAGTAGAGGAAAAAATATCAGTAGCTTCCACCTGTAAAACCATTCCTATATTGGAGGTGCATCTGTTGTAAATTCCATTAACATCAAAGCAGCTGAAACTGATTAACAACCCCCTCTGCAACTTAACTGACCAGATCAATATCCCAGGAGTTTTACTGACTTGATGCTATCCTCTGATTAAAAAAAAGTGTTCCTTTCATTTTTTTGAGCAGTGTATAATTACATGAAAATGTTGTTTCCGGTAAACCTTCAATTTTGGAGGGCAATTATAAATGAAAGCAAGGCATTGTTTAGTTTACATGTTGCAAAAAGCTGACATTTTATAAATAAGGTAAAAAAATAATTAACGAATTAAGTTTAATGGTGGTTAACTATAGGATTACGTTGGTACAATTTTCATTAAAAAAATAACTTTTATTTACCAAGTGGTGAGGTTGCTCAACTGGTAATGTTTAGCTCCAAAGACACTTCTTTGATCTGTATATAAATAACTAGTCAAAATACATTGTAACAATAATAACGTTACAACATAATGATTGATGAAACCTGCAAACATTTACACAGGAACACCTTCTGATACATGGAGTGGGATCCGGTAGTCAAAGTGACAATGAGTCCTGGTGATCTGCGGGTTATAGCGTTCTCACGGTCAGGAGTTAGGCTTGGAGACCAGTAGCTTTATCAGTAGAGAGGCTCCCACCAACCTGCAGGATAGGTATACAAGCAGGTCACCCTGGCAGATGACGTGTGCTCACCCGAGAGGTGCGGGGGTCTAAACACTCACCATTATTCACCAGAGCTCCTGCCAGTGGAGATGAGTTTTGATGCATGTTAATACCAGGTTGCGGTCCTCAAGATCGCCCCACCAGGAGGTGAACAAGTCAGAGTCTAGTAGCAGATATATGCAGCTAGGCATCAAGCAGAAGTGTAGTCAGTAAACAAGTCAAGGGTCAGTAACAAGTGGTTGCAGGTAGGGATCAAGCAGAAGTGTAATCAGTAAACAAGCCAAAGGTCAGTAACAAGTGGTTGCAGGTAAGGATCAAGCAGAAATGTAGTCAAGGGACAAGCAAAATGTCGGTAATGAGTGGTAGCGAAGATACGGACAGCAGCAGGAGTGACAAGAGTGAGATATTGGCTGGAAATAGCACAATAATCTGGCAACAGGAAGTCCCAGGCATGACTTAAATAGGAAGTTCAAGGGAGGAGCAAAGAGTTCAAGGTTCAAGAGAAACAAGACATAAGGCAAGGTTGTCTAAGGGATTAGGCAGGGAGCTGCCTGGCATTTCAAGTGGCTTAGTAAGAAGAGATACTGCCAAACACAGCAGAGTTTGCAGGTTCAGCTCTGGGTCCTAACAAGTGACCCGCAGTATAGGAGGAAAAACAGGGCATACAAGGTATGTCCAAGATACTTAGATGAAATACTAGGCATGCAAGGTATGACCAAGGTACTTAGATAAAATACTGGGCATACAGGTAACATTGAATGTACTTAGATGCATTATTGGGCATACAAGGTACATTCAGGGTGCTTAGAGAGAATACCAGTCATACAAGGTACGTCTAGGATACTTAGATGAAATACAGGTCATACAAGTTACGTCCAGGGTACTTAGATAGAATACCAGTCATACAAGGTACATCTAGGGTAGGTGAAATACTGGTTATACAAAGTACGTCCAAGGTAGATATCAGTCGGGCTTCCTGTATAGGGAAGAATATGCCCAAGAACACATTTTTGGATAAAAGTATGACTTTTACAAGTGACAGATATCACATTCACAGGTATAGGTTTATTTTTACTAAAATATAAATATACAGTAAACCTTCAGTTTGTTAAGTTTTCCCCACATTGGAAAATGGGATTTTTTTCTACATATATACATATATATGAATAAATTATACTCCAAAATACATATATAATAACTATGTATTCATCATTACCAGTCTATTCCTCCTTCTGTGGAGTGATGCAGACAGAAGGGAGCTATGAGGCTCTTCATCCTCCATAGGGTGAGGCAATATAGAAGGGGAATTTAAGACTGCTTCCTCTCCGTAGGGTGACACATACAGAAAGGAACTATGGGGTTCTCAATCCTTCATAGGGTGACACAGACAGAAGGGAACTATGGGGCTTTCAATTCTCCGATGACACAGACAGAAGAAGGCTATGAGACTCTCCATCCTCCATAAGGTGAACAGACAGGAGAGAATTATGAGGCTCTCCGTCCTCTGTAGGGTGACACAGACAGAAGGGAAATTTGAGGCTCTCTGCCCTCCGTAGGGTGACACAGACAGAAGCGAACTATGAGGCTCTCCATCTTCCATAAGGTGACACATACAGAAGGAGGCTTTGGGGTTCTCTTTCCTACATGGGATGACACAGACAGATAGGAACTATGGGGCTTTCCATTCTCCAGTGACACGGACAGAAGGGGACTTTGGGGCTTTCCATTCTCTGGTGACACAGGCAGAAGGGCACTATGAGGCTCTCCATCCTCTATAGGGTGACACAGACAGATTGGAACTGAGAGACTGTCCATCCTCTGTAGAGTGACATAGACAGAAGGGAATTTTCAGGCTCTCTGCCCTCCATAGGGTGGCACAGACAGAAGGGAAATATGAGGTTCTCCTTCCTCAGTAGGGTGACCCAGACAGAAGGAAACTAGGAGACTGTCTGTCCTCCATAGGGTGACACATGTAGAGGTGGCTATGAGGCCCTCTCTGCCCTCCATAAGGTGACACACATAAGAATGAACTACCAGTCTGTTCTCTCTGCAGGATGAAAAAAGTGGGACTTGGGGCTATTGGTCTTTCATTTTCAATTTTTTTTTCTTCTTCTTTCCCTCCTCCTCTTCATCTTTGTCTAGTTCTGGTGGACAAGGTTTCAAATACGGTAGTTCTTTCCACACTTGCAGAAGTCGATATGGAGTTAGGCCATGGGCAACCAGAACATCTGCATATCGGCAGTTGTCATCACTCTTCAGGCCAAAGGAATGGAATCTTGGCTCATGATGGAAATTAACCTTGGCTGCCATAGCTAGGAATCCGAAGAAGACATCGTCCAGCGGGAAGGTAGGAATAATGGATGCCGCCCAGTAAAGAGACGGCACCAACTCCGATGGGAGGAGGAAACCACCACCAGAGACAAATGCAGGGTAGTGGCCATGGGGATAGACGGAGAAGGGCACAGCGTACTTTCCCCAGCGCTCAGGAGGTGCGTGGATTTGCAGTTGGCCATGGATATGAAGTCGATATTCCCAAGGAGAGGAGTGAATGTAGGACACCAAGGCATGTGGGTTCACAAATTCATCATCATCACCTGTGAAAGGAAATAAGAGGGAAATCTTTCAGAATTGCAACTTTTTGTAAAACTTTCTGCAAACATAAATCACTTGCCGACCGCAATACGTATACATACTTTGCGGTCTGCAAGTGGTTTACTGAGATTATGGCTGACGATATCAGCCATAACCCGGGTAACGTTTTTTTTCCAGAAGGTGGCCGGCTTTCTCAAGAAACCAATCCGAGCAGCTCATGAGCCGCTGGAACGGTTCCACCCACCCGACACTCGCCGGTGTTTCTTCGAGCTTACCGTTTCCGCCGGTTTGCCCGAGAAACGATCCAGCGGTGCGACCGGCTGCTCCAATAGGCAATCAAAGTGTTAACACTCTTTGATCAACTCTATGGCCTTGGAGGACCGGAGCGACGTCATGGCGTCACTTCTGGTCCAGGGAAAATGGGGAAAAACTCTCATCTAAAGGGCTGATTACAAGATCACACTGTTGAGTCCACTCCACTGGTACCACTTTTGAGAGAAGTGAAGAATGTGAACTCTTTGATGACTCAACAATGTGATCTTGTAATCAGATCCCTTCGGATGAGAGTTTTTGGCTTCCCAGTCTGGCTGCTTAACATCTGAGTTCCAGCCTCACGGTTACCCACACGATTCCCTGGATTAGTTCTTGGAGCTCTTTGGATTCCCTGGATCATTTTGGAAATCTGCTGATCGGACTATCCTCGCTTGATCGGTTCGTTGTCGCTGACATTCGAGTCCACTATTTCCGGTAAGAGTGTATACCCCTTATCTCGGGTGGAGAATACATTATCCCTGATGCTCTACATGCCTGCTGAGGCCTTTGTACCCCACTTCTGAGCAACAACTTTTCATGGTGGACTCCATAAATGTTTACCATAGGATTGTTTCACCTTTGGGGACTTTCTCACCTGTGTTTCTACTCATTATATACATGTTCTGTTTTATATTCATTATATTTGAGATTTAATTTTATCACAAAACTCCTACAGGGGCATGGCTACATTTCATTCTTTCCAGTTTCAAAATTAGTTTCTATAAAGTCGTATCCTATCAGAAAAAAAGGCATTTTGACATAATGCTAAATCTTTGAACACTCCACCCTTTTCACAAAGAACTGTCTAGGGCACAGATCTCATCTAAAGTCATTGGGGGACTGGGGCAGGATGGTGGTTAAGTCACAGGGACTCATTTTCTTGAAGCAGTAAGTTAAATGGGAAAAAAAAAATATCCCCCCCCACTATGCTATTGTGTTCTGACGGTGGGGAGACTTCCCTTCCATCAAAATGCAATGATCAGTGCTGCCGGTGTTCTATCGATTTGTGCCTGCGCAGAACGGAAGGGCACGCCAGCTGATTTGCCGATCAGCTGGAGTGACGTCACCAACGTTTTCCAACAGGAGATACCATTTCACGGGCACAATTGAAAGCTACGCAAAGAGCGGAGGGACACCCTAGATGTCAGATTGTGTCTTGCTGTAAACCCTCGGCGCAACATCGAGGCAGAATACAACAAATACGGTGTCCCTCCGCTGTTTGCATGGCATTAAATTGTGTCAGTGAAATGGTATCTCCCGTCGAAAAAAGGCTCCTACGATGTGCGCATGCACTATGGTGATGTCACTCCAGCTGATCGGGAAATTAGCTGAGCGCCCTTACGTTCTGCGCATGCGCGGGCACTTTTCGGCGGTGGGCACATATCGACAGAACATCGGCTATAGCTGGCGGCACTGATCGACTGGGAAAAACCCGAGGGTCAGCGTTCATGTTACAGGAAGGGTCAGTGTGAGGATTAGTTTTAAGGTTACAAGAAGAGTTAGTGTAGCACCCTCCTGATAGGTGCTAAGATGTAGATAGTTCAGTATAATGTAGCGGTACTCCCGAAGGGGCCGCTGGGGAATGTGGTCCATCTCCCACCCTGAACAGTAAGGCACATGAATTTTCAGACACACTTCAGCTAGGAAAAAGTCCTTGTACTGTGTTTTGTTTTATTAGAGGAACAGAAATTGGATGGGGATGGGGGTACATATGGGATGCCCACTTGATTGAAAATAGGAAATTTAGGGACTGAACTATATACACCACCGGCATATACAACCTCTTCTCTTCACCTCCAGCACATACACTTGCTTGCAGACTATCACTCCCAGGACCAGCTAGCACTGTGTTTGGGAGGCCTGACACTGACTCAGCCAGGCCCATGCAAATGCCCTTTGTAGGCAGGGACCACGGGTCCCTATGGTGCAGCAACAATAGGTAGTCCTTAGTGCTAGCTGTCCCACATGTGGCTACTGCTCCCAGCACCCCCTTTTCAGGCCCTGCCATCCCTCCTGGCTGCAGCTGCCTCTTTCCACTGCCCGTGCCACCACAGTCCTCCTGACTGGCTCTGCACCCATCCCAGACCAGACTGCTCCATCCTAGTCCTCTCAGGCATGCCTCCCAGTCCTCCTGACTGTGTATCACTCACCAGCCCTCTTGGCTGTTCCTTGTTCAGCTTGGAGACTTGCCCGGCAGGGTTCTCCCGGTGTACTCTCATTGCTCCTGTGCCTCAAGTCCAGGACAGCTCCGAGGTTTTAGGAAGGTCCCATCCGCACCCAAGCCCAGGCCCAAGGTCACCCCTCCCAGACTAGGGAGCTCCTTCAAAAGCCACTACAGCCTAACACTCCATCTCCAGCTTCCTCCAAAACACAATTACTCCCCAGCTGGGCTGACCCTGAGTATTTGAGGGGGCCTGCCCCCTGCGAATCCAAGTTGGGGATTGGTCAGGGCCCTCAAAATACTCCAGGCAACTCCACCTCACCTCCTCTCCCATTCTTCTAGAAGGCACCAGAACATTTGAGAAGTAGGGGAAGGTCTCAGTGATGCTGCCTGTGAGTCATCCAGCTCTCCCTGGATTTCGGCCAACCCAGGACAAAACACACAGGCTTAACTGCCAGACAAGCCTGCATACATTTACCTGTGCTAGAAAAAACCTATTTACACTTTTAGCACTAGAGGGTGCTACAACAGTGTAGTCTCCTGCTTAACAGGCGACTGATAGGTAAAACATATCAGCTTGTCTGCTTAACAGAAAGCTTCAATTGCTTAGAGCAGTTATCTTGTGCGACTCAGATTGGCTCCTCTGTATCCAGGCAGCTTTGGAAAGTGCTGGATGAACAGGAGTGACCCATGCAGAGCAGTAACATGAATATGAATGCCTCCTCAGCTAATTACAGGGAGTGGTGCACCTAAGCATCCTAGGTGTTGGTATGTATATTTAGTGAGCATATGGGATCTGGGTCTTTTTCCAGAGAGGAGAGGTCCAGTTGGGGAAGGGGCCGCTGCCCCTCCTCAGCACAGCTGCCATGCGGCCTCAAGTGGGTGAACTGAGAGCCGAGAAATGATCTACCAATTCCAATTCGGTCTGAAGAACAGCTGGTTGTTAATCAGAAGGTCGGGAAGCCAGCCGCCGCTTCCTTAGCAACCGATGACTCATCAGCAGACAGCGGGCTTCCCCTCTGACAGCTGAAACGTAAACAAAACAATGCCCTTCGGGTCTGGTATGTATTTTAAGGGGAACCCACACCAAAAATGAAAAAAACAAAACAAAACAAAACAGCTTGGAGTCCCCGTAAAATCCATACCAGACCCTTAATTGAGCATGCAGCCCGGCAGGTGAGGAAAGGGGGAGATGAGCGAGCTCCCCCCCTTCCTGAACCATACCAGGCCACATGCCCTCAACATTGGGGGGGTGCTTTGGGGCAGGGGGGGCGCCCTACCCCAAGGCAGCTTGGCCCCCCCATGTAGATGGGGAAAAGGGCCTTTTCCCGACAACCCTGGGCTGTGAGGGTCTGTGGGCAGGGTACTTATCGGAATCTGGATGCCTCCTTTAATAAGGGGGCCCCTGATCCAGGACCCCCCCATGTGAATGAGTAGGGGTACATTTTACCCCTACTTTGTCACCAAAAAAAGTGTCAAAAATTAAAAACAGTACACAGGTTTTTGACAACTCCTTTATTAAAAAAATTTAAAATGTGCACTGATGTAGATCTGTCACCAATCATTACACCTGCTGCACAGCCGGACCCGAAATAAAAAAAAGCTCAGCCTACGAGGACGGCTGACTGCTAACTGCCTCCTCCACCGTTTGACAGTTCTTAAATAGGTAAAGGGTGGGGACACCTGGTGATGTCACCTGGTGGCCCGTCCCCTTTTGATGTCACTGACTGGTGCATGCTGAGTTGGTGATGTCACAAGGGGGGCGGTGTCTCCAGGTGGCTATGCCCCTTACCTATATAAAGAACTGTCAAACGGCGGAGCCTGCATTAGGCGGTTAGCCTTAGCTGACAGCGGAGCAATTTTTTTTTCGTGTCCAGCGGTGGCGGCAGTGCCGTGATTGATGATGGATCTACATGGGGGGGGGGACATTGTTTTTTTATTTTTTTTACATTTTTTTTAATTAACTGACTTGTCAAAAACCCTCTACTTTTTTTTTGTTTTTGACAAAGCCCCCCTGCCCCAAAGCACCCCCCCATGTTGAGGACATGGGGCCTGGTATGGTTCAGGGAGGGGGGGGTGCTCGCTCATTCCCCCCCCCTTTCCTGACCTGCATGCTCGGATAAGGGTCTGTTATGGATTTTGGGCCGACCGAATGCCATTTTTTTTTCTTTTAATTGTTTTTTAATCTTGGCGTGGGGTTTCCCTTATAATCCATACCAGAACCGAAGGGTATTTTTTTTTACAACCAGCTATTCTTCACACAGAATTCAAATTGGCCAATCATTTTTCAACCGATCCAAATTCAAATCGTTCTGGAAATTTGAAATTCATTAGAAAACAAATAAACAAAATGAATTTATTATTAGTTTCTATTTCATTCAGAGATTCAGATACATCCAAATCTGTGAATAACCCAAAAATTGTCCGAATTTGTATTCGGACCGAAATGAAACAAATTTGTATTTGGACCGAAACAAATTGTACATGTCTTTTGGACAGGGGACGCAGAGGTGAGCACTGGACAGGGGACGCAGAGGTGAGCACTGGACAGGGGACGCAGAGGTGAGCACTGGACAGGGGACGCAGAGGTGAGCACTGGACAGGGGGCGCAGAGGTGAGCACTGGACAGGGGGCGCAGAGGTGAGCACTGGACAGGGGGCGCAGAGGTGAGCACTGGACAGGGGGCGCAGAGGTGAGCACTGGACAGGGGGCGCAGAGGTGAGCACTGGACAGGGGGCGCAGAGGTGAGCACTGGACAGGGGGCGCAGAGGTGAGCACTGGACAGGGGGCGCAGAGGGGAGCACTGGACAGGGGGCGCAGAGGGGAGCACTGGACAGGGGGCGCAGAGGGGAGCACTGGACAGGGGGCGCAGAGGGGAGCACTGGACAGGGGGCGCAGAGGGGAGCACTGGACAGGGGGCGCAGAGGGGAGCACTGGACAGGGGGCGCAGAGGTGTGCACCGGACAGGGGGCGCAGAGGTGTACACCGGACAGGGGGCGCAGAGGTGT
>JBBGZY010002325.1:0-114665 GCA_037952925.1 Lithobates clamitans
GATCTATGCCTGTTTCCCACACCGCATGAAAATTGCACTGCCCTTTACGATCTGCTGTGGGTGCCAGTACAAAGTTAATGACACTGCAGTGTGTACCAGGTATTAGGCTCCATTCACATTTTGAACCGCATGTGAATCGCACAGGCACTGCCCAGCATTCCTGTTCAATTCACATGTGATGCAGTGTGGTGTGATTTGAGCCTATTCATTTTGAATGGGTTTAAATCGCACTGCATCCTACCAAAGAAGTGCATGCACCTTTTTTGAGCGGCACCACAACCAGATCGCATGGTGTTTTTGTACCATCTGATCTGGCACCATCCAGTGCAGGCACTGCGTTTGTGACCTGTGTGTGAGGTGTCGTTAACTGTGTATTGACACCTGTAGCAGGTGGCAACGGCAGTGCGATTTGCATGAGATGCGGGAAAAGCGCACTGAACGCACCTCCCCGTGCTCTGTGACTATTATAAGTTAGCATCATTCCTAGCTCTTTCTGTGGACTACAGAACACCTCCTCCTATGTTATGAAGATAAGGACAGGGGTACGTGTTCTGTGGTGCTGACAGTACTACATATAGCATTTAAAAGAAAAAAAGAAACCCTCTAGGTCGGACTTTGAAAGCAGATTGGAACAACAATGTATTATCTTAAAAAATTAGATTTTTTTAAACATAGATACATAGGAATAGACAATATAAAATTATAAAAAAGGTATCGTCCATTGACGGCCACGCAATGGCCAGAGGAGACGGACGTTACATATACCCAAGAAAAAGAATGATGTTTCAACAGTATGGCATCAAAAACATGCGCGAGCCCCTGTGCGTCAACGCGTTTCACTGGATCGCTTTCTCAGGACACACATTGGGGGGTGTAGAAACAGGTCTCACTACATGGAATAGAAGAACACATCATCTCACAACATATTCATATATATACATACATATATATATATACACATATATATATATATTATATATATATATATATATATTTATATATACACACACACACACACACACACACATACACACACACACACACACACACACACACACACACACACACATACACACACATACACACATACACACATACACACATACACATATATAATATATATATATATATATATATATATATATATATATATATATTATATATATATATAAAGTTATACAACAAAATATATCAAGTATACAGTGTAGCCACATTTTGGTATATATTTCAAATTTGAAATACTGGCTTTGGTTATTCTGGTGTTATAGCGCCCATCCAGGGAGAGTCCTGTGTAGACAGTGGTGTATGTCCGGATCAGGTGAATATGAACGCATGACTGATTTTGATAGAATTGTAAAATATAATGTTTATATTCTTTGATATATTTTGTTGTATGACTTTATAAATTTCTATCTATCTATCTATCTATCTATCTATCTATCTATCTATCTATCTATCTATCTATCTATCTATCTATCTATCTATCTATAGTATATAATATATATGAATATGTTGTGAGATGATGTGTTCTTCTATTCCATGTAGCGAGACCTGTTTCTACACCCCCCAATGTGTGTCCTGAGAAAGCGATCCAGTGAAACGCGTTGACGCACAGGGGCTCACGCATGTTTTTGATGCCATACTGTTGAAACATTATTCCTTTTCTTTGGTGTATGTAAACGTCCGTCTCTTCTGTCCATTGCGTGGCCGTCAATAGACGATACCTTTTTTTATAATTTTATATTGTCTATTCTTATGTATCTATGTTTAATAAAATCCAATTTTTTAAGATAATACATTGTTGTTCCAATCTGCTTCCAAAGTCCGACCTAGAGGGTTTCTGTTTTTTTTTTCTTTTCTAATGAATTTTGCGGAAGTGGCACATGAGCGATTCACATTAAAGTACATATCACATTGAAACTGTTTTGTTATATCTGTCTAATAAAAAAAAAAAGATAACTGTTGATCCTCCAGAAATTCAATGAGCTCCTAATTTCCTACTATGAATAAAAAAAAAACAAAAAAAAAACTAAGCAGTAATGTTAGCCCAAATTTTTTGTATAATGTGAAAGATGATGTTACGCCGCAAGAATCTTGAGAGAATCGTGATCTTTATTCTAAACAAAAAAAACGTGATTCTCATTTTAGCCAGAATTGTGCAGCTCTAGATGGCAGCCATTTGTTCCAGTGAGTTTGAAATTCGCTCGTTGGTGGTGGTTCAATCATACGGACACTATTTGACATACTCTTCCGAGTTCACTGGATTGGTGGCATCCCATTCATACGATCCATCTATATATGCATTTGGACTATGCTGTGTCACTAGATGTACCTAAACATGGACTACTTGCACTATCATTACTATTTTAGATTTTAAATACTAGTTTTTGCTTTGTCACTGTCAGTGTGATGTTTTTCGGTATCTGGTACGTTTTATGAATTTTTTGCGAATGCTTTAATTATGGTTAAAATATTTTCTGGTGCTGCACTTTTATTTAAATGTTGCTGTTACTTTGTACCATTATAACGGGACTTTTATAAAGAAAAGAAAAATATTACCTCATGGGGTATGCTACTTGTAAGATTTACAGATCTCAAAAGATCATTCCTGGGATTTATGTAAACCCCAACAATGAACATCTCTTATTTGCTCCCTTTTGGTCTGTTAAATACACCAATGAACGTGTTTCCTCCTATCTGTTCAATAATTTAAAACATTTTTAAAAAAATACCCGTTGATCCTATCAGAAATTTAGTGAACTCCCAACTTACTATATTCTGTGACTGTTATTAGTTAGCATTATTCTCAGCCTTCTCAGAGGACTACAGAACACCTCCCCCTTACATGTTACATCAATAATGAGAGGGGCAGATATTCCATAATAGTAACACACTGTATGGTCTAGGGCAGTGGTCTCTAAACTGCGGCCCGGGGGCCAGATGCAGCCCTTTGCTTGCTTTTGTTTGGCCCTTGGATCATTATTCCCCCCACTGTTGCTGACATAGTTCCCGTCAGTGACAACAATGGGGCACTATTCCTCTCACTGATACCAATGATGGGACACTTTTTTTTCTATTGACACCAATGAGGAGGCACTATTCCTCCCATTGACACCAATGAAGGGGCACTATTCCTCCCATTGACACCAATGATGGGGCACTATTCTTTACCTTTGACACCAACAATTGGGCATTATTTCTCCCATTGACACCAATGCTGGGGCACTATTCCTCCCATTGACACCAATGAAGGGGCACTACTCCTCCCATTTACACCAATGAAGGGGTACTACTCCTCTCACTGATACCAATGATGGGACACTTTTCCTTCTATTGACACCAGTTATGGGAAACAATTCCTCCCATTGACACCAATGATGAGACACTATTCCTCCCATTGACACCAATGAAGGGACACTATTCCTCCCATTGACACGAATAATAGGGCACTATTCCTCTCATTGATACCAATGATGGGGCACTATTCTTACCTTTGACACCAATGATGGGGCACTATTTGTACCTTTGACACCAGTGATGGGGCATTATTTCTCCCATTGACACCAATGCTGGGGCACTATTCCTCCCATTGACAGCAATGAAGTGGCACTATTCCTCCCATTGACGCCGATGATGGGGCACCACTCCTCCCATTGACACCAATAGTAGGGCACTATTCCTCCCATTGGTACCAATGATGGCGCACTATTCTTACCTTTGACACCAAATGACAGGACACTATTTCTCCTATTGACACCAATGATGGGGCACTTTTACTCCCCCTAATTCCAATCATGGAGCATTGTTTACTCTCACTGACACCAGGACATTTTCTTTCCACTGGCCACAGTCTGACTCCGGCCCCCCATAAAGTTTGAAGGACAGTAAACTGGCCTTTTGTTTAGAAAGTTTGGAGACCCCTGGTCTAGGGTGACAATGTTATTCCTCCATACAGTGCAGTGAGTGATCGTTGTCACTCTAGGACAGGAAATGTGTTACTGGCAGGATCAGCAGGTGAAAATAAGTTAAAAAGGCCTGAAAAAAAGAAACGAATGCAGCCACCACATCTAAGAACTAATACACAGAAATATATTGCATTTGTGTAATTGGATTTAGATTTACTTCACCCTTATCCACCTCTTCCCGAGGTCCTCTTTCTAGCCCCTCATACCCCCCCCCTTTCTTTCTCCTCCCACCCTGACACCCGTTACCCCCCCCTCCCAAAATCCCAACCCCCCCCTTAATACGCACACTCTATAACCACATTGGGACAGGTATCATTCTCTATAACACCTTGAACATTAGGCAGACACTCACCAGTCTTCAATTATCATGCCCGCCCCCAAAATTACAACTAGAGACCACACCCTTAAACTGAGTTTTAATATACCTGAGATGTGCTCGCAACTTTTATCTAGCATGCATAGCACGAAGACAGACATAGTCTTCATGCAAGAAACACATTTCCAGGCCAATGCCATTCCAAAACTGGAAAACGCGTCTTTCCCACAAAGCTATCACACTACTTTCGCAACATCCAAGTCCAAAAGAGTATCAATACTCATATCCAAAAACGTAACCTTCCAGATTTTTGGACACCTTAGTAGATGATCAAGGCAGATACATTTTTCTCAAAGGTACCATAAGGGATAAATCAATCACGTTGGCCAATATCTACAGTCCCAGTGTCTCACAAATCCCATGCTTTCACTCCATATCTAGACTTCTGACTTTTTTCGAAAAGGGCATTTTGATTCTCGGAGGTGACTTCAATGTCCCCCTTGATCCAATATTAGATACATCATCAGGAACTTCATACCTACCTTTTCGGGCCCTACGTCAAATTAGACTATACCTCCAAGACCTCTTACTACATGACTCCTGGCATATTCTCCACCCGAGACATGAAGACTTTACCTTCTTTTCAGCCCCCCATAACAGGTGTTCACACCTTGATTATTTTTTCCTAAAGCAACAAGATCTTCCATACCTAGCCACATCGGCAATAGAACCGATGGTCCTAGATCTGACCATCACCCGATTTCTATCACACTCACTTTCCCCGATAGACTCCCTCATGTGAAATTATGGTGACTAGATTTACTTTAGAGTAGATCTAAACCCCAACTGGATTTATTTCTTTATTACAGGTACTTATATAGCTTCAACAAGCTTTACACTTGTTGGTCAAGAATGCACCCCGCGTTTGCAAGATGTGTAGGGGTGCCATTAAGAATTGACTACAACCGGGGGGGTGTCTGCAGGAGGCAGCACATCCCCATGCAGAGCGCATTCTGTGGCCAAGAGGCTTTGGTTTGCTGCCTCAGCATTTTTAATTCAGGCTGCAGAGTTTGACAGGCTGCACCACCTGTCAGACTCACCCATTGGTACCAACTGGGCCACACGATGAGTCCAATGCTTGGCTCGCAGTTGCAGCACAGTCCTGAAATGTAAAACCGACATTCAGCAACTAAAAAAAAAAAAAAGGTGGCAGAAGGCGGCAGTAGCAAATCCTTAACACCTGCCAACCACTGCTCTACTGCTCTGCGTGGGATCACTCTGCGTGGGATCACCTTGCCACCAGTGTGAACAATCCCTAAAAGAAGGAATATACCATATGTATCATCATAATATGTACTGAATGTATATGTAATCTAAATACGGTATTTTTCTGGGGCAGTGGCCCTTTAAGCATTGAGTCTAGGAAGCTCTATGGATTGTTCTAGACTCTGCGGAGTCATTCCTCCTCGGTGTGACAATCATATAATACACTCTGTTTGCTTTTGTCTGCTGTGAACGACGTGCTGATCCCCTTTCCTCTCTGCTGACAGCTGCATAGACCTTTTAATGCACAGAGTCTCAAAATAGGCTTTATAGGAGAGCAGACGGGACTTAGTCAAAGAGTGACCATTACAATGTAACAAATACAATGACATTAAGTTATATCAGGACACCGCGACACGGAGAGCTGCGTCGGCATTTTACAAGGCAACAAACGTGTGCTTAAAGGAAGTGAGAATTTTATTGGGAGTTTGTGTTTTCAGGTTTACTCAGGGTAGTTTAATTTTGCCATCTATATGTAGCCAAGTCCCGGGCCTCTCCAGGCCTAATGGTGCCCTCCAGAGTGAGGGATAGCCTTCTGTGTAGAGAGGGTTACGAGGCATGGTGGGTGTAATGTAAGGTAGATTCATGGGCGCCAGACACTTCTTGAATGCAAAGAGATTTATTGTCTCTTAAACAGAACTGTGGGAGAGAGGGTTAGGGCCAGGACACCCTTTAGCAGTTGCAATGTTAATTTAGCAGGCTCCGAGACTTCTATAGGCAGACAGCCATGCAGGGAAAGGTATCTAGCCAGACACCACATCTACACGAGTAGGAACCCTGTCTCCTATGGCAACAATCTTGAAACCGTTTCTAACACAAGTTGTAACAAACTCCTTCACTTCTTCTACGATTTTCTATTGTAGATTTTCACTCAACTGAGCTCCCAGTCTATCATCACTAAGACCTGCTGATGCACTGCCACTGGATGTCCTGAGCTCTTCCAATCTTCTCATTCAGTATCTTCCTCAAGCGTCACCCCCGCGTCCCTGCTGGGTCCCTAGCTTGGCAATCACAGATACTTCTCAAGCGTCACCCCACTGGCCTGCTCGGTCCCTGGCTTGACACACAAGACTGCTCTGCAAGCGTCACCTCAACTAGCATGGTCCCTGGCTTGACTCTTGCTGAGGTTTCCCAATTCTTCACTGTCCCCGGTTGGTGAGAATACTGCTCTGGTACTTTCTTCAGCTACTCACGTTGGTCCCTGGTAACAAGATGGTTGGTCTCTTAGTGGCGACAGCTTCCCCTTCTACCTCTGATCCAAGACAGGTTCTCCGGACGGCAGAACCGTCACTTCTGGTTGGACTGCAAGCCGCAATCCCAACCCTGCGCTGCTCTCTTTCTTCTGGATAGGCCCTCAGACAGCCTAGCAGCCAGATGTCCCCAGGATAGGCCTTAGGCTCTGGCCTAGCAGCCCGGGGCAATACGACACATGTCCACTGAGAGAACCATCCAGGTGGCACAGAACCCTGATCACCCGACCTCAACCAGCAGGCCAAGGGATCCAAGAAAATCCCTGCCCATTGGCTGTGACACCCCACTCATTCCTAATCTGCCCCTGCAATGCCCTTGTCTTTTCTAATGCCACCAGATACCCGGCCATCTAGTGACAGAAGAGAGAAGTGCAGCAATTCCAGAATTAGGGTGAAGTCAATTGACCTCCTATCAATTGGCCAAGGCAACTATCACTTGGCAGATTAATTTAACAGCAACCCTGCCTAAACATCAGGGTGTAACATATGACACTATATAAACTCTATATTGTCAAAAGTATTGGTACACCTGCCTTTACACGCACATGACCTTTAATGGCATCCCAGTCTTAGTCCGTAGGGTTCAATATTGAGTTGGCCCACCCTTTGCAGCTATAACAGCATCAACTCTTCTGGGAAGGCTGTCCACAAGGTGTGTTTATGGGAATGTTTGACCATTCTTCCAGAAGAGCATTTGTGAGTTTAGGCATTGATGTTGGACAAGAAGACCTGGCTCAGAGTCTCTGCTCAAATTCATCCCAAAGGTGTTCTATCGGGTTGAGATCAGGACTCTATGCAGGCCAGTCAAGTTCCTTCCCCCCAAAACTCGCTCATCCATGTCTTTATGGACCTTGCTTTGTGCACTGGGGCGCAGTCATGTTGGAACAGGAAGGGGTCATCCCCAAAATGTCTCTGTATGCTGACGCCTTGAGAGTTCCTTCCACTGGAACTAAGGGGCCAAACTCAACCCCTGAAAAACAAATCCCACACCATAATCCCCCCTCCACCAAATGATTTGGACTAGTGCACGAAGCAAGGTCCATAAAGATATGGTTGGATGAGTTTTGGGTAGAGGAACTTGACTGGCTGTGGAGGAACTTGAATGGAGCTTTGCAGATGAGCTTGGGACAGTAGGGCAGTCAATATCACTATACAATGCAAGGAGGTCAGCAATGACAGCTTCTACTTTCCCTTTATGACAGGGGTGCTTTATAGTGATCTATTGCACCAGCACACGGTATATCTTGTTGTGCCAAATGCTTCTATAAATAAAACAAGTATGTCTGATTTACGTGTACCGGTATCACCCGGACCATTGTGGTCACCAAGAGTTCACCTGTCATTGTCTTCTGTATATAGACTGTGGGGAGATGAAAGGATCCACTTGTGATAACAGCTTAATATGATGCTGATGTAAATTTCCCCAAGGTGTGAGCATTCCTAGGCTGTGAAGTCTAAATGTAGAGCCAAGGCATGTGAGAGACAACTAGAAATACATTCCTGGCACCCCTGTGGGGTGCAGGATCGGCATGTCTGACGTACTTCATTATTCTCAGTATCTTATATATGACATCTTTTCACTTCTTCTCTCCCCACTTCATCTTCTCCAATCTCCTCTCCTCTTCTCTTTTTTTTTCTCCTCTCCTCTTCTCTTTTTTTCTCCTCTCCTCTTTCCTTTCCTCTCCTTTTTTTTTTCTTCTCTCCTCTCTTCTTATTTTTCTCCTCTCCTTTTTTCTCCTCTCTTCTCTCCTCTACTCTTTTTTCCTCCTCTCCTCTTCTCTCCTTTATCCGCTTCTTTTCTCTTTTTTTTATCCTCTTCTCTTTTTTCCTCAATTCCTCTTCTCTTTTTTCTCCTCTCTCTCAGTGGCGGCTGGTGCTCAAAAATTTTTGGGGGGTTGAAAAATTCTGAAAAAAAAACCCCATCAATTGCAGCCTCACTTGCAGCCACTGTACCATCAATCGCAGCCACTGTGCCCATCAATTGCCGCCACTGTGCCCATCAATTGCCGCCACTGTGCCAAATAATTGCTGTCACTGTTCCCCATTAAACGCAGCCACTGTGCCATATCAAATGCTGCCAGTGTGCCCCCCGGCGGCCCATCGTCTGCACTTACCTGTCTCGGTGGGACAGCTCCTCGATGTCTTCTCCCGTCCTCTCTTCCCGTCCTCTGCTATGAGTGGACGCCTGGCTTCCAATCACAACGCCTGTCGTTTCAGCCAATCAGGTGACGGGTAACAGATCCGAGCACCTGATTGGCGGAGAGGCGGTTTAGTGTTAGGAAAGCGAATATTCATTTCTAACACAGCTGAGTGACCTGCGAGCGCCCAGCATGGCGCTCGCAGGTCACCTTTTTTGATGCCTATTAGAGCCTATGGCTCTAATCAGGTGCTTCAAAAACACCTCCCGCCCCTGTAATTCAGGCGCCCTGCACCCGAAAAGGGGCGGGACGCCTGAATAGGGGGTGGCAGCAGCGGCCATAGATAGATTCATGCAATGCATGAATCTATCTATTGGTGATAGAGGGGGTGGCAGAAGAGAGGGGGCGGTGCCCGTGCGCCCTTATGGACGCACCGCCACTGCTCTCTCTACTCTTCTCTTTTTTCTCCTCTCCTCTTCATTTTTTTTTTTTACACTATTCCCTTTTTTTTTTCTTCTCCTCTTCTCTTTTTTCTTATTTTTTCTTCTCTTTTTTCTCCTTTACTCTTTCTCTCCTCTACTATTTTTTCTTCTCTCCTCTACTATTTTTTCTCCTCTCCTCTTTTCTCTCCTCTACTCTTTTTTCTTCTCTCCTTTTCTCTTTTCTCCTCCTCCTTTTCTCCTCTTCTCTTCTCTTTTTTCCTCCTTTCCGCTTCTCTTTTTTTCTCCTTTCCTCTTCCCTTCCCCACTCCTTCACTCTCCTTCTCTCTTCTCTCTCTCTCTCTTTCCTCTCTTGTATGTAGCTGCTTGCTGGGAGTTCAGCTTTAAATAGTAAATAGAAAAAAGTAATATACTGTTATATATACCAATCCTTAGATGTGGTAGCTTTTTTCCTTTTCCCTTCCTTCCCCTCCCTTCTCTTTTCTTCTGGTCTCCCATCCCCTCCTCTCTACTACTCTTCCCTCTTCTTTTTTTCCTTCAATTAATTTTTACTTTAAATCATTTATTTTCACCTACAATAAATATTGGTACCAATGGTCTAAGGCAGGTGTCCAAACTTTCTAAACAAAGGGCCCGATTACTGTCCTTCAGACTTTAGAGGGGCCGGAGGGAGCAGTAGAAGGAGGAATAGTGGCCCATCATTGGTAATAGTGTAGGGGAATAGTGCCCCGTTGTTTATATCAGTGGGAGGAATAGTGCCCCATCACTGGTGTCAGTGGAAGGAAAAATGCCCCATTTTTGGTGTCAGTGGAAGCAATGGTGCCCCCTTGTTGCTGTCAGTGGGAGGAATGGTGCCCCGAGGGCCGGATAAAGGCAAGCAAAGGGCCGCATTCAGAGACCACTGGTCTAAGGCACATGTCAAGCACAAGGCCTACGACTCGAATCTGGCCCATCAGGCCTTGTCATGTGGCCCTTGCACCCAGTTTTGGAGCCAGAATGTGCTGGAACTCTATTCCGCCACCTCTGGCTCTCACCCTCCGCTCCCGCTTTGCTCTCAGTGGTTCCTGGATCTAACAGATCTCTGCACACACTCACGTCGACAGATCTCCAGAATTTGAGAGAAAGAACAATCTCCCTGTAAGGCGAGGCAGAGATGCCTACACAGGGAGGTACTAGAGCCAAATACACGGGTAGAAGAGCTGTCTACACAGGGAGGTACAAGAGCTGGGCAAGAAAGGACAGAGAGATGCGAGGAAGCTTGTGGGGGGGAGGTGGGCTTGCACACTGTGCATTGCACACCCCTAAACCCTGCACTCTGTACACAGCACACCCCTGAACTCTGCACTTTCTACATAATGCACTCCTGAACTCTACACTCTGTACACAGCACACCCCTAAACCTTACACTCTGTACCCTGAACACCCCCGAGCTCTGCACTCTCTACATCATGCCCTTCAGAACCCTGCAATCTATACACAGCACACCCCTGAACCCTCACTCTCTACGTAACACACTCCTAAACCCTGAACTTGATATGTATTGCACCCCTAAACCATGCACCCTGTACATAGCACACCCCTGAACTCTTCACTTTGTACATAGAGCACCCCTGGAACTTCACTCTGTACATAGATCACCCCTGAACCCTGCACTCTGTACATAACGCACTCCTGAACCCTGCACTCGGTATGTAGAGCACCCATAAACTATGCACTCTGTACATAGCGCACTACTGCCCTCTGCGCTCTGTACATAGCACACCCCTGAATTCTGCATTTGGTTCATAGGGCACCGCTGGAACTGCACTCTGTACATAGAGCACCCCTGAACCCTGCACTCTGTACATAACGCACTCCTGAACCCTACACTCTCTACATAACGCACTCCTGAATCCTGCACTCGGTATGTAGGGCACCGAAAAATAAACCATGCACTCTGTACATATTGCACTCCTGAACCCTGCACTCGGTATGTAGCACACCCATAAACCATGCATTCTGTACATAGCACACCCCTAAACTCTGCACTTTGTACATAGCGCACTCCTGAACTCTGCACTCTGTACATAGCGCACTCCTGAACTCTGCACTCTGTACGTAGCGCAAACCAGATACAACCAGCCCTTTGAGAGCATCCATGCTGCTGATGCAGCTCACAATGAAATTTAGTTTGACAGCCCTGATCTAAGGCTTCGGAACTCCAAAAAAAAAAAAAAACAGACTTTCTCCTCAGGCACAGGAACTATTAACAGTACATTAATCAGCCCATTGCGATGACCTCGGATCAGTCAGCTCTGTCCGAACTGATTACAATCACCGCTTGTCAGTTTTCCACTGAAAGGCATTTAACAAATGACTTTATCATCATCTGTCCATCATAGGGAGCGGCGAAGATCCCAGTTATTCCCGTCTGCTCCTAATCTGAAGGAACGTTATTTGCTGTGATAATAAGCGTGCATTCATCAGATCATTCCATGAGACTAACAATGAGACCTTCCCAGTAATGACAGTCTTCATCACCCTGGCATGGTGCCACCACTGACTCCCCTATGCTCACCCAAACATTGTATATTTCTCTGCAGCTGGAATTTTTTTTTTTTGTAATTTTGTTTATTCTTTCAGAATTGGCTTTCATCATACCTTCATTTAAACACATTTTGATCTTTTCTCTTTCTTTTCATTGATCTTCTAAAGAACATTTCCTGCCTGAAAAAGGCGGCCAGAACTCCAGCAAACAGATAAATACCTAGATGAAATATATACAGTACGCTATATTACTAAAAGTATTGGGACGCCTGCCTTTACACGCACATGAATTTGAATTGTAATGGTTTGGTCCGGTTGGTGAAAACAACACCCTTTCTAAAGACACCTCATCCCAATGAAAACAAATAAATCAGGAAGGGAGATAGGGGGATTTTTACGGCGCCAAGTATAGAAATACACAATTGACTTGCTATAAATAAAACATAGTTTTTATTAACATGACATAAAAAGAAAAAAACAGACGAAACATACTGTAGCTAGGCAGTATGAAATTATGAGCATTTGGTGGTCAACATCATATACAGGTGAATATTAAATCGCAGCAGGAGATATTGCACACTAGACCGACACGTTTCGCTACTTTAGCTTCCTCAGGGGATGTGCGAGAGATTTATTTTACTGAGACCACTGAGTAGACAAAAAAGAAAAACAAAATTGGAACAACAATCTGAAAAATATATCATGAAATTCTACATTCAGAGTATCCGTTTGATTATGGACCCAGTTGCCCAGGAGGGACTAGGCACTTACCCTATACGATGATTGCACCCATGAACCACCTGGCCGGGCCCCTGACTTGGCCCCAAAAGACCGGATCCAAGGGGGTCAATTTGGCAAGGCCATAGGGGGGTGATAGGGAGACACTGAGGAACATTAAAATTACCATAGAGTTAAATTCTGAATTGAATAAGTAGATAATACTTAATATGAAGGGAGAAGGGGAATGGGGGGGGGGGGAGCGTCTTCTACTGATAAAGACATATACTCGCACTGGATTCTCTATTGATTTGGTAATCTAATTATCCATAGGAAAGAATGATGTTGAAAGGGTTTTGGTCAAAGTCTGTGTAGAATTGACTGCAGAGGCAGACTGAAAAGTGATAATAGGGGAGTTTTAATATAAAAAAATAAAAAAGTAGAAATATAAAATGAAAAAATAAAAAATAAAATAAAATGTATATAATGCAGCCTCTGAATGAGAAAAGATTAGTGCAGAGTTGAAGGATAACATGAAAATAGATAAAAGGAAGATGAATCCAATTGTATAGCGTCTTACCTCACAATAATGGTCACAGATCAAGTGTCTCCCTCCGGCTCAGGCTGAACTGACAGCCTGATGGGCCGGTTTAAATCAGCCCTCCAACGAGCCGGCGTGTGACGTCACCGGCTCGAGGCGGACGTGAAGGCGCCTGCGCGCATGCGCACGGGCAGCACTCATGCCTCTGACTACAAAGACCATAGAGCCATGCGGCGAGGGGGAAGGGTCCAGGCACATCCGAAGATACCGGGAGTGTCCATGGAATCCTCCACCCAATCGCCACAAAGCTCAGGCATGCAGTGATGTTCCCGAGGGGGATAAAATCCCAGATGGCCAGGCCATCTTAGGATCTTAAGGGTGCATTTTAATGGCATCCCAGTCTTAGTCCGTAGGGTTCAATATTGAGTTGGCCCCGCCCTTTGCAGCTATAACAGCTTCAACTCTTCTGGGAAGACTGTTCACAAGGTTTAGGAGTGTGTCTATGGGAATGTGTGACCATTCTTCCAGAAGTGCATTTGTGAAGTCAGGCACTGATGTTGGACGAGAAGGTCTGGCTCGCAGTCTCCGCTCTAATTCATCCCAAAGGTCTTCTATCGGGTTGAGGTCAGGACTCTGTGCAGGCCAGTATAGTTCCTCCACCCCAAACTTGCTCATCCATGTCTTTATGGCATGGGGACAAGGTACTGTGCAAGGGGGGTCCCCTCTGGTAAGATATCCTTAAATGTTGAAGGCATGTGGTCTGTTACGGTTCAGGAAGGGGGGGGGGGCTCACACGTGTCCCTTCCTTATCCTTGCCAGCCAGGCTGCATGTTTGGATTAAGTGTATGGATTTTGAAGGGGCCCCTTGCTTTTTGTTTTGATGTTTTTGCGTGGGGTTCCCCCCTTGTAATCCATACCAGATCCCAGTGGTGGCTGGTGGGTTTGGCACTGACACCAACCCCACCTCCAGGAGGCCCCATCCGGGCAGCTCGCGGCACGGCACTGACACCACCACGTCCCCTCCAGGAGGCCGGTGGCGTGGCACTGACACCAACCCCCCCCTCCAGGAGGCCGGCGGCGCAGCACTGACAACCCCCCCGGCGGTCAGGGACCTACCTGATCTAGGGCTGACAGGCTGTCCGCTCCTCCTGCTGCTTTCTCCGCTGTGTGTCTCCTCTCTGTTCCTTCTAAGCACTAGGCATCCAACAGGATCACCTGATGCTTTGGCCAATCGAGAAACAGGTCTCACGAATGAATGAATGAATGAATGAATGATTTATAAAGCGCTGCAAATGCGAACTGAATCGCCTCAAGGCGACTCACGACCTGCCTATTGATTGGCGGGGAGGAACTTTAGTGTGAAAGTAGTAAAAATTTATTCGCTATCGTCACACAACTGGGTGGGATCGGGGCGCAGTGCTCAGTGCCCCGAGCCCACCCTTTTTTGAAGCCTATTAGAGCATCTGGCTCTAAGCAGGTGCTTCAAAATACACCCCCCCCATTAGAATCCAAAGTCCGACGCCCCAATATGTAGATCAGGGAGCCAGACGTATGGATGGGGGGGGCAGCGCCCGTGCGCCCTCTATCCCAGATCCAAAGGGTTGTTTTTTTATCATCGTTGCTGTAGGACAGGGTTTCTCAACCAGGGTTCCATGGAACACTGGGGTTCCTCCGGAGGTAGCTAGGGGTTCCTTGAGAAATGAGAAATTTCTGCCTCTCAGATAGGTTCCCGCCGACACCATTGGTCTTTTTAACCATCTGTAAGGGGGTAATTCTTCCCAGTGACCGCAAGTGTAAGGAGCATTCTTCCCACTGACCATCACACTAAAGTATCAAGAGTTGTAGATAAAGTAATTTTTAGCAGGGCTTCCCCGAGACCGGAAAGTTATATCAAGGGTTCCTCCATGTTGAAAAGGTTGAGAAAGGCTGCTGTAGGATGTACTACAGCAAAAGTGACATTTACAAAGTAAAAAAAAAACAAAAAAAAAAAATAAAATAAACACTTATAAATTACCAGTAAATGACATTTCATTGTCAGCTACTTTTTTTTTTCTTCTTTTTTTAACCACTTTCCGCCCAAAGACGTCATATGACGTCTTTGACTTTCCGTGGGAATACCTGAATGATGGGTGCAGCTACAGACATCATTCAGATATCCTTGTTTTCAGCCGGCAATTCTGTGCACCATAAGAATGATCATAGCGGCAGTTGCACCCCTTGATTGTTCTTACAGATGACGGGTGGGGACAGCCCCCCCAGCCCCCCCCAGCCCCCCTCCCGCCATCATCCAGTGCTTCTTCAGGCTCTCCCGTGCCATCGGGGACCCGGAGAAAGAATTGTCCGCCGCCGGATGATGACCATAGAGATTTCCGGTTACCAGATGGTCACCGGTCATCTCTATGACCGTCAGAGGCCAGGGCGCGACGTTATGACGTCACGTCCGGGCCACGGATGTAAACAAAGCCGCAATCGTGGCTGGTAAGCATGAGATCGTGGATTTTTTTTTTTTTGGATCTCATGCTTTCCAGCCTGGAGGAGAGATGTGGGGATCTTATTGACCCCGCATCTCTCCATAAAGAGGACCTGTCATGAACGATTCCTATTACAAGGGATGTTTACACCTCAAATCGCAGCACGGGTCTGCCGCAATTGTCACACAATAAATTGCGCTGCGATCGCGGCAAAACACTCCTCGCAGGAAGCATGTCGTCCCCCAAAAAAAAAAGATGTTCAGGAGCTACTTTTGGGGCGACATGCTTCCCGCGATGCACGTTGCCGTGATTGCAGCGCAATTAATCGCCGCAATTCAAGTGAATGGCATCTCAACTGCGAGTCCCATGCCATTGACATACCAGCGCTTTCAAATCGCGGGCAGATCTGCGCCAGATCTGCCCGCGATTCAAAAAACGCTGAAGTGTGAACGCATCCTTAAGAGTCCCCAGATACTGTAGAAGATCACTTAGACTTTAAAGAGGAGTTCCACCCAGGGCGGCCCATGAAAAAAAAAAATAATTAAAAGTCAGCAGCTACAAATACTGCAGCTGCTGACTTTTAATTGGACACTTACCTGTCTCAGGGTCCAGAGATGCGGGGGATCGAAGCCCCGCTTGTCTCCCCCTCCGTTCAGCAGCGCCGGCATTGCAACTGTGGGTGCCGGGTTGTGGCTTCATAGCCTGGCACCCACTGCGCATGCGCAAGCGGCGCCACGCGCCATGATTGGCCGCTCAGTCACCTGGGACCTGTAATCGGTCCCAGATGATTGACAGGAGGGAGGGAGCAGAGCCGAGCCCTTCCTGTGCCGAGGGGGAAGTGATGTCACCAGCCCAGGCACTGGAAGGGGCAGACTACGGGGGACCACCTAGCAACAGGCATTTAGAGGTAAGTTAAAAAAAAAATATCCAAATGGTTTTTTTTTGTTTTTTTTTAGGATTTTTCCATGTATTTTTGTTTTTTTGGGTGGAACCCCACTTTAACTCGGAAATATCCGAATTGACGAAAAATGAATTTTTCCGAATATTCACAAATTCGGATTTCGGAAATCCGAAAACCTGTAAATCTGAAAAAATAGCTAACTAATAATAACGTAACTATTACTAACTATTAAATTATAGGTGTTGGAATTTCCTTTCAAATTTGGCTGTTAGTGAACGTAACGAATACGAATTTATCCAAAGTTACAAACTATCCGAAATAACGAATGCCGTATCCAAACGCATGAAACGTAAAGACTTAAAAATAAATAATAATAATAAAAACGTTTTGTTATTAATATTTATTATTATTAATTCATACTGTTACATTTGTTTTAGATGGGACATTCGTTATTTTGGATAATTCGTAACTTCGGATAAATTGGTAATCGTTACGTTCACTAACAGCCAAATTTGAAAGGATACCTATAATTTAATAGTTGGTTATTATTAGTTACTTAGTTATTCTTTCAAATTTTCGGATTTTCTTTCTTATTTTTTGGATTGTCGAATTTACGAATTGCGATCATAACGAATTACCTGAAAAAAAAAAAACGAATGAAGCGAAAACGAACAAATTTTTCAGCAGTGCACATGTCTGCTCCAGATCAATGTCCAGCTTTACAGTGTCGGAACCTTTAAGCCGACCCAATAACACTGTAAGCATATTCCAAAACTTCAGTGCATTCTAAATGTGAGTCACCGGACCCCTCCGGACCCTTCCTCCCTTCCGGACCGGAGGCCAGTCTTCTTCCTGGCTTTTTCCAGTCTTCTTCCTGGGTCTCCTCCTTGGCTTCCTCCACACCAGGCAGGACAGCTTCAGAACATGTTAGGCCCCAAAACAGGCTATAGGACCCAACAGCAGAGCTTAATCCAGCAGCACCTTCCTAGGCCTCAGCTCAGGGGAAGAGAGTGAGCACATGGACTGTCCCAAATATTTATATCCTCCCTCAGCATGCACCAGTGGCATAAACCTCCTACTGGAATGGATGAAGAAAAAAAAAATATTTATAACTTAGTTTTGTTTGTGAAATCTCATACTATGAGCAGTGATACCAGGGACATCTACATCTATAGTGAGAAATCACAAGCCAACTACAGCCCAGCCAAAAACTAAATTGACATAGTAGTCCATAGGTGTGCCCAGGGGGGTGTGCCAGGTGTGCCTGGGCACACCCTAAGCACTATGTGCCGTGCCAATTTCCCCTACTGCCCAGGGGAAATTGGCACTCCACAGTGCTGCTGGCTTCCCTCCTCTCCCATACCTCCCAACATTTTGAGATGGGAATGAGGGACACCTACTAACAAGCATATGTAGGTATAGGACACACCCCCTGCCACACCCCCTTAAAGGAGAATTAACCAAAAAAAAAAGGTTAATTAAATCCACAAGGACTTTTTTTTACCACTACTATTCATTTATATTGGCTTTAAAAAGTGTACAAATGCAGCAATTTAGAAATTGGATGAAAGGTTTAGCTCTGGGAAACACTTTTTGAAAGATAAAAAGTGCATTTTCTATACAACTATATAGATCAGACCAAAATGAGGGACAAATGAGAAGGAATGAGGGACAGAGGGACATTGCTCCAAATCAGGGACAGTCCCTCGAAATCAGGGACAGTTGGGAGGTATGCTCTCCCCCTGGCTGCTATGGGGGATGTTTCAGGATGGAGAGTGGGGAAAGGGGCTAGTAAATATGTAATTTGCCGGCCCCTTCCTTTTCTAAATAAACACATGGAAAACACTCACTCACTGCTGTATTCCTTCATAACTGAAGCATAGTCAACTCTGTTGACTATGCTTCGGTCTGTGAATGAACAGGAAATTGCTCATCTCCTTCATTCACTGTCCAGTACAGCTGAGGCTGCAGAGAAAGGCATGTGTGTTTGAGCTTTGGGGTGCCCACCCTAATGTATGTATGTTCTACAGTGTGTCGGAACATGCTGCGCAAAAATAGAACACTTCCTATCTTTTTTCTATGCAAACTAAGGCAGTGCATTGGTGTGAAGGGAAGACATAGGACATAAGGCAAGGTGCTTAGTTCTTGCATCAGATCTGCGTTGGGCCTAATGCAGCCCAAAGGTCTTGGTGTGAGCGAGCCGAGCACTGCCGCCTGTCACCTTTTTCCTTGGTGACAGGATACATTGTATAAATACAGAGCCCTGAAAAAGTATTCATACCCCTTGAAATTTGTCACATGTTGTCATGTTACAACCAAAAAGTAAATGTATTTTATTGGAATTTTATGTGATAGACCAACACAAAGTGGCACATAATTGTGAAGTGGGAAGAAAATGATAAATGGTTTTCAAAATTTTTTAAAAATAAATATGTGAAAAGTGTGACGTACATTTGTATTTAACCCCCTTTACTCTGATACCCCTAACTAAAAGCTAGTGGAACCAATTGCCTTTAGAAGTCACCTAATTAGTAAATAGAGTCCACCTGTGTGTAATTTAATCTCAGTATAAATACAGCTGTTCTGTGAAGCCCTCAGAGGTTTGTTAGAGAACCTTAGTGAAAAAAAACAGCATCATGAAGGCCAAGGAACACACCAGACAGGTCAGGGATAAAGTTGTGGAGAAGTAAAAAGCAGGGTTAGGTTATAAAATAATATCCCAAGCTTTGAACATCTCACGGAGCTCTGTTCAATCCATCATCCAAAAATAGAAAGAGTATGGCACAACTGCAAACCTACCAAGACATGGCCGTCCACCTAAACTGACAGGCCGGGCAAGGAGAGCATTCATCAGAGAAGAGCCAAGAGGTCCATGGTAACTCTGGAGGAGCTGCAGAGATCCACAGTTCAGGTGGGAGAATCTGTCCACAGGACAACTATTAGTCGTGCTCTCCAGTGTTTCTCAACCCTTTACGGTGAAGTACCCCTGCAGGTCTAAAAATAATTCCTAAGTACCCCTGTCTCGAGAAAGTAATTTCTATTGTTTGGGTGTCATGGTTGGTGTGTGTGTAATGTCAGTATATCTTTGTGATGATAGGTGCCACTGATGAGGCTGCACTGATAAAGCTGCACTGATAGGCAGCATTGATGAGGCTGCACAGATAGGCGGCACTGATGGACACTATTAGGTGGCACTGATAGGGGGCACCGATGGACACTGTTAGGCGGCACTAATAGGCGGCACTGATAGCTGAGCATGCTGGGATGTGTAGTTCCTGAGCAGACACAGGGAGATGGGAAATGACAGGCGGGACTCACCTTTTCGTTCCTGTCTGCAGTGTGCTGGCTATGTACACTGCAGGTTTGCACAGTGGAGAGGAGATCAGGGAGCCGAGGCACTCACCATCAGGACGTGTTATTCACAAGGCAGGAGATCCAAAGCACGCTAGAGAGGGGGAGGAGCCGGGAGATGGGGGGACATGGGGCCGCCTACTGACCCTGATCAGCCAGCCCTGACTGGTAAAAACATCTTCCGGGCAGCGGGATGGGCACAATTACAATGGCAAGACACCAGGCAGCTGCTTTCGGTTTGACAGCCGAGCCCCCCCCCCCCCCCATGGGACGGACCGCTTCCCTGGCTTGCTACAACAAGCAGCCAGGGACTGTATGTGTGCGGGACTCGGGAGACAGCAGTGAGAGCACTGCACGTACAACATTGGTGCACGTACCCCCAGGGGTAAGTGTACCACGGGTTGAGAAATCCAGGTGCACTCCACAAATCTGCCCTTCATGCAAGAGTGACAAGAAGAAAGACATTGTAGAAAGAAAGCCATAAGAAGTCCTGTTTGCAGTTTGCGAGAAGCCATGTGGAGGACACAGCAAACATGTGGAAGAAGGTGCTCTGGTCAGATGAGACCAAAACTGAACTTTTTGGCCTAAAAGCAAAACGCTATGTGTGGCGGAAAACTAACACTGCACATCACCCTGAACACACCATCCCCACCGTGAAAGATGGTGGTGGCAGCATTATGTGGTGGGGATGCTTTTCTTCAGCAGGGACAGGGAAGCTGGTCAGAGTTGATGAGAAGATGGATGGAGCCAAATACAAAGCAATCTTAGAAGAAAACCTGTTGGAGTCTGCAAAAGACTTGAGACTGGGGCGGAGGTTCACCTTCCAGAAGGACAACGACCCTAAACATACAGCCAGAGCTACAATGGAATGGTTTAGATCAAAGCATATTCATGTGTTAGACTGGCCCAGTCACAGTCCAGACCTAAATCCAATTGAGAATCTGTGGCAAGACTTGAAAATTGCTGTTCACAGACGCTCTCCGTCCAATCTGACAGAGCTTGAGATATTCTGCAAAGAAGAATGGGCAAAAACATCCCTCTCTAGATGTGCAAAGCTGGTAGAGACATCCCCAAAAAGACTTGCAGCTGTAATTGCAGTGAAAGGCGGTTCTACAAAGTATTGACTCCGGGGGGCGCCATACAAATGCCCCCCACACTTTTCACATATTTATATTTGTAAAAAATGTTGAAAACCATTTATCATTTTCCTTCCACTTTACAATTATTTGCCACTTTGTGTTGGTCTATCACATAAAATCCCAATAAAATACATTTAAGTTTTTGGTTGTAACATGACAAAATGTGGAAAATTTCAAGGGGTGTGAATACTTTTTCAAGGCACTGTAAATGCGTATGGAACATTTAGTCAGCAGAATAGACCCAATCAGAGCTCACTTCCAGAATGCATTGATAAAACCCAGGAAAGTGTGACACATGTGACAATATATCTTTGTGAAATATCAGTGAGACGAAACCGAGCCGAGCCGAGCCATGTCACACTATATTCACAAAAAGCCAACACCGCTGAGCCGGAGAACGTGGAAAGGGTGAAAAAACAAACTCGTTTGGCACCTGAAAAAGAAATTCCAAAAAAAGAATCCCGCGGGGCGGCTTATTCTCATTGGGCGACATCTGTTATTTTAGGTGAGTAAAGAAACGCACACCCCCTTGTTCTTTGTGTTATTATTAGCTTGAATAAACCGTCGTCGCACAAGGTGCAATCTCCACGGAACGCTGGAAAGACAACAGGATGACAGTGATTCCCGCGGCTCGCGCTTCTTACATGTCAGATATAGACTCAGCCTTTTCAGCAGAGCGCGATCACATGACTGGCGGTATGAAAGCGACATCTTCCAGGGGTGATGTGCAATGCTCAACACTGTGTACAGCAATTATACTATATATACTATATATATATATATATATATATACTATATACTATAATATATGCCACTATAGAAAATAGGATGAGCTGAAGGCTAAAAGTCAATACTAAAAACAAGCCAAAAATGTAACCTCTTAAAGCGGTAGTAAACCAAAAAAAAAAAAAAAGGCACCGGGCTGTTTAACCACTTCAGCCCCGGAAGGATTCACCCCCTTCCTGACCAGAGCACTTTTTGCGATTCGGCACTGCGTCGCTTTAACTGACAATTGCGCGGTCGTGCGACGTTGCACCCAAACAAAATTGACGTCCTTTTTTTCCCACAAATAGAGCTTTCTTTTGGTGGTATTTGATCACCTCTGAGGTTTTTATTTTTTGCGCTATAAACAAATAAATAGCGACAATTTTGAAAAAAACACAATATTTTTTACTTTTTGCTATAATAAATCTCCCCCAAATATATATATATATATATATATATATATATATATATATATATATATATATATATATATATATATATAAATTTTCCCCAGTTTAGGCCGATATGTATTCTTCTACATATTTTTGGTAAAAAAAAAAAAAAATCGCAATGCGCGCATATTGATTAGTTTCCTCAAAAGTTATAGCGTCTACAAAATAGGGGATAGTTTTATGGCATTTTTTTTTTTTTTAATTTTTACTTTTTGCTATAATAAATATCCCCCAAAAATATATTAAAAACTTTTTTTTTCCTTAGTTTAGGCCGATATGTATTCTTCTACATATTTTTCGTAAAAAAAAAAAAATCGCAATACGTGTAAAATGATTAGTTTGCGCAAAAGTTATAGCGTCTACAAAATAGGGGATAGATTTATGGCATTTTTATTATTAATTTGTTTTTTTTTATTAGTAATGGTGGCGATCTGCGATTTTTATCGGGACTGCGACATTATGGCGGACACATCGGACACTTTTGAGACTATTTTGGGACCACTGGCATTAATACAGCGATCAGTGCTATAAAAATTCACTGATTACTGTGTAAATGACACTGGCAGTGAAGGGGTTAAACACTAGGGGGCGATCAAGGGGTTAAGTGTGTCCTAGGGAGTAATTCTAACTGTGGGGGGGATGGGCTACTACACACATGACAGCGATCACTGCACCTGATGACAAGTGATCTCTGTCATATCACTAGGCAGAACGGGGAAATGCCTTGTTTACAAAGGCACTTCCCCGTTCTTCTGCTCCGTGACACGATCGCGGGCACCCGCCGGACATTGAGTCCGTGGGACCCGCGGTCACGGAGCACGCAGCGGGCGCGCACCCACAATGCCGCATCTTCAAGGGGACGTACCTGTACGCCCTTTTGCCCAACCGTGCCATTCTGCCGACGTATATCGCTGTGCGGCGGTCGGGAAGGGGTTAAGTCATAATGTGCTAGTATGCGTCACATACTAAAACGAAGCCATCCAGCAGCGCACTGTCACCGCTGAAGGCACTTCCATCTTCTTCACCCTGTCTTCCTTCCAGGTTTGCGGGCTTTCTGCGATATGAATGGCCGAGCCAGGGATGATGTCACTCCCTCGCGTGCTCGCGGGAGTCACTGTTTACGTCATGGCTCTGAAGCAAAGGTACGAGTATGCCGTTCCTTCAGAGCGCATGCGCCGGTGACGTCACCGGTTGCATCTAAAGTAAATATCTTCTAAACAGTAAATGTTTAGGAGATATTTAGTGAAAAAATCGTGGGTTGAATGTGACGCCTAATGTGATATTTTAGAATGACAGCTGCCCCTTTAAAAAAGTGTAAACTTGAAATGTGAATGAGCAAAGGTAAAAGGTGTTGGCGCTATAAAACATCATGAATGAATACATAAAAATTGGTATAAATATACCATGTGCAAAAAAGCAAACTCATAAAGTCAAAAGTGACAAATCCAACACCATAAACATGTGGATATAAAAACTTCTTGTTTGATGTTCCTTTAAATACACGTTTCACCACGAGTGCTCATGAGGTAGATGGCAACTCACCAGAGGTGTTTGACCACTTTTTACAGTAGGTCAAATTGCGCTTTGATTGATTGGACCAGGTGGATCCTAGGTAGACATCTCTCCGCTATGAGACCCCCTCCAAGATAGGCTGATGACGCCAGTATGGTGAAACATATATAGAAGAGCGGACTGGTCACTACCGGCTCCTGTACGTGACATCCATCTTTCCAGTATATCCAGAACGAGGCGTGGATCGCACGCCGCCTCGATTTCGATATACCAACCTGCACGTGCTGTACACACCTTAGTGCTGGGCATAGGACAGTCACATGTGAGTGCAATCTTTGTCAATTTACAAACCATTTTTAACCACTTGCTTACTGGGCACTTAAACCCCCCTCCTGTCCAGACCAATTTTCAGCTTTTAGCGCTGTCGCACTTTGAATGACAATTGCGCGGTCATACAACACTGTACCCAAATGAAATTTTTATCATTTTTTTTCCCACAAATAGAGCTTTCTTTTGATGGTATTTGATCACCTCTGCGGATTTTAGTTTTTGTTAAAAAAAAATTGAAAAAAGCAGAATTTAAAAAAAATATATATATATATATTTTTTTTTATATTTTGTTATAAAATTTTGCAAACAGGTAATTTTTCTCCATTGATGTACGCTGATGAGGCGGCACTGATGGGCACTGATGGGTGGCAGTGATGGGCACTGATTGGGCACTGATTGATGGCAGCACTGCTAGGTGGCACTGATTGGCACCACTGGTGGGCATTGATAGGTGGCACTTGTGGGCATTGAAAGGTGGCACTGTGGGCACTGGCAGGCGGCAATGACAGATGGCACTTTCAGGCACAGATGAGGCATATGTGCCTCCTTCCTCTTCGGGACCGATGTCCCTTTGACATAAGCCGGTTATCGGCTTTTTTTTCCTCCTCACGCTGTCAGCGTGAGAAGAAAACGAAACCGATCACCAAGCTTTTGTTTACATCATGTGGTCATTGGCTGACAGCTGATCACATGGTAAGGAGCCGGGACCGGCCCCTTACTCGGATCTGTGATCATCCGAGTCTCCGTGACTCGGTGATCACAGCGCGCATACCACGCGCCCTGCAGGGTGCGTGCAGTGCGCGTGCACAGGGGAGGACGTCCCATGACGGCCTCCCGGAAATTGAGGTCCGCGCTGTGGCCGTCATTCGGCTATGGCCCGGACCTCAAGTGGTTAATAAAAACCTACTACACTATAATGCCGCGTACACACGACCGGTTTTGCCGTCGGAAAATAAACTCCGAAGGTTTCTCCGAGGGAATTCCATTCAAGCGGTCTTGCCTACACACGGTCAACCCAAAGTCCGACTGTCCAGAACGCGGTGACGTACAAAACTTACGATGGGACTAGAAAAAGGAAGTTCAAAAGCTTCCGTCTCGTACTTGCTTCAGAGCATGCGCCGTTTTTGGTCCGTCGGAACAGCATACAGACGATCGGTTTTCCCGATAGGAATTGGTTCCGTCGGAAATATTTAGAACATATTCCATTTCTAGGTCCGTCAGATTTTTCGTAAAGAAAAAAAAGTCAGATGAGGCCTACACACGATCGGAATAGACGATGAAAAAAAAAAAAAGTTCCGTCTGACTTTTTCTGTCGGACATTCCGCTCGTGTGTACGCGGCTTAAGAGCTCCTCTTTGTGTTCTTGGTGGAGTCTGTTCCCTTATCCTCAACCTATCTTGGAGGGGGTCTCATAGCGGAGAGATGTCTACCTAGGATCCACCTGGTCCAATCAATCAAAGCGCAATTTGACCTACTGTAAAAAGCGGTCAAACACCTCTGGTGAGTTGCCATCTACCTCATGAGCACTCGTGGTGAAGCTTGTATTTGAAGGAACGTCAAACAAGAAGTTTTTATATCCACATGTATATGGAACTTTATTACTTTGCTTTTTTGCACATGGTATATTTATACAAATGTTTATGTATTCATTCATGATGTTTTATAGCGCCAACACCATAGCTCCCAACTGTCCCTGCATTCGAGGGACTGTCCCTGATTTGGAGCAATGTCCCTCTGTCCCTCATTCCTCCTCATTTGTCCCTCATTTTGGTCTGATCTATATAGTTGTATATAAAATGCACTTTTTATCTATCAAAAAGTGTTTCCCAGTGCTAAACCTTTCATCTGATTTCTAAATTGCTGCATTTATACATTCCAAAAGCCAATATAAAGGAAGAGTAGTGGTAAAAAAAAGCACTTGTGGGTTTAACCAATCTTGTTTTTTTGTACAATTCTCCTTTAAGGGGGTGTGGCAATGGGGTGTGTCCTATTCCTGCATACTTTTGCTGATAGGTGTCCCTCATTTCCATCTCAAAAAGTTGGAATGTATACCAACACCTTTACATTAGGATATATTTACAGTACCTATTATAGGCTTGCCTATAGGAAAAAATCATACATAGGAGTTTAATCCAAGTTTAAGCTCTGGAAGATTAGCTCCTTAAGGCGATTCAGTTCGCATTTGCAGCGCTTTACAAATCATTTCATTCATTCATTCATTCATTCATTCACCCCCCTTCATGACCAGGCCATTTTTTACTACTGCGCTACTTTAACTGGTAATTGTGTGACCAACAAAATTCATATTATTTTTTTCACACAAATAGAGCTTTCTTTTAGTGGTATTTGATCACCACTGGGTTTTTTTTTTTTTGTTTGTTTTTTTTGCACTATAAACGAAAAAAGCAGAACATTTTGAAAAAAATATATATTTTTTACTTTCTGCCATAAAACATATCCAAAATCCAATAAAAAAACTGAATTTCTTTATAAATTTTGTCTTTAATGTATTCTGCCACATGATTTTGATGAAAAAAAACCCCAATAAAACCCCTTTCACACTGGGGGGCGGTTTTCAGGCTCTTTAGCGCTGGAAATAACCTCTGCTAAGTGCCTGCAAACTGCCTCCCATTCATTCGAAGTGCGACTTTTCACACTCGGGCAGTGCGCGCTTGCAGGACGTTCAGAAAAGTCCTGCAAGCAGCCTCTTTGGGGGGGCGGGTTGGGAGCGCTGTATTTTTTTTTATTTTGCTTTTAAAACGTAAAGGAGAGATTTGGGGTCTTTTTTGACTTCAGATCTTTCCATAAAGGGGACCTGTCGTCCCTATTTCTATTACTTGGGATGTTTACATTCCTTGTAATAGGAATAAAAGTGATAAAAAAAATTGACGGGATAGCGTAAAAAATAAAAAATAACATAAATAGGAAAAAAAAAAATTAAAGCGCCCCCATCCCTCCATGCTCGTGTGCAGAACCGAACGCATACATAGGTCGCGCACACATATGTAAACAGTGTTTGCACCTCACATGTGAGGTATTGGCGTGAACGTTAGAGGGAGAAAAATCATTTTAGCACAAGACCTCCTCTGTAACTCTAAACAGGTAACCTGTAAAAAATTTTTTAAAGCGTCGCCTATGGAGATTTATAATTACTGTAGTTTAGTGCCATTCCACGAGCTTGCGCAATATTAAAACATGACATGTTAAGGTATCTATTTAATCAGCGTATCTTATTTCATATTTTACAAAAACATTGGGGTATATATTGTGTTTTTTTTTTTTATTATTCATTTTTTTTATACATACTCATTATTAATTTTTGTATTTTTTCCTAAAAATTTGCTGCGCAAATACAGTGAGACATAAAAAATTTGCAACGATCGCCATTTTATTCCCTAGGGTCTCAGATAAAATATATATATATATATATATATATATATATATATATATATATATATATAAAATGTTTAAGGGTTATAAACATTGGGGTATATATTGTGTTTTTTTTTTATTATTCATTTTTTTTTTATACATATTCATTATTAATTTTTGTATTTTTTCCTAAAAATTTGCTACGCAAATACAGTGAGACATAAAAAAATTGCAACGATCGCCATTTTATTCCCTAGGGTCTCAGATAAAATATATATATATATATTAAAAAATGTTTAAGGGTTATAAACATTGGGGTATATATTGTGTTTTTTTTTATTAATTTTTTTTAATACATGTATTCATTATTAATTTTTGTATTTTTTCCTAAAAAATTACTACGATAATAATAATAATTATAATAATTATAATAATAATAATTGCAACGATCGCCATTTCATTCCCTAGGGTCTCAGCTAAAAAAAAAAAATTAAAATATATATATATATATATATATATATATATATATATATATATATATATATATATATATATATATATATATAATGTGTAAGGGTTATAAGTAATTCATTTTTTTGCAAAAAATCCTGATTTCAATTTGTAAACAAAGTGCCAGAAAAGGCCTGGTCTTCATGATTTGAAGGCCCATTGTAGCCGACTGCTTGTTTTTAGCCACAGCTGTTTATTTGTAAGAGAATGTGGGGATGGTTGAATGGCAAATCAAACTGCATTGTGTGTAGTAGCCAGTTGGCAATCTGAGCAGACCAGAGCAGCATTACTGCAGTGCACCTATTTTTTTATGTAACATTTTTTCCTCCCAATAGTTAAAAATAGTTAAAAAAAAAAAAAACACAGAGCAGAACTGCAGCTCTTCACTTTGCATATTGCAGAAAGCCGTGTATTGCCTGCAGTGCTCTTTTAACACGATGAGAATACAACAGTGCCTGTGACAGCCAAAATACATTATTCATCAATGTTTTCACAACAGGATTTCTAAAAAAAAAAAAACACAAAAAAAACAGCAAAGCTGAGAGATTACATAATTCCAGAAGCATAATTAGGCAGCGCACAGAATCACATGCTGTGTTTCATTTTAATGGCTCGGCCCACCCTAAACTTTTTATATAAACTTCAATGGTGAGATTCATCATTCCGTTCCCATTTCTCAGCTCTCTCCCTATCCCACCATGGAGCGTCAATCACCCCACGGGCATTATCTGTAATGTAATATAAAATTCCAACAGAATGTGTGAGACTCCTATTTAAAAACTGCAGAAGATGAGTGCTGGGGTGCAGCAATCGTGGTGACCCTTGGCCTTCAATACTTTGAGATGCTGATCCCGGACCGGTGTGCAGAGATAAGGACTTCTGACCCTCCTTGGACTTTGTTGATCTGATAACTGTTTTAAGTGTTAAAGTGTAACAAAAAGGCAAAACTTTCTCTTTTAGGTTTGGATAGAGTGCAGAGGGATTGGAACCCCTGCCAGGTTTTTTTTGTTGTCTGTGTCCCCGTTGGGGAGATTCACCCTCTCTGTTTGTCCTGTTTACTGTTATAACTGAGAGTGAGCCTAGGTTCATATTGGAGCGATTTGTCATGCGATTCGAGAAATCTAATCGCATGACAAGTCGCAGCCTATTGGCGGCAAAGGCACTGTTCCAATCGGTGCGACACATCGATTTTCCTGTGCCACACCACCAATTTGCAAAGGTAGTTCCTGCACTAGTTTTGCCGATTTCAGGTGCGACTTCAGTAGACATCTGTGTATGAAGCCACACAGATGTCTATCAAGTAGCACCTGAAATCGCGCTGACCTTGCTACTTTGAAATCGCGCTACTTCAAGTGATGTAGTGCGATTTAAAAGTAGCATCAATGTGAACCAGGGCATAAAGTAAAAGAAAACCCCACTTATTGGGTTGTCCCCAGAACAGGAATAAAGGGGAAATCTTCCAATGGGGACACTAGTTCTGGTGGCTATCTATCTATCTATCTATCTATCAGGCATGTGCAATTCGTTTCGTTCCAAATTCGTTTTTTAACGAATTTCGACAAATTTGTTAATTCGGGAATATCCGAATTAACGAAAACCCGTTTAACGAATTTTTTCCGAATATTCGTAAATTCGATAAAATTGGACATTCGTAAATTCGGGCATTCGTACATTCGTACATTCACAATTTACATTCGTACATTCGTACATTAGTAAATTAGTGAATTCGTAAATTTGTAAATTAGAAAATTCGGAAATCTGAAATAATAGTTAACTAATAATAACTTAACTATTAGTAATTACTAGTAACTTTTAAATTATAGGTATTGTAATTTCCTTTTACATTTGGCTGTTAGTGAACGTAACACATACAAATTTATCCGAAGTTATGAATGATCCGAAAAAACGTAATGGAACGTAATGAATTAATAATAATAAATAACAATAATAATAATAACAACGTTTTATTATTATTATTGATTATTAATTTGTTCCGTTCCATTTGTTTAGATGCAGCATTCGTTTTGGATAATTCGTAACTTCGGATAAATTCGTATTTGTTATGTTCACTGACAGTCAAGTTTGAAATGAAATTACAATACCTACAATTTAATAGTTAGTTACTATTTCAGATTTTTGGATTTTCGGGTTTTTGGATTTTCAAACTTCGAATTTACAAATTTTCGAATTTTCTAATTTACAAATGTACGAATTTACGAATGTACAAATGTAAAAATGTACGAATGTACGAATGAACGAATGTTCGAATTACGAATGTACGAATGAACGCATTTACGAATTTACGAATGAACAAATTTACGAATCGCGATCATAACGAATGACCCGAAAAACGAAAAAAATGATAAACTAATAAAACGAAAACGAAAAGGAACGAATTTTTTGGGCTGTTCACATGTCTACTATCTATCTATCTATCTATCTATCTATCTATCTATCTATCTATCTATCTATCTATCTATCTATCTATCTATCTATCTAACTCTATCTATCTATCTATCATCGTTGATCTATCTATCAGTGGCGGTCCGTCCATAAGGGATGCAGGGGCACCACCCCCCCCCCCCCCCCCCCACAATCCATGCACCCGGCCCCTAATCTGCATACAGGGTTTTTGTTTTATTTTTTTTTAAGCACATGATTAGAGCCTGAAGCTCTAATTGGCTTAAAAAAAGGTGGGCTCGGGACGCAGAGCACTGTGCCCCGAGCCCACCCAGTTATGTGACAATGATGAATTAATGATCCCTATTGTCTTCCTGATTCTCCTCTCGTCCAATCAGGAAGCAGGTCCTGAGACCCGTCAGCCAAATGGTTTAGAGGAGAAGCTATCCTACTGGCCGCCGAGAAGGAGGAGGAGGGAGGAGACGCAGGGGAAGTCGCCATGAAGCACCAGGAGGAGGAGATGCCGCCACCTAGATGGGATAATCCCCATGGAGGGACGCCTGTTATAATGGGGGAAATGATATCTCTGCCTTCTATTGAGCTTGGACAGATAGAGAGATATATTCAAAGATAGATAGACAGATTGATAGCAGTGGCAGGTGGTGGTATATTTTTTGAGGGAGCGGCAAACAATCCACCCACCACCACCCCCCCAAAAAATAAACCACCACTGCTATATCTATCTGTCTATCTATCTTTGAATATACAGTATCTCACAAAAGTGAGTACACCCCTCACATTTTTGTAAATATTTAATTATATCTTTTCATGTGACAACACTGAAGAAATGACACTTTGCTACAATGTAAAGTAGTGAGTGTACAGCTTGTATAAGACCCCTTTCACACTGGAGCGGTTTTCAGGCGGTATTGCGCTAAAAATACCGCCTGAAAACCGCCCCTAAACAGCCTCCGCTGCTTGTTCAGTGTGAAAGCCCGAGGGCTTTCACACTGAAGCGGTGCGCAGGCAGGGCGGTGAAAAAAGTCCTGCAAACAGCTTTTTTGGAGCGGGGAAGGAGCGGTGTATTCACCGCTCCTTCCCCGCTCCTGCCCATTGAAATCAATGGGACAGCGCGGCTATACCGCGGCAATACCGTGGCTATAGCCGCGCTGTACGAGGGATTTTAACCCTTTTTCGGCCGCCAGCGGGGGGTAAAACCGCACCACTAGCAGCTGAATACCGCTGCAAGAACGACGGTACAGCAGCGCTAAAAATAGCGCTGTTGTACCGCCGACGCCCCCACCGCCCCAGTGTGAAAGGGGCCTAACAGTGTAAATTAGCTGTCCCCTCAAAATAACTCAACACACAGCCATTAATGTCTAAACCGAAGTATCAATATTTTGTGTGGCCACCATTATTTTCCAGCACTGCCTTAACCCTCTTGGGCATGGAGTTCACCAGAGCTTCACAGGTTGCCACTGGAGTCCTCTTCCCCTCCTCCATGACGACATCACAGAGCTGGTGGATGTTAGAGACTTTGCGCTCCTCCACCTTCTGTTTGAGGATGCCCCACAGATGATCACTAGGGTTTGGGTCTGGAGACATGCTTGGCCAGTCCATCACCTTTACCCTCAGCCTCTTTAACAAGACAGTGGTGGTCTTGGAGGTGTGTTTGGGGTGGTTATCATGTTGGAATACTGCCCTGTGGCCCAGTCTCCGAGGGGAGGGGATCATGCTCTGCTTCAGTATATCACAGTACATGTTGGCATTCATGGTTCCCTCAATGATCTGTAGCTCCCCAGTGCCGGCAGCACTCATGCAGCCCCAGACCATGACACTCCCACCACCATGCTTGACTGTAGGCAAGACACACTTGTCTTTGTGCTCCTCACCTGGTTGCCGCCACACACACTTGACACCATCTTGGTCTCATCAGACCACAGGACATGGTTCCAGTAATCCATGTCCTTAGTCTGCTTGTCTTCAGCAAACTGTTTGCGGGCTTTCTTGTGCACCATCTTTAGAAGAGGCTTCCTTCTGGGATGACAGCCATGCAGACCAATTTGATGCAGTGTGCGGCGTATGGTCTGAGCACTGACAGGCTGACCCCCCCACCCCTTCAACCTCTGCAGCAATGCTGGCAGCGCTCATACGTCTGTTTCCCAAAGACAACCTCTGGATATGACGCTGAGCACGTGCACTCAACTTCTTTGGTCGACCATGGCGAGGCCTGTTCTGAGTGGAACCTGTCCTGTTAAACCACTTGGGCACCGTGCTGCAGCTACGTTTCAGGGTCTTGGCAATCTTCTTATAGCCTAGGCCATCTTCATGTAGAGCAACAATTCTTTTTTTCACATCCTCAGAGAGTTCTTTGCCATAAGGTGCCATGTTGAACTTCCAGTGACCAGCATGAGAGAGTGAGAGCGATAACACCAAATTTAACACACCTGCTCCCCATTCACACCTGGGACCTTGTAACACTAACGAGCCACATGACACCGGGAGGGAAAATGGCTAATTGGGCCCAATTTGGACATTTTCACTTAGGGGTGTACTCACTTTAGTTGCCAGCGGTTTAGACATTAATGGCTGTGTGTTGAGTTATTTTGAGGGGACAGCAAATTTACACTGTTATACAAGCTGTACACTCACTACTTTACATTGTAGAAAAGTGTCATTTCTTCAGTGTTGTCACATGAAAAGATAGACGAAAATATTTACAAAAATGTGAGGGGTGTACTGAGTTTTGTGAGATACTGTATCTCTCTATCTGCCGAAGCTCAACAGAAGGCAGAGATATCCCTTCCCCCATTATAACGGGCGTCCCTCCTCTGGGATTACATGGTGGAAGTCGCACTGGGCGCCCTCGGTGCCGGCGATGTTCATTTTGCTCCGTCATCACTTTCCACATGTGACTTTTGCACCTCCATTAAATCGCACACGTTTCTACTCAGTTACATAATAATGTGCAAACTTGCCAGTACATGAATCCGATTCAAGTAATTAACTGCAGACTGGTTAATAGCATTCTTGACATATTTCGGTGCAGAGCGGGGCGCACAATATTCCTGCTAATAACATTCTTTGAACTAATCAAGGCTCGCTTCTTAAATATACACTGATATGTTATTAGTTTATAGATCACCGCTGTTTCTCTAGAAAATTTCACCACTCGGCTCAGATTACCGGAGATCAACATAATCCGTCGTTGAACCTGGAGCCTGAACATGAATTATTCCGATTTTTTTTTTTTCTTTTTTTTTTTTTCTTTCGGGTTCTTTGCACAGAACATGAAGTTTCAAGAGTTTATTTTCATCACATGGGCGGAATTCTCTGTGTATTTTACTAGCGCTCGGCAGAGCTCGGAACAACAGGGGCTTCATTAGTCGCTACAAGATATATTTAGCCTCCCGTACGCTTTGCTTCAATTTTCCAGAATTAAAATGAACTCATTGATCTGGTGCCCTCCTTTGCTGAACGCAGAGCCCCTCTTAAGGGGACGCCATTGTAAAAGTGGGCAGAACTTTTTTTTTACTAAAGCAATAATAAAACCCAAAAGCCAGCATTTAATATATTGCAGCTTACCAGTTTTTAGATGTGATGGCTGCATTCGTTTTCTTTTTTAGGCTTTCTTTCTTCTATTTTCACCTGGTGGTCTGGATGGGAAGTCAACTTTTTTTCAAAAGGACAAGAATGTATCAGTTACATGAGATGAGACAAACCATCTAGCGCTAGCAGGGGTGCTTATAATGATCAGCTTTTATTTATTCATGTAAAAGCTTTATCCCAAAAAGAAAAAAAAACGCTGTAACTGCTTATAAAGTATTTGTTGGTGTATTTAAATCTGCTAATACAGTGGAACCTTGGATTACGAGCATAATCCGTTCCAGCAGAATGCTTGTAATCCAAAGCACTTGCATATCAAAGCGAGTTTCCCCATAGAAGTCAATGGAAACGAAGATAATTTGTTCCGCATTGACTTCTATTACATGCAATACCGCATGTGGCCAGAGGTGGGGGGGGGGCGCCGGAGAGCCTCGGAAATACTTGGGGACAGGTCGACTGAACTTGGAAAGCCTCCAAAAGGCTCGGAAACACTCGGGAACTGCGTATTTCTGAGTATTTCCGAGGGATTCAGAGTATTTCCGAACGGCTCTGAACCGTTCCTATTACTCCCCTCCCCTCAGACTGGCAATGCTGATGTTCAAAGGAGCCCTCTGTGTTCCTTCATCCAGAGTTGGGGCACTCTAATTAAGGAGGTGTGTTACAGGGCAGATCACCAGGTGAAAACAGAGGGAAAAACTAAAAAATGAAAGCAGCCACCACATCTGGTAAGCTGCAATAAATTACATTTTTGGTTTAGGGTTTAATATCGCTTTAACCTGTAGGTTGTCCAAATCTCATATGTTGGTAGAGTAACTCTTCCTCTATAGCAGAGGTCTCCAAAATTTCTAAACAAAGGGCCAGGTTTTTTTGTGTCCTTCAGACCTTAGGGGGGTCGGACTGTGGCCAGCGGGAGGGGACATTTTCCTGGCATCAGTGGGAGTAAATATCACATTTGGTATTGGGTGCAGGGACAATGCCCTATTGTTGGTATCATTGGGAATAATAGCGCCCAATAGTTGGTGTCAATGGGAGAAATGATGCCCCATCGTTGGTTTCAATGGAAGACATAGTGCCCCACTGTTGGTGTCAATGGGAGAAATGGTGCCCCATAGTTGGTGTCAATGGGAGCAATGGTGCCCCATAGTTGGTGTCAATGGAAGAAATGATGCCCAATTGCCATGGTCAGTTGGCAGAATAGTGTCTCATGTCATTCAGAGGAACAGTGCCCCAAGGGCTGCATAAGGGCAAGCAGAGGGCTGCATCCGGCCCCCAGGCTGCAGTTTGGAGACCACTGCTTTATAGTAACTCTTCTTCTTTTTCATTGCAGGTAAATACCGTATGTACTCGAGTATAAGCCGACCCGAATATAAGCCGAGGCACCTAATTTTACCACAAAAAAAACTGGGAAAACTTATTGACTGGAGTATAAGCCTAGGGTGAGAAATGCGCAGTTACTGTAAGTGGAAAAGAGGGTCAACAATGCCCATTTGCAGCCTCACTGTGCCCATTTGCAGCCATAGGTCCCCTGAACTTCAAACTTGGTAGTTAAGGGTTCCTAGATGCCCCCTAGCTGCAGCCAAAATTTGGGGTCTCTGAACCCAAAGGGTCCCGAAATGACATTGCTGCAGATGGACACAGTTGACCGACTTTGGGGCCCCGTATCTCAGGGCCACTTGGTGCTAGGAACCCCAAATTTAGGGTGCAAACCCAGTGGAACTAGCACTACAACATATCCAACCTGGGGTTCCTAGCACCAAGTGGCCCCGAGATACGGGGCCCCAAAGTCGGTTTGGAAAATGTCAAGCACTTTTCTGCAGCAGAGAATGTCATTTTCTGAACCGAATTTGGGGCCCCGTATCTCAGGGCCACTTGATGCTAGGAACCCCAGCTTTGGATATGTTGTAGTGCTAGTTCCACTGGGTTTGCACACTAAATTTGGGGTTCCTAGCATCATGTGGCCCCGACATACGGGGCCCCGAATTCAGTTCAGAAAATGTCATTCTCTGCTGCAGGAAAGTGCTTGACTCGAGGATAAGCCGAGGGGGGCGTTTTCAGCACAAAAAAATATGCTGAAAAACAATTATACTCAAGTATATACGGTAATAGATTTCATGGAGGAGCAATGTACCTTCATTAAAGAGGAGGGCCCATCAAAAAAAAAAAAAAAATGAAAAGTCAGCAGCTTCAAATACTGCAGCTGCTGACTTTTAATTGGACACTTACCTGTCCCAGGGTCCAGTGATGCGGGGAATCGAAGCCCCGCTCGTCTCCCCCTCCGTTCAGCGGCAACTGTGGGCGTCCAGCTGTGGCTTGTGGCTGCGCGCTGTGATTGGCCGCTCAGTCACCTGGGACCTGTAATGGGTCCCAGATGATTGACAGGAGGGAGGGAGCAGAGCTGAGCCCTTCCTGTGCTGAGGGGGAAGTGATGTCACCAGCCCAGGCAAAGGAAGAGGCAGACTACGAGGGACCACCTAGCAACAGGCATTTAGAGGTAAGTAAAAAAAAAAAAAAAAATTTCCAAATGTATTTTTTTATTCTTTTTTTAGGCACAGTCATGATTTTTTTTTTTTTAGGGTGGAACACCGATTTAGGTTCTTGAAGTTACTATAGCGGAAGAGTTACCCTACCAACATGTGAAATTTGAACGTCCTATGTAAGTTAACGTGATTGTAAAGGGAATTTTTAAATAACAAACATATCATACTTGCCTGCTCTGTGTAATGGTTTTGCACAGAGCAGCCCTGATCCTCCTCTCCTTGGGTCCCCCACCGGTGTTTCTGCCCCCCATTAGCTCGCTGAGTTCTCCCCATAGCAGGCTGCTTGTATTGGGGGCACTCATGTGAATTTTCACCCAAGGCACACTCTGTGTGTGTCATTGGACACACAAAGAGTATGGGTAAGCCCTCCCCCCTCCTCCCTGGCTGTGATTGACAGCAGCAGGAGCCAATGACTCTCTCGTGCACATGACTGGATCGAGATCGGTCTCTGGTAATCATGTGGGGGGGGGGGGGTTGGGGGGCAGCTGCATACAGAAGATTTGTTTACCTTAATGCATAGAATGCAGTAATGTAGTTGTAAAGGCTCAGCTCAAGTTTTTTTTTTACCTCCATACATTTTATGAGTCTCTTCCTCCTCATTGGCAGAGGCAGCTCCTGCTACTGTCAATCACAGCCAGTGAACCAATGAGGAGAGAGTGGGGGGCGGCGCTGATCTGACTGGACACACAGAGCAGCGGCTCGGGAGCAAGCGTACTTGGGTGCCCTCATAGCATGCTGCCATGCACAAAGCAAGGTCCATAAAGACATGGAGGAGCGAGTTTGGGGTGGAGGAACTTGACTGGCCTGCACAGAATCCTGACCTCAACCCGATAAGAACCTTTGGGATGAATTTAAGCGGAGACTGTGAGCTAGGTCTTCTCATCCAACATCAGTGTATGACCTCACAAATGCGCATTTGGAAGATTGGTCAAGCACAGCACCACAAAGGCAAAGAAAGCTTCAATTTTTAACTTCTCGAAGAAGGGGGCCCAACTTAATAATCATGCACACAGGCCCGCTGCATGCAGAAAATGCCCTGTATAGTATCCCTCGCTCTGCTCTAACAATAGATAAATATGCAGCTGTCTGATGGCTCGTCTCAGCCATATGGACCGCCTGCAACTCTTCCACAGGAAAGTATTACTGGTCTCTATGTATGAAGTCTATGTAAACCTTGGCGGCCATATGGCATACCTGAACCCTGCTCCGCTCTCATCTGGAACACATCATACACCCAGCCACCTGCTCTGATTTATTTGAAGATTGGGGTTCCATTTCACCCTCCCTGTCCTGTTCTCAACCTGTGTCTACCACCCTATAGGTTTGGAAAGATGCCGGAAAGCAGGAGGACAGCAGATCTGCTTAGAAGAGGGAACTCCAGACAGAAATTACTGGTAAAAAAAAAAAAAAATACAAAAACATTAAGGAAAAGTTTACCAAATGTGCCCCATCATGAATTCATAATAATGATATACCGGGGGTCTCCAGACTGTGGAATGTGGGCCAGATGTGGACCTTTGCTTGCCTTTACCCGGCCCTTGGGGCAACAGACACCAAGGAAGTGGCGCTATTTATTTCACTAACACCAATGATGGGGCACTATTCCTCCCGCTGACGCTAATGGTGGGGCACCATTCTCTCCACTGATACCAACGATGGCGCACTATTCCTCCCACTGACACCAACAATGAAGCGAAATTCCTTCCACTGACACCAACAATGGGGTAATATTCCTCCCACTGACACCAACAATGAAGCAAAATTCCTTCCACTGACACCAACAATGGGGCACTATTCCTTCCACTGACACCAATGGTGGGGCACTATTCCTCCCACTGACACCAATGATGGGGCACTATTCCTCCCACTGACACCAATGATGGGGCACTATTCCTCCCACTGACACCAATGGTGGGGCACTATTCCCTCCACTGATACCAACAATGGCACACTATTCCTCCTTCTGGCACCAACAATGAGGCAGAATTCCTTCCACTGACACCAATTATCGGGGCACTATTCTTCCCACTTATACCAATGATCCGTGCACTATTCTTCCCACCTATACCAATGATGAGGCACAGCTCCTTCCACTGACACCAGTGATTGGGCACTAACGCACTATTTCTTCAAATGACCCCAGCGATGATTATACTTCCCACTGACACCAATGATTGGCACTGTTCCTCCCACTGATGAGGCACAACTCCTCCCACTGATACCAATGATGGGGCACTATTTCTCTTAATGACATCAATAATGGGGCACTATTCCTCTCGCTGATACCAATGATGGGACTTTATTCCTTACAGTGGCACCAAACATGGGGCTTTATTCCTTCCACTGACTCCAAAAATGGGTCACTATTGCTCCCACTAACACCCAACAGTGGGGCACTATTCCTTCCATGGGCACCAACAATGAGGCACAATTCCTTCCACTGACACCAATGATGGGGCACTATACGTCCCACTAATATCAACAATGAGGCACAGCTCCTTCCACTGACACCAATGATGAGGCACAACTCCTTTCACTGGCACCAATGATGAGGCACAACTCCTTTCACTGACACCAATGATGGGGAACTGTTCATCACACTGACACCCAGCAATGGAGCGCTATTCCTCCCACTGATACCAATTATGGGGCACTATTCTTCTCAATGACACCAATTATGGGGCACTATTCCTCACACAGACACGCAACAATGGGGCACTATTCCTCCCACTGATAGAAACAACTGGCACTATTCCTCCCACCAATAACAATGGTGGGGCACTGTTTCTCCTCTTACTGACCACAGGCACAATGTCGCTTTCTCCCACTCCAGTCCAACCAAGCCTCCCACTACATTACATAAACTAAGCCTGAGGCATTATTTATACCTACTGACATTTTCTACTACCACTGACCACAGTCTGGCCCCACTAAAGTCTGAAGCACATGTAGCACACCCCCTTAAGGGCCACAGATGAACTTGGATCCCCACCCTGCACAGCCAGGCACACCAGAGACAGAGAACAGTGACTTTGTTTTTTGTGGTCTATTGAGGCTTAATAACTTGGATGGGAAATTATGGGATGACCACTTGACTTCAGCAGTAAAACTTTGGCGAAGGAGGACATCTTCCTATACACAGTCTATATACAGTCTCCTCTACACTTCTCCTGCACTTTACTTGCTTTCAGACTCCAGCGGAATCATTAAAATTGATCTGACAGGCACAGTCAGATTTAGAAATGGCCCTTTGCAGGTAGGAACTCAAAGTCCCTTGTTGTGTTGCAGAACACAAAAATCTGTTTGCAATCTCCTTCCTGTGGCTACTGGTCCCAGCACCACCTCCTCAGGCACTGCCAACCCACCTGGCTGCAGCTGCCCCTTTAACTAGCCCTCCAGGCTAACTTTCCTCCACAGTCCTCCAGACTGACTCTCACCAGCCCACCGACTGCCTCTGCAGGAGATCTCCCAGGGAAGAGATGAAGACTTGGCACAACACTGTCTTCAGAGAGAACTGGCTACCTGTGGCAGTCTCCCCCCTTACAAGTCCGGAGTAGTGCTGCTCTACTCACACTGCCCCCTCACTTGCGCCAGAAAGGGCTTCCTCTGTGTGTTGTGGCAGGATCTTTCCAGCACCCAAGCCGCGGCCCAAGGTCACCCCCCCCCCTTAGACTAGGGAGTACCCCAGAGTGCCATCGACAGTCTCCACAGCACTATATCCCCATCTTCCACCAAACTGCCCATGCCGGCATGGCTCATGCCTATTTATGAGGTAAGCCTTGCCCCCTGCCAGCCCTTTACTGGGGGTTGGCTGAGGCCCTCATAAATATTCCGAACAGCTCCTCCTAACCTCCACCCACTAGCTCTAGAAGTTTCTACAACCTTCTAGACCAGGGAGAGGCACCAGAGGAGCTGTCAGCATGAGTCACCCAGCCCTGACTCACTGAACCCTGACCCAGATTCACAGCTCAGGCTTAGCCCTGAGCTAAACTAAATCTTCCTAAACTAACAAACCTACACTACCAACTAGCACACACTAGAAGGTGCTACACACAATTATCTGGCCCCTTGTTTAGAATGTTTGGAGACCCCTAGTATACACACTAATAAAACACCACAATTTCTAGACATGTACAATTCGTTTCGTTCCAAATTCGTTTTTTAACGAATTTCAACAAATTCGTTAATTTGGAAATATCTGAATTAACGAAAATCCATTTAGCGAATTTTTCAGAATATTCGTAAATTCGAAAATTTGTAAATTCGTACAGTCGTACATTCGTACATTTGTACATTCGTGCATTCATAAATGCGTACATTTCTACATTCGTAAACTTGTGCATTTGTAAATGCGTACATTCATACATTCGTAAATTCGTACATTCGTAAATTAGTAAATTAGTGAATTCGTAAATTTGTAAATTCCGAAAATTCGGAAATCTGAAATAATAATTAACTAATAATAACTTAACTATTACTAACTATTAAATTATAGGTATTGGAATTTCCTTTCAAATTTGGCTATTAGTGAACGTAACACATACAAATTTATCCGAAGTTACGAATTATCCGAAATAACGAATGCCGTATCCAAACGAATGGAACATAAGGAATTAATAATAATAAATAACAATAATAATAATAAAAACTTTTTATTATTATTATTTATTATTAATTTGTTCCGTTCCATTTGTTTAGATGCAGCATTCATTATTTCGAATAATTCGTAACTTCGGATAAATTTGTGTTTGTTACTTTCACTAACAGCCAAATTTGAAAGGAAATTACAATACCTATAACTTAATAGTTAGTTACTCTTTCAGATTTTCGAATTTTCAGGTTTTTGGATTTTTACACTTCGAATTTACAATTCTCCGAATTTTCTAATTTACAAATGTACGCATATACAAATTTTCTAATTTACGAATTTACGAATGTAAGAATGTGCGAATGTACGAATATACGAATTTGTGAATGTACGAATTTACGAATGTACGAATTTACAAATGTTCGAATATACGAATATACGAATGTTTGAATGTTCGAATGTACAAATTTACGAATTTACGAATGTACGAACTGCGATCATAATGAATAACCCGAAAAACGAAAAAAATAAATAAACGAATGATACGAAAATGAACACATTTTTTGGCAGTGCACATGTCTAACAATTTCCATTCCATGAATGCAATTCAGTTTAATAAACTCCTATCACAAACAGTGATTTAGAATAAGAATTCCTTATTTGGACTGTCAGTATCTTCATCCCTCTATCTTGCATTCTTCAATCATTCATTCCTGATTGGCAGCATCAGCCTTTGGCGTAGAAAACCTCTACCAATGACTGACAAGCGCTTTCTGCAGCTGGGTCACTGTGCAAACTTCCTCTTTCTCTGGTGCTTTGGAAATCCCCGACTTTCAAGAGTTCTGTTATGGTATTTGCATCCAGGGAATGTTCTTTAACAACCTCCACAGAATCATATGTCTATCAAAACGATTTTGTGGGTATATCGGAGTCTGTCTCTTAAGAGGTTTTGGCATTAGTGACAGCACATAAACAGTCACCCTCTGGGCGTAGCAATCAGTGAAGGTAAAAAATTAAAGTAAACTCCAGATTTGCTGGGAAGAAAAAAAAAATGTTTAGGTTAGCAAGGATTTTATTAGTTTACTGCAGATTCTTGCCTGGTTTTGTTCTGGGGGTACATTTACTTTAAAGTGTAACTATAATGTTGTGTAACATGAAGAAATCATTCCGGGTGGCTGCACTTCCAAAAATCCTTTTATTGAAGCTTCATATGACAAGTGGTTGACAAATGGAGCAGGGGACAACGAGGTAAACGTGTCTCATTTGCGCAAAACCCATCTACCTCTTTGTCCCCTGCTCCATTTGTCAACCACTTGTCATATGAAGCTTCAATAAAAGGATTTTTGGAAGTGCAGCCATCCGGAATGATTTCTTCATGTTACACAGCATGCGAGCTGGGCTAGCACCCGACTAGTGTGTGTGGGGGGACAAACCAGAGACTCACTCACCTGGAGCGGCTTTTCTTGTTTCATTAACTATATTGTTATTGGGCCATAGGCCTGTATATGTAAATTTTGTTCTCATTTAACTTTTGTAATTCTTTATTGAGTGTCAAATTTAATTGCACAATGAGGGACATTCATCAATGGTTTTGCAACTTTTTTCACACACATTCATAAAATTTATGAAAAATAAACCCATTTTTTTTAATGATGTATCTCATTGTATGAGCTCCATTAAACACTGTGCCCAACATTCAGAATGCTCCTCTCCCAAACATGTCCCCCGCAGTCAGAAATCATCTCACCTTTTTTTTCGCTGTGTCCCTGCAGTCAGAAAGTTCCTCGTCCGGCTGTGTCCCCGCACTCAGAAAGCTCCTTTCAAGTCTGTGTCCCCCCACAGTCAGAGAGCTCCCCACCTGGCTGTGTCCCCCTGCAGTCAGAAAGCTTGTCTCCTGGCCATGTCCCCTGCAGCCAGAGAGCTTCACCTTTGGCTGAATCTCCCAGAGTCAGAAAGCTCCTTTCCACATTATATCCCCCACATTCAGAAAGCTTCTCTCCCAGCTGTGTCCCTGAAGTCAAAAAGCTCCTCTCCTAGCTGTATCCTCCACAGTCAGAAAGCCCCCCTCCCGGCTGTGTCCCTGTGCCCCCCACAGTCAGAAAGCTCCTCATCCAGCCAAGTCCCCCGCAATAAGAAAGCTCCCCTCCCGGCCTTGTCCCCTGCAGTCAAAGATCTTCTACTTTGGATGATCCCCCAAAGTCAGAAAGCTCCTCCCAACAATATAGTCCCCACATTCAAAAAGCTCCTCTCCCAGATGTGTCCCCAACAGTCAGATAGTTTTTCACCTGGCTGTGCCTTGAAGTCAGAAAGCTCCTCTCCTGGCCATGTCTCCCTCAGTCAGAAAGCTGAAAGCTCCTCTCCTGGCCATGTCTCCCAGAAGTCAGAAAGCTCCCCTCCTGACTGTGTCCCCCACCTTTAGAAAGCTGAAAGCTCCTCTCCTGACCATGTCTACCAGCAGTATGAAAGCTCCTCCCCAGGCCACGTTCCCTCATTTAAAAACCTGAAAGCTCTTCTCCTGTTTGTGTCCCACACAGCCAGGAAGCTTCTTGCCCAACCGTGTCCCAATGGGGTCCCCTGAAGTTAGAAACCCCCTTTTCCAACCTGGTTTCCCACGATTCCCCACAGTCATAAAACTCTTTTGCTGGCTGTTTCTCCAGGAATCATAACCCTTTCTCTGCTCCCCTTATTCAGAAAGCCCCTCTCCGGGCTGTGTCCCTTAAATCAGAAAGCTCCTCCCCAGCCATGAATTCTAATGCTGGGTTTTATATACCAATTCTTGATTATTGCCAGGTGGGCACCAGCCATGCTCTAGTAGGGCTCCAGGCAAGCTTCAGGCTGGCCCTGGCCAGGCTTCAGGCGGGTTCCAGACAAGCTTCATGCAGGCTCTAGATGGACACCAGGCAGGCTCTAGATGGGATCCAGGCAGGCTCTAGGTGGGCTCCAGGCAGGCTTCAGGCAAACTCTAGGCAGGCTTCATGTGGGCTCCAGGCAAGCTCCAGGTGGTCTTAGGTCATGCAGGAGTCATACAGAAGGAAGCAAAGAAGACAACAGTGTCTCTGCTCTGATTCATTGTAAATTTAAGCTTCAGCTATTGAGCACTGTAAATAACAGGTGTGTTCCAACAGAGGGGCTGAGGGAATCTGGTTACCCTCTTCGGCCTTCCACAATGCTGATTAAGAGTTAAAGCTATCCAATAGGCAGGAGCTTTGCTGTTTGCAGAGCAATAGGTCTTACATAACAGGGGTTGTGTCAGACCTCTGCAGAGAGACCACTCCTTCCACACAGAGAGCACATGTTTTTCTATGCACCATTCTGGCAGGGGACAGGCTTTCTATTCCGGCTGTGGCTGCTTTCTAAAGAAAACAAACTGTATGATTTCAAACACCTTTTGCTTTAATGCAACTGGAAATGATTTATCTGATTCAAATTGCGAGTTCAAATTGGCTTTAACTACTCTTACAGTAAATAATCCCTTCATAACCTGATAGAAAAAAAATCTTACATGTTTTACATTTTTGCAAGCTTCCGTAGAAAATGATGATCTTTATAACCAAAGCCAAATCTTTTGTTGTCTGATGTCTGCCCCCGACCCATCTGGGCCTTCTATAAATACACAGCTTTGGTTAATCGAAGGTGAGGTCTGGCACGGCTCAGCCATCCATTTGTCAGTAAGCGAAGCCGTTCGCTGTCTAGTGAAAGTTTTTTTTTTCTTTCCTATTTGTGTTGTCACTTCTTTTGTTTCCTGTCCAATTAGAGACCGTCCTTTCATTCTCACCGGACCGTTTGTCTTGTGTTATGAGTGACTTAACTTTCTTACTCAACTCACAAACATGGAGAGCAGGCACGCAAGCCAACACTGCATTGTCATCGACGTATTTACAAACTAAAGCCCGACCCGCAATTCGTTTTATAAATGACAAAACACGAAAGGTTGATCTGGCTCTTCTTTTTTTTTTTTTTTTATTATCCTACTTTTTGAGGACCCAACAGTTCCTCTGTATCTGTACAGAAATACTATCTTTTCTTTATACTTTCTATCTTGTTATATTTTACATTTATACTATTTTCTGTTTTTTTGCTTACTTTGTTAAAAAATAAGTCAATAAATAAACATTTTTGTCACGTGGCATGTATGCGGCCTCTCCATTGGTGGATCGCGTTGATGCAGCGTCCCCACCATCGTGGGCTTGCAGCCACGTGACGTTGTTCGGCGCCTTTTTTCTGTGACGTCCTCGCCCTTGAGAGGTGCGTTATTGGTAGAGCCTCGGTCGGGACGGCTTTTGACATTGGCGCGCTTTTTATGCTCACTCCTTCCGGGTCAGAGGTCACAGGTGTAACCTGTCTTTGTGTTCCCCTACCTGCGGGGCTATGTTTGGAGATACCTCACAGGGAGGTGGAGAGTTGAGGTGAGTGGTATCACTCCTGGTCCACATACCGGGGGGTGGGGCTGTTTTCCTTCACATGTCACATGGTATTAGGATATCCTATATATGTAAGCAATGTGGGGGAGCAATGCCATGCCCCAGTTGAAGTCCTTTGGGACGAAACGCGTCGGACTTGCTACGTTTGCTCCCCACATTGCTTTTTTATACTTTTGTTACTCGTGGTCACCAGTTTTTTGTACTCATTCATTTTTGATGTACTGCATTTTTAAATAAATACCTCTCCGATTTTTGACCTACACCATATGGAACCTCTCCATTTTTTCTTATCTTTACCCTGGTTCGATTGAGTCCATTTTTACATACCATCGACCTCCAGACGGCTCCCCCATTGGGTGGAAGTTTCATATCGTATTGGAAAGTCAATAGGATCCAGGAACTTCGGTTGGACTATTACGGACGAGGAGTGGAACCATCCCGTTTGGAGTGGTCCTTTTCCTGTCAATCCTAACCCACTACCGCTGGTAAGTGGGTCCACCACATCCGGTAAGAGTACCCATCTATATTCCTTTGATAGAGGATTTCTCCACATCCACAGCTTCACAGCTAGTTTCATGCTGTTTGTGCTGTCCTTGTTTGAATCAAGGATTCGAAAATTTGTTTAATAAACTTCATAAAAAAAAAAGAAGGAAAAAACAGACTCAAGTTATACCAAGATCTGTTAAAACACCGCAGGAAACCTTGTAATACAACCCAATAAATGTACCTGTGGAAATGGAAGTACGGTAATACCTCGGATTGCGAGTAACGTGGTTTACGAGTGTTTCGCAATACGAGCTATTATTTCTTTAAATCCTGACTCGGTTTGCGATCGTTGTCTCGCAAGACGAGCAGGATTCAAGCCAATGGAGTGTGCAGTACCGCATTTGGCCAGAAGTGCGGGGGCACTGGTGACACTTGGAGCCACTCGGATGCACACGGAGCCGATCGGAGACACTCGGAAGCGCTTTGTTCCCGAGTTTCTCTGAGCGTCTCCGAGTGCAGCATCCGAGCGATCTCCGATTGTTTCCGGCGCCCACCTCTGGACACATGCGGTACTGAATACAATAGCAGTCACTGTGGAACAAATTATCTGAGTTTCCATTGACTCCTATGGAGAAACTCGCTTTGATATACGAGAAGCATTCTTCTGGAACAAATTATGCTCATAGTCCAAGGTACCACTGTATGTTAATAGCAGTGGCATTGCCCCCCTAATCCATGTGCATGGATTTCAATGGGTTTTTTTTTTTTTTTTTTAAAGCACATGATTAGAACCTGAGGCCTGAGCCCACCCAGTTGTGTGACAATAGCGAAATAATATTCGCTATTGTCTTTTTGCTTCTCCTGCCGGCCAATCGGGAAGCGGGTCTTAAAACATGTATCGCCGAGGAGGAGGCGCAGGGGGAAGCCGCCGAAGCTGCCCGCAACCTATAGTACCTCAAAAAAGTGAGTACACCTCTTACATTTTTGTAAATATTTTATTACTGTATTTTTCACTCCATAAGACACCTTTTTTTCCCCATCAAAAATGGGGGGAAATGTCTGTGCATCTTATGGAGCGAATAATGACCAGGCCTCCCACCAGTCGCCGCCGTGTTAGAATACTGTTACCACGTTACTGACCTGCCCCCCTCCCCCCCCCCCCCGTGTCATCCTCTCCAACCACTCTATCGGCATCTGCTCTGTCCTCTGCTGCAGCGAGTGACGCCATCGCGAGTCCCCGCCCCTGCACCGTGTCACTGTGGAGAGATCCGCAACAGCCCCTGGTTTACCACATCTATCTCCGGGATGGCACAGGGGGCCCCCCACCCTATCCATCCACTCTGTCTCTGGATCTAACGCACCACCACTTATAACGGTGAACTGATACAGACACCTCCAAGAACCTTTCCATCTGAGGGATGAGGACAGGCATTGTAACATAGCAAATGGGACTTGTGGATAGAGACTGGCTCACTGGGTTGGCAGATCCTATGTAAGTTCACCATATTGATTATTCAATAAACTACCTTTTTTACATGGAACTTATGGAGGCTGTTATCCATTACACAATCTGCAAGACTGTCATTTTTTCCCATATCTACATTTGGTTCAGAATATTTTTTTTCTTGTTTTCCTCCTCTAAAACCTAGGTGCATCTTATGGAGCAAAAACTACGGTATCTCTTGCCATGTGACAGCATTGAAGAAATGACACTTTGCTACAATGTAAAGTAGTGAGTGTACAGCTTGTATAACAGTGTAAATTTGCTGTCCCCTCAAAATAACTCAACACACAGCCATTAATGTCTAAACCAGCTGGCAACAAAAGTGAGTACACCCCTAAGTGAAAAGGTCCAAATTGGGCCCAAAGTGCCAATATTTTGTATGGCCACCATTATTTTCCAGCACTGCCTTAACCCTCTTGGGCATGGAGTTCACCAGAGCTTCACAGGTTGCCACTGGAGTCCTCTTCCCCTCCGCAATGACGACATCACAGAGCTGGTGGATATTAGAGACCTTGTGCTCCTCCACCTTCCGTTTGAGGATGTCCCACAGATGATCAATAGGGTTTAGGTCTGGAGACCTGCTTGGCCAGTCCATCACCTTTACCCTCAGCTTCTTTAGCAAGTCAGTGTTCGTCTTGGAGGTGTGTTCGAAGTCATTATCAAGTTGAAATACTGCCCTGCGGCCCAGTCTCCGAAGGGAGGGGATCATGCTCTGCTTCAGTATGTCACAGTACATGTTGGCATTCATGGTTCCCTTAATGATCTGTAGCTCCCCAGTGCCAGCAGCACTTATACAGCCCCAGACCATGACACTCCCACCACCATGCTTGACTGTAGGCAAGACAACCTTGTCTTTGTCCTCCTCACCCAGTTGCCAGCACACACGCTTGACACCATCTCAACCAAATAAGTTTATTTTGGTCTCATCAGACCACAGGACATGGTTCCAGTAATCCATGTCCTTATTCTGATTGTCTTCAGCAAACTGTTTGCAGACTTTCTTGTGCATCATCTTTAGAAGAGGCTTCCTTCTGGGATGACAGCCATGCAGACCATTTTGATGCAGTGTGCGGCGTATGGTCTGAGCACTGACAGGCTGACCCCCCACCCCTTCAACCTCTGCAGCAATGCTGGCAGCACTCATACGTCTATTTCCCAAAGACAACCTCTGGATATGACGCTGAGCACGTGACCTCAACTTCTTTGATGGACCATGGCAAGGCCTGTTCTGAGTGGAACCTGTCCTGTTATACCGCTGTATGGTCTTGGCCACCGTGCTGCAGCTCAGTTTCTTCTTATAGCCTAGGCCATCTTTATGTAGAACAACAATTTATTTTTTTTCAGATCCTCAGAGAGTTCTTTGCCATGAGGTGCCATGTTGAACTTCCAGTGACCAGTATGAGAGAGTGAGAGCGATAACACCAAATTTAACACACCTACTCCCCATTCACACCTGAGACCTTGTAACACTAATGAGTCACATGACCCCGGGGAGAGAAAATGGCTAATTGGGCCTAATATGGACATTTTCACTTAGGGGTGTACTCATTTTTGTTGCCAGCGGTTTAGACATTAATGGCTGTGTGTTGAGTTATTTTGAGGTGACAGCAAATTTACACTGTTATTCAAGCTGTACACTCACTACTTTACATTGTAGCAAAGTGTCATTTCTTCAGTGCTGTCACATGAAAAGATAAAATAAAATATTTACAAAAATGTGGGTGGACGGGGGGTATGGTGGCTGGTTGACAGAGTGACGGGGGGGGGTGGGGGAATATTGACTGATGGACCGAACAGTGGGGGGGGGGGGGCTGGCGGGTGATTTATTTGCCACCCCCCACAAAAAATGGAACAACAGCCACCACTGATTAATAGAACATGTTGTAAAGTGTTGCTCAAACTGTTAGCTATAGAAGCTTTTTTACTAAAGTAAATCCATTAATAATTAATAAAGTGAATTATTAAATCATAAAACATAAATAAAAATAAATACATTTTTATTATCATCATCATCATAATTATCATCAGCATAGATAAATAATATAAATACATTTATAAACACATAATATAAAATAAATAAATACATAATTGTAGATAGCGTATAATAGAGTATATAAATAACGTGAACATCCCTAAATACCCCAACTGAGAAAAGTAAATTCCTATTTACTGTACTTTGAATGCCCAGTCATGTGCAGATGAAATAAGTCAGGAACTTGCTGTGAACATGACTTTTACTTCAATTATCAATTATTTGATAATTCATTATCAATTAATTATTAATTGATAAATAATACAGCCAGATACTTATCCATCATGCCATACCATCAGGGAGGCGTGCGATTAGCCCCAAATGTATTCTGCAGCAGGACAACAACTCCAAACATACAGCCAATCTCATTAAGAACCATCTTCAGTGTAAAGAAGAACAAAGAGTCCTGGAAGTGATGGTTTGGCCCCAACAGAGCCCTGATCTCACCATCATGGCGTCTGTCTGGGATGACATGAAGAGACATAACGATTTGAGGCAGCCGACATCCACGAGAAGATCTGTGCTTAGTTCTCCAAGATGTTTGGAACGACCTACCTACTGAATTCTTTCAGAAACTGTGTGCAAGTCCACCTAGAAGAACTGATGTTGGTTTGAAGGCAAAGGGCGGGTCACGCCAAATATTGATTGGATTTGGGTTTTTCTTCTGTTCATTTACTTTCCAATTTGTCAATTGATAAAAATAAAGTATTAACACTTCTATTTCTGAAAGCGTTCTTCATTTACAGCATTTTTTTCACACCTGGTGAAAACTTTTGCACAGTAGTGTATATAATATGCACATATTATATACCTCTACAGTATCACTCTACAAGACTCTGGTCCGGCCGCACCTGGAGTATGCTGTCCAGTTCTGGGCACCAGTCCTCAGGAAGGATGTACTGGAAATGGAGTGAGTACAAAGAAGGGCAACAAAGTTAATAAAGGGTCTGGAGGATCTTAGTTATGAGGAAAGGTTGCGAGCTCTGAACTTATTCTCTCTGGAGAGGAGACGCTTGAGAGGGGATATGATTTCAATATACAAATACCGTACTGGTGACCCCACAATAGTGATAAAACTTTTTTTTTTTGCGGAAGGGAGTTTAACAAGACTCGTGGCCACTCATTAAAATCAGAAGAAAAGAGGTTTAACCTTAAACTACGTAGAGGGTTCTTTACTGTAAGAGCGGCAAGGATGTGGAATTCCCTTCCACAGGCGGTGGTCTCAGCGGGGAGCATCGATAGTTTCAAGAAACTATTAGATAAGCACCTGAACGACCGCAACATACAGGGATATACAATGTAATACTGACATATAATCACACACATAGGTTGGACTTGATGGACTTGTGTCTTTTTTCAACCTCACCTACTATGTAACTATGTACATATATTTATGCTAGGGACCTGGACCATCATACATCATATGACCAATAGCCATGGTACTGTACATGGTAGTGGATTATCGATAATAATAATAATAATAATATTATTATTAAGTGTTCTTGCATAGCAAGACCACTTACTGTTATCTCACATATATATTATTAAGTGTTCTTGCATAGCAAGACCACTTACTGTTATCTCACATATATATTATTAAGTGTTCTTGCATAGCAAGACCACTTACTGTTATCTCACATATATATTATTATTATTCTTATTCTTATTATTATAGCCAAATTTACCACCCTAACTCCTCCCACAGTTTTTACACTACATAGACAAGTAATATACCGAAACGTGCGGATTGTTCCCGAATGGTGTGCTATTATTTTGTGGAACGTTTCGCCGAATGGTTCACAAAATATCGTCATTTTTGCGGCGAAATTGGTCCCATAGGAATGAATGGGGAAACTAGAGTGGGAGATGACAAAAGCTGGAAAATCAGAACATGATTTCTAAACTGCCGCCACTCCCTCATTTTCAAGCCCACCTACACAAATCTTATATCAAAACGTTCAGCTATCCCTGCTGCCACTAAACATGTCCACGGCTAAGCCATAGTCCTGATAGTTTTCACAATATGACCATTTGTTTGCAACTCACGCCGTCCATTGACATTCATTGAAACTACACTCTAGCCCCCTCCAAATTTGAAGGGCAATTTCTAAACTGCGACTGTGCCTTCATTTTTAATATTTCAGAGACATACTATGTATCAAAATCTAGGTCTGGGTCTTGTGATTCTCACAATATAAAGATCTTCGCTGTAGGATGTATAGTTTTTAAAATACGGCCATTTGTTTAGAGGTCATTTCAGGAAATTTTAGCCATTAATCAGAGTGTACTGTTAGTGTTTGTTTTGTTGCCATGGTTACCAAAGCTTCTGTTATACACAGGGGGGGAAGGTGGCTGGAGCATCTCAGCTCATTACAGAGCCCGGGGGAGGGGACAGACACACCATGTACTGATTTATAATAGAGGAATATGATGGGGCAGTTTTGATGGGGTAATTCTGATGGGGCAGTTTTGATGAAGTAGTATTTGGGAAGCATAAACAGGGCATGAGCGTTGCTAGGAAACAGTGGTTGTAAACACAAGATGCTGAGACACTCCAAATGCATGTGACTTCATCTGCTAGACTTGATAATGCTTGTAGACTCCTCCCACAGTTTTCACACTACAGAGACAAATAATATACCGAAACGAGCGGATTGTTCCCGATTGGTGTGTTATTACTTTGTGGAATGTTTTGCCGAATGGTCCACGAAATGACGTTTTTGCGGCGAAATTGGTCCCATAGGAATGAATGGCGAAATGTTCAAAACTAGAGTGGGAAGTGACAAAAGCTGACAACCCCATGATCAGCCAAAACATTATGACCACCCCATGATCAGCCAAAACATTATGACCGCCCCATGTAAAAAAAAAATATTTTTGAAAAAAAAAAAAATTTTTTGAAAAAAGTAAAAAAATAATTTTTGAAAAAAAAAAATCATTTTTGAAAAAAAAATATATATTTTTGAAAAAAAAAATATATTTTTGAAAAAAATATATATATTTTTGAAAAAAAAATATATATTTTTGAAAAAAAAATATTTTTGAAAAAAAAAAAATATTTTTGAAAAAAAAATTTTTTTAAAAAAAAATTATTTTTGAAAAAAAAATATATTTGAAAAAAAAAATATTTTTGAAAAAAAAAATTATTTTTGAAAAAAAAATTACTTTAAAAAAAATAATAATTTCGAAAAAAAAATTATTTTTGAAATAAAAAAATTCATTTTTGAAAAAAAAAATTACCTTTGAAAAAAAAAATTACTTTTGAAAAAAAAATCATTTTTGAAGAAAAAAAAATCATTTTTGATTAAAAAAAATTCATTTTTGAAAAAAAAAATTACTTTTGAAAAAAATGTTCAGCTCTTTCAGCGAATGATGGAACTTTTTTACTACTATTTATACTTTTTAAAATATTAAGCTTTTTAACACTTTTCACAGTTACTCAAGCCACCCCACCCAGTTACTCCGCCCACTCCAGTTGTAGAGGCAAGAACACTTTCACAATTTCCCCAGAAATTGTACCTTTTCTAGTTATTCTTATTATTCTTATTCTTATTATAGCCAAATTTACCACCCTAACTCCTCCCACAGTTTTTACACTACATAGACAAGTAATATACCGAAACGTGCGGATTTTTCCCGAATGGTGTGCTATTATTTTGTGGAACATTTCGCCGAATGGTTCACGAAATATCGTCATTTTTGCGGCGAAATTGGTCCCATAGGAATGAATGGGGAAACTAGAGTGGGAGATGACAAAAGCTGGAAAATCAGAACATGATTTCTAAACTGCCGCCACTCCCTCATTTTCAAGCCCACCTACACAAATCTTATATCAAAACGTTCAGCTATCCTTGCTGCCACTAAACATGTCCACGGCTAAGCCATAGTCCTGATAGTTTTCACAATATGACCATTTGTTTGCAACTCACGCCGTCCATTGACATTCATTGAAACTACACTCTAGCCCCCTCCAAATTTGAAGGGCAATTTCTAAACTGTGACTGTGCCTTCATTTTTAATATTTCAGAGACATACTATACATCAAAATCTAGGTCTGGGTCTTGTGATTCTCACAATATAAAGATCTTCGCTGTAGGATGTATAGTTTTTAAAATACGGCCATTTGTTTAGAGGTCATTTCAGGAAATTTTAGCCATTAATCAGAGTGCACTGTTAGTGTTTGTTTTGTTGCCATGGTTACCAAAGCTTCTGTTATACACAGGGGGGAAGGTGGCTGGAGCATCTCAGCTGATTACAGAGCCCGGGGGAGGGGACAGACACACCATGTACTGATTTATAATAGAGGAATATGATGGGGCAGTTTTGATGGGGTAATTCTGATGGGGCAGTTTTGATGAAGTAGTATTTGGGAAGCATAAACAGGGCATGAGCGTTGCTAGGAAACAGTGGTTGTAAACACAAGATGCTGAGACACTCCAAATGCATGTGACTTCATCTGCTAGACTTGATAATGCTTGTAGACTCCTCCCACAGTTTTCACACTACAGAGACAAATAATATACTGAAACGAGCGGATTGTTCCCGATTGGTGTGTTATTACCTTGTGGAATGTTTTGCCGAATGGTCCACGAAATGACGTTTTTACGGCGAAATTGGTCCCATAGGAATGAATGGCGAAATGTTCAAAACTAGAGTGGGAAGTGACAAAAGCTGACAACCCCATGATCAGCCAAAACATTATGACCACCCCATGATCAGCCAAAACATTATGACCGCCCCAAGTAAAAAAAAAAATATTTTTGAAAAAAAAAAAAAAATTTTTTAAAAAGTAAAAAAATAATTTTTGAAAAAAAAAATATTTTTGAAAAAAAAAAAATTATTTTTGAAAAAAAAATTATTTTTGAAAAAAAAATTTTTTTTAAAAAAAATTATTTTTGAAAAAAAAATATATTTGAAAAAAAAATATTTTTGAAAAAAAAAAATTATTTTTGAAAAAAAAATTACTTTAAAAAAAATAATAATTTTGAAAAAAAAATTATTTTTGAAATAAAAAAATTCATTTTTGAAAAAAAAAATTACCTTTGAAAAAAAAAATTACTTTTGAAAAAAAAAATCATTTTTGAAGAAAAAAAAATCATTTTTGATTAAAAAAAATTCATTTTTTGAAAAAAAAAATTCATTTTTTGAAAAAAAAAATTACTTTTGAAAAAAATGTTCAGCTCTTTCAGCGAATGATGGAACTTTTTTACTACTATTTATACTTTTTAAAATATTAAGCTTTTTAACACTTTTCACAGTTACTCAAGCCACTCCACCCCACCCAGTTACTCCGCCCACTCCAGTTGTAGAGGCAAGAACACTTTCACAATTTCCCCAGAAATTGTACCTTTTCTAGTTATTAAGTGTTCTTGCATAGCAAGACCACTTACTGTTATCTCACATATATATTATTCTTATTCTTATTATTATAGCCAAATTTACCACCCTAACTCCTCCCACAGTTTTTACACTACATAGACAAGTAATATACCGAAACGTGCGGATTTTTCCCGAATGGTGTGCTATTATTTTGTGGAACATTTCGCCGAATGGTTCACGAAATATCGTCATTTTTGCGGCGAAATTGGTCCCATAGGAATGAATGGGGAAACTAGAGTGGGAGATGACAAAAGCTGGAAAATCAGAACATGATTTCTAAACTGCCGCCACTCCCTCATTTTCAAGCCCACCTACACAAATCTTATATCAAAACGTTCAGCTATCCCTGCTGCCACTAAACATGTCCACGGCTAAGCCATAGTCCTGATAGTTTTCACAATATGACCATTTGTTTGCAACTCACGCCGTCCATTGACATTCATTGAAACTACACTCTAGCCCCCTCCAAATTTGAAGGGCAATTTCTAAACTGCGACTGTGCCTTCATTTTTAATATTTCAGAGACATACTATACATCAAAATCTAGGTCTGGGTCTTGTGATTCTCACAATATAAAGATCTTCGCTGTAGGATGTATAGTTTTTTAAATACGGCCATTTGTTTAGAGGTCATTTCAGGAAATTTTAGCCATTAATCAGAGTGCACTGTTAGTGTTTGTTTTGTTGCCATGGTTACCAAAGCTTCTGTTATACACAGGGGGGAAGGTGGCTGGAGCATCTCAGCTGATTACAGAGCCCGGGGGAGGGGACAGACACACCATGTACTGATTTATAATAGAGGAATATGATGGGGCAGTTTTGATGGGGTAATTCTGATGGGGCAGTTTTGATGAAGTAGTATTTGGGAAGCATAAACAGGGCATGAGCGTTGCTAGGAAACAGTGGTTCTAAACACAAGATGCTGAGACACTCCAAATGCATGTGACTTCATCTGCTAGACTTGATAATGCTTGTAGACTCCTCCCACAGTTTTCACACTACAGAGACAAATAATATACCGAAACGAGCGGATTGTTCCCGATTGGTGTGTTATTACTTTGTGGAATGTTTTGCCGAATGGTCCACGAAATGACGTCTTTACGGCGAAATTGGTCCCATAGGAATGAATGGCGAAATGTTCAAAACTAGAGTGGGAAGTGACAAAAGCTGACAACCCCATGATCAGCCAAAACATTATGACCACCCCATGATCAGCCAAAACATTATGACCGCCCCAAGTAAAAAAAAAAATATTTTTGAAAAAAAAAAATTTTTTTTTTAAAAAGTAAAAAAATAATTTTTGAAAAAAAAAATCATTTTTGAAAAAAAAAATATTTTTGAAAAAATAAAATTATTTTTGAAAAAAAAAATATTTTTGAAAAAAAAATTTTTTTAAAAAAAAATTATTTTTTAAAAAAAAATATATTTGAAAAAAAAAATATTTTTGAAAAAAAAAAATTATTTTTGAAAAAAAAATTACTTTAAAAAAAATAAATAATTTCGAAAAAAAAATTATTTTTGAAATAAAAAAATTCATTTTTGAAAAAAAAAATTACCTTTGAAAAAAAAAATTACTTTTGAAAAAAAAAATCATTTTTGAAGAAAAAAAAATCATTTTTTAATTAAAAAAAATTCATTTTTTGAAAAAAAAAATTACTTTTGAAAAAAATGTTCAGCTCTTTCAGCGAATGATGGAACTTTTTTACTACTATTTATACTTTTTAAAATATTAAGCTTTTTAACACTTTTCACAGTTACTCAAGCCACTCCACCCCACCCAGTTACTCCACCCACTCCAGTTGTAGAGGCAAGAACACTTTCACAATTTCCCCAGAAATTGTACCTTTTCTAGTTAAGTGTTCTTGCATAGCAAGACCACTTACTGTTATCTCACATATATATTATTAAGTGTTCTTGCATAGCAAGACCACTTACTGTTATCTCACATATATATTATTATTATTCTTATTCTTATTATTATAGCCAAATTTACCACCCTAACTCCTCCCACAGTTTTTACACTACATAGACAAGTAATATACCGAAACGTGCGGATTTTTCCCGAATGGTGTGCTATTATTTTGTGGAACGTTTCGCCGAATGGTTCACGAAATATCGTCATTTTTGCGGCGAAATTGGTCCCATAGGAATGAATGGGGAAACTAGAGTGGGAGATGACAAAAGCTGGAAAATCAGAACATGATTTCTAAACTGCCGCCACTCCCTCATTTTCAAGCCCACCTACACAAATCTTATATCAAAACGTTCAGCTATCCCTGCTGCCACTAAAAATGTCCACGGCTAAGCCATAGTCCTGATAGTTTTCACAATATGACCATTTGTTTGCAACTCACGCCGTCCATTGACATTCATTGAAACTACACTCTATCCCCCTCCAAATTTGAAGGGCAATTTCTAAACTGCGACTGTGCCTTCATTTTTAATATTTCAGAGACATACTATACATCAAAATCTAGGTCTGGGTCTTGTGATTCTCACAATATAAAGATCTTCGCTGTAGGATGTATAGTTTTTAAAATACGGCCATTTGTTTAGAGGTCATTTCAGGAAATTTTAGCCATTAATCAGAGTGCACTGTTAGTGTTTGTTTTGTTGCCATGGTTACCAAAGCTTCTGTTATACACAGGGGGGAAGGTGGCTGGAGCATCTCAGCTCTGATTACAGAGCCCGGGGGAGGGGACAGACACACCATGTACTGATTTATAATAGAGGAATATGATGGGGCAGTTTTGATGGGGTAATTCTGATGGGGCAGTTTTGATGAAGTAGTATTTGGGAAGCATAAACAGGGCATGAGCGTTGCTAGGAAACAGTGGTTGTAAACACAAGATGCTGAGACACTCCAAATGCATGTGACTTCATCTGCTAGACTTGATAATGCTTGTAGACTCCTCCCACAGTTTTCACACTACAGAGACAAATAATATACCGAAACGAGCGGATTGTTCCCGATTGGTGTGTTATTACTTTGTGGAATGTTTTGCCGAATGGTCCACGAAATGACGTTTTTACGGCGAAATTGGTCCCATAGGAATGAATGGCGAAATGTTCAAAACTAGAGTGGGAAGTGACAAAAGCTGACAACCCCATGATCAGCCAAAACATTATGACCACCCCATGATCAGCCAAAACATTATGACCGCCCCAAGTAAAAAAAAAAATATTTTTGAAAAAAAAAAAATTTTTTTTTAAAAAGTAAAAAAATAATTTTTGAAAAAAAAAATCATTTTTGAAAAAAAAAATATTTTTGAAAAAAAAAAATTATTTTTGAAAAAAAAAATATTTTTGAAAAAAAAATTTTTTTAAAAAAAAATTATTTTTGAAAAAAAAAAATATTTAAAAAAAAAAATATTTTTGAAAAAAAAAAATATTTTTGAAAAAAAAAATATTTTTGAAAAAAAAATTACTTTAAAAAAAATAATAATTTCGAAAAAAAATTATTTTTGAAATAAAAAAATTCATTTTTGAAAAAAAAAATTACCTTTGAAAAAAAAAATTACTTTTGAAAAAAAAAATCATTTTTGAAGAAAAAAAAATCATTTTTGATTAAAAAAAATTCATTTTTTGAAAAAAAAAATTACTTTTGAAAAAAATGTTCAGCTCTTTCAGCGAATGATGGAACTTTTTTACTACTATTTATACTTTTTAAAATATTAAGCTTTTTAACACTTTTCACAGTTACTCAAGCCACTCCACTCCACCCAGTTACTCCGCCCACTCCAGTTGTAGAGGCAAGAACACTTTCACAATTTCCCCAGAAATTGTACCTTTTCTAGTTCTTATTCTTATTATTATAGCCAAATTTACCACCCTAACTCCTCCCACAGTTTTTACACTACATAGACAAGTAATATACCGAAACGTGCGGATTTTTCCCGAATGGTGTGCTATTATTTTGTGGAACATTTCGCCGAATGGTTCACGAAATATCGTCATTTTTGCGGCGAAATTGGTCCCATAGGAATGAATGGGGAAACTAGAGTGGGAGATGACAAAAGCTGGAAAATCAGAACATGATTTCTAAACTGCCGCCACTCCCTCATTTTCAAGCCCACCTACACAAATCTTATATCAAAACGTTCAGCTATCCCTGCTGCCACTAAATATGTCCACGGCTAAGCCATAGTCCTGATAGTTTTCACAATATGACCATTTGTTTGCAACTCACGCCGTCCATTGACATTCATTGAAACTACACTCTAGCCCCCTCCAAATTTGAAGGGCAATTTCTAAACTGCGACTGTGCCTTCATTTTTAATATTTCAGAGACATACTATACATCAAAATCTAGGTCTGGGTCTTGTGATTCTCACAATATAAAGATCTTCGCTGTAGGATGTATAGTTTTTAAAATACGGCCATTTGTTTAGAGGTCATTTCAGGAAATTTTAGCCATTAATCAGAGTGCACTGTTAGTGTTTGTTTTGTTGCCATGGTTACCAAAGCTTCTGTTATACACAGGGGGGAAGGTGGCTGGAGCATCTCAACTGATTACAGAGCCCGGGGGAGGGAACAGACACACCATGTACTGATTTATAATAGAGGAATATGATGGGGCAGTTTTGATGGGGTAATTCTGATGGGGCAGTTTTGATGAAGTAGTATTTGGGAAGCATAAACAGGGCATGAGCGTTGCTAGGAAACAGTGGTTGTAAACACAAGATGCTGAGACACTCCAAATGCATGTGACTTCATCTGCTAGACTTGATAATGCTTGTAGACTCCTCCCACAGTTTTCACACTACAGAGACAAATAATATACCGAAACGAGCGGATTGTTCCCGATTGGTGTGTTATTACTTTGTGGAATGTTTTGCCGAATGGTCCACGAAATGACGTTTTTACGGCGAAATTGGTCCCATAGGAATGAATGGCGAAATGTTCAAAACTAGAGTGGGAAGTGACAAAAGCTGACAACCCCATGATCAGCCAAAACATTATGACCACCCCATGATCAGCCAAAACATTATGACCGCCCGAAGTAAAAAAAAAAATATTTTTGAAAAAAAAAAAATTTTTTTTTAAAAAGTAAAAAAATAATTTTTGAAAAAAAAAATCATTTTTGAAAAAAAAAATATTTTTGAAAAAAAAAAAATTATTTTTGAAAAAAAAAATATTTTTGAGAAAAAAATTTTTTTTTAAAAAAATTATTTTTGAAAAAAAAATATATTTGAAAAAAAAAATATTTTTGAAAAAAAAAAATTATTTTTGAAAAAAAAATTACTTTAAAAAAAATAATAATTTCGAAAAAAAAATTATTTTTGAAATAAAAAAATTCATTTTTGAAAAAAAAAATTACCTTTGAAAAAAAAAATTACTTTTGAAAAAAAAAAATCATTTTTGAAGAAAAAAAAATCATTTTTGATTAAAAAAAATTCATTTTTTGAAAAAAAAAATTACTTTTGAAAAAAATGTTCAGCTCTTTCAGCGAATGATGGAACTTTTTTACTACTATTTATACTTTTTAAAATATTAAGCTTTTTAACACTTTTCACAGTTACTCAAGCCACTCCACCCCACCCAGTTACTCCGCCCACTCCAGTTGTAGAGGCAAGAACACTTTCACAATTTCCCCAGAAATTGTACCTTTTCTAGTTCTTATTCTTATTATTATAGCCAAATTTACCACCCTAACTCCTCCCACAGTTTTTACACTACATAGACAAGTAATATACCGAAACGTGCGGATTTTTCCCGAATGGTGTGCTATTATTTTGTGGAACATTTCGCCGAATGGTTCACGAAATATCGTCATTTTTGCGGCGAAATTGGTCCCATAGGAATGAATGGGGAAACTAGAGTGGGAGATGACAAAAGCTGGAAAATCAGAACATGAGTTCTAAACTGCCGCCACTCCCTCATTTTCAAGCCCACCTACACAAATCTTATATCAAAACGTTCAGCTATCCCTGCTGCCACTAAACATGTCCACGGCTAAGCCATAGTCCTGATAGTTTTCACAATATGACCATTTGTTTGCAACTCACGCCGTCCATTGACATTCATTGAAACTACACTCTAGCCCCCTCCAAATTTGAAGGGCAATTTCTAAACTGCGACTGTGCCTTCATTTTTAATATTTCAGAGACATACTATACATCAGAATCTAGGTCTGGGTCTTGTGATTCTCACAATATAAAGATCTTCGCTGTAGGATGTATAGTTTTTAAAATACGGCCATTTGTTTAGAGGTCATTTCAGGAAATTTTAGCCATTAATCAGCATGTACTGTTAGTGTTTGTTTTGTTGCCATGGTTACCAAAGCTTCTGTTATACACAGGGGGGAAGGTGGCTGGAGCATCTCAGCTGATTACAGAGCCCGGGGGAGGGGACAGACACACCATGCACTGATTTATAATAGAGGAATATGATGGGGCAGTTTTGATGAAGTAGTATTTGGGAAGCATAAACAGGGCATAAGCGTTGCTAGGAAACAGTGGTTGTAAACACAAGATGCTGAGACACTCCAAATGCATGTGACTTCATCTGCTAGACTTGATAATGCTTGTAGACTCCTCCCACAGTTTTCACACTACAGAGACAAATAATATACCGAAACGAGCGGATTGTTCCCGATTGGTGTGTTATTACTTTGTGGAATGTTTTGCCGAATGGTCCACGAAATGACGTTTTTACGGCGAAATTGGTCCCATAGGAATGAATGGCGAAATGTTCAAAACTAGAGTGGGAAGTGACAAAAGCTGACAACCCCATGATCAGCCAAAACATTATGACCACCCCATGATCAGCCAAAACATTATGACCGCCCCAAGTAAAAAAAAAAATAATTTTTGAAAAAAAAAATCATTTTTGAAAAAAAAAATATTTTTGAAAAAAAAAAAATTATTTTTGAAAAAAAAAATATTTTTGAAAAAAAAATTTTTTTTAAAAAAAAATATTTTTGAAAAAAAAAATATTTGAAAAAAAAAATATTTTTGAAAAAAAAAAATTATTTTTGAAAAAAAAATTACTTTAAAAAAAATAATAATTTCGAAAAAAAAAATTATTTTTGAAATAAAAAAATTCATTTTTGAAAAAAAAAATTACCTTTGAAAAAAAAAATTACTTTTGAAAAAAAAATCATTTTTGAAGAAAAAAAAATCATTTTTGATTAAAAAAAAATTCATTTTTTGAAAAAAAAAATTACTTTTGAAAAAAATGTTCAGCTCTTTCAGCGAATGATGGAACTTTTTTACTACTATTTATACTTTTTAAAATATTAAGCTTTTTAACACTTTTCACAGTTACTCAAGCCACTCCACCCCACCCAGTTACTCCGCCCACTCCAGTTGTAGAGGCAAGAACACTTTCACAATTTCCCCAGAAATTGTACCTTTTCTAGTTCTTATTCTTATTATTATAGCCAAATTTACCACCCTAACTCCTCCCACAGTTTTTACACTACATAGACAAGTAATATACCGAAACGTGCGGATTTTTCCCGAATGGTGTGCTATTATTTTGTGGAACATTTCGCCGAATGGTTCACGAAATATCGTCATTTTTGCGGCGAAATTGGTCCCATAGGAATGAATGGGGAAACTAGAGTGGGAGATGACAAAAGCTGGAAAATCAGAACATGAGTTCTAAACTGCCGCCACTCCCTCATTTTCAAGCCCACCTACACAAATCTTATATCAAAACGTTCAGCTATCCCTGCTGCCACTAAACATGTCCACGGCTAAGCCATAGTCCTGATAGTTTTCACAATATGACCATTTGTTTGCAACTCACGCCGTCCATTGACATTCATTGAAACTACACTCTAGCCCCCTCCAAATTTGAAGGGCAATTTCTAAACTGCGACTGTGCCTTCATTTTTAATATTTCAGAGACATACTATACATCAGAATCTAGGTCTGGGTCTTGTGATTCTCACAATATAAAGATCTTCGCTGTAGGATGTATAGTTTTTAAAATACGGCCATTTGTTTAGAGGTCATTTCAGGAAATTTTAGCCATTAATCAGCATGTACTGTTAGTGTTTGTTTTGTTGCCATGGTTACCAAAGCTTCTGTTATACACAGGGGGGAAGGTGGCTGGAGCATCTCAGCTGATTACAGAGCCCGGGGGAGGGGACAGACACACCATGCACTGATTTATAATAGAGGAATATGATGGGGCAGTTTTGATGAAGTAGTATTTGGGAAGCATAAACAGGGCATAAGCGTTGCTAGGAAACAGTGGTTGTAAACACAAGATGCTGAGACACTCCAAATGCATGTGACTTCATCTGCTAGACTTGATAATGCTTGTAGACTCCTCCCACAGTTTTCACACTACAGAGACAAATAATATACCGAAACGAGCGGATTGTTCCCGATTGGTGTGTTATTACTTTGTGGAATGTTTTGCCGAATGGTCCACGAAATGACGTTTTTACGGCGAAATTGGTCCCATAGGAATGAATGGCGAAATGTTCAAAACTAGAGTGGGAAGTGACAAAAGCTGACAACCCCATGATCAGCCAAAACATTATGACCACCCCATGATCAGCCAAAACATTATGACCGCCCCAAGTAAAAAAAAAAATAATTTTTGAAAAAAAAAATCATTTTTGAAAAAAAAAATATTTTTGAAAAAAAAAAAATTATTTTTGAAAAAAAAAATATTTTTGAAAAAAAAATTTTTTTTAAAAAAAAATATTTTTGAAAAAAAAAATATTTGAAAAAAAAAATATTTTTGAAAAAAAAAAATTATTTTTGAAAAAAAAATTACTTTAAAAAAAATAATAATTTCGAAAAAAAAAATTATTTTTGAAATAAAAAAATTCATTTTTGAAAAAAAAAATTACCTTTGAAAAAAAAAATTACTTTTGAAAAAAAAATCATTTTTGAAGAAAAAAAAATCATTTTTGATTAAAAAAAATTCATTTTTTGAAAAAAAAAATTACTTTTGAAAAAAATGTTCAGCTCTTTCAGCGAATGATGGAACTTTTTTACTACTATTTATACTTTTTAAAATATTAAGCTTTTTAACACTTTTCACAGTTACTCAAGCCACTCCACCCCACCCAGTTACTCCGCCCACTCCAGTTGTAGAGGCAAGAACACTTTCACAATTTCCCCAGAAATTGTACCTTTTCTAGTTAAGTGTTCTTGCATAGCAAGACCACTTACTGTTATCTCACATATATATTATTAAGTGTTCTTGCATAGCAAGACCACTTACTGTTATCTCACATATATATTATTATTCTTATTATTATAGCCAAATTTACCACCCTAACTCCTCCCACAGTTTTTACACTACATAGACAAGTAATATACCGAAACGTGCGGATTGTTCCCGAATGGTGTGCTATTATTTTGTGGAACATTTCGCCGAATGGTTCACAAAATATCGTCATTTTTGCGGCGAAATTGGTCCCATAGGAATGAATGGGGAAACTAGAGTGGGAGATGACAAAAGCTGGAAAATCAGAACATGATTTCTAAACTGCCGCCACTCCCTCATTTTCAAGCCCACCTACACAAATCTTATATCAAAACGTTCAGCTATCCCTGCTGCCACTAAACATGTCCACGGCTAAGCCATAGTCCTGATAGTTTTCACAATATGACCATTTGTTTGCAACTCACGCCGTCCATTGACATTCATTGAAACTACACTCTAGCCCCCTCCAAATTTGAAGGGCAATTTCTAAACTGCGACTGTGCCTTCATTTTTAATATTTCAGAGACATACTATGTATCAAAATCTAGGTCTGGGTCTTGTGATTCTCACAATATAAAGATCTTCGCTGTAGGATGTATAGTTTTTAAAATACGGCCATTTGTTTAGAGGTCATTTCAGGAAATTTTAGCCATTAATCAGAGTGCACTGTTAGTGTTTGTTTTGTTGCCATGGTTACCAAAGCTTCTGTTATACACAGGGGGGAAGGTGGCTGGAGCATCTCAGCTCATTACAGAGCCCGGGGGAGGGGACAGACACACCATGTACTGATTTATAATAGAGGAATATGATGGGGCAGTTTTGATGGGGTAATTCTGATGGGGCAGTTTTGATGAAGTAGTATTTGGGAAGCATAAACAGGGCATGAGCGTTGCTAGGAAACAGTGGTTGTAAACACAAGATGCTGAGACACTCCAAATGCATGTGACTTCATCTGCTAGACTTGATAATGCTTGTAGACTCCTCCCACAGTTTTCACACTACAGAGACAAATATACCGAAACGAGCGGATTGTTCCCGATTGGTGTGTTATTACTTTGTGGAATGTTTTGCCGAATGGTCCACGAAATGACGTTTTTGCGGCGAAATTGGTCCCATAGGAATGAATGGCGAAATGTTCAAAACTAGAGTGGGAAGTGACAAAAGCTGACAACCCCATGATCAGCCAAAACATTATGACCACCCCATGATCAGCCAAAACATTATGACCGCCCCATGTAAAAAAAAAATATTTTTGAAAAAAAAAAAAATTTTTGAAAAAAGTAAAAAAATAATTTTTGAAAAAAAAAAAATCATTTTTGAAAAAAAAATATATATTTTTGAAAAAAAAATATTTTTGAAAAAAAAAAAATTATTTTTGAAAAAAAAATATTTTTGAAAAAAAAATTTCTTTTAAAAAAAAAATTATTTTTGAAAAAAAAATATATTTGAAAAAAAAATATTTTTGAAAAAAAAAATTATTTTTGAAAAAAAAATTACTTTAAAAAAAATAATAATTTCGAAAAAAAAATTATTTTTGAAATAAAAAAATTCATTTTTGAAAAAAAAAATTACCTTTGAAAAAAAAAATTACTTTTGAAAAAAAAATCATTTTTGAAGAAAAAAAAATCATTTTTGATTAAAAAAAATTCATTTTTGAAAAAAAAAATTACTTTTGAAAAAAATGTTCAGCTCTTTCAGCGAATGATGGAACTTTTTTACTACTGTTTATACTTTTTAAAATATTAAGCTTTTTAACACTTTTCACAGTTACTCAAGCCACCCCACCCAGTTACTCCGCCCACTCCAGTTGTAGAGGCAAGAACACTTTCACAATTTCCCCAGAAATTGTACCTTTTCTAGTTATTCTTATTCTTATTATAGCCAAATTTACCACCCTAACTCCTCCCACAGTTTTTACACTACATAGACAAGTAATATACCGAAACGTGCGGATTGTTCCCGAATGGTGTGCTATTATTTTGTGGAACGTTTCGCCGAATGGTTCACAAAATATCGTCATTTTTGCGGCGAAATTGGTCCCATAGGAATGAATGGGGAAACTAGAGTGGGAGATGACAAAAGCTGGAAAATCAGAACATGATTTCTAAACTGCCGCCACTCCCTCATTTTCAAGCCCACCTACACAAATCTTATATCAAAACGTTCAGCTATCCCTGCTGTCACTAAACATGTCCACGGCTAAGCCATAGTCCTGATAGTTTTCACAATATGACCATTTGTTTGCAACTCACGCTGTCCATTGACATTCATTGAAACTACACTCTAGCCCCCTCCAAATTTGAAGGGCAATTTCTAAACTGCGACTGTGCCTTCATTTTTAATATTTCAGAGACATACTATGTATCAAAATCTAGGTCTGGGTCTTGTGATTCTCACAATATAAAGATCTTCGCTGTAGGATGTATAGTTTTTAAAATACGGCCATTTGTTTAGAGGTCATTTCAGGAAATTTTAGCCATTAATCAGAGTGTACTGTTAGTGTTTGTTTTGTTGCCATGGTTACCAAAGCTTCTGTTATACACAGGGGGGAAGGTGGCTGGAGCATCTCAGCTGATTACAGAGCCCGGGGGAGGGGACAGACACACCATGTACTGATTTATAATAGAGGAATATGATGGGGCAGTTTTGATGGGGTAATTCTGATGGGGCAGTTTTGATGAAGTAGTATTTGGGAAGCATAAACAGGGCATGAGCGTTGCTAGGAAACAGTGGTTGTAAACACAAGATGCTGAGACACTCCAAATGCATGTGACTTCATCTGCTAGACTTGATAATGCTTGTAGACTCCTCCCACAGTTTTCACACTACAGAGACAAATAATATACCGAAACGAGCGGATTGTTCCCGATTGGTGTGTTATTACTTTGTGGAATGTTTTGCCGAATGGTCCACGAAATGACGTTTTTGCTGCGAAATTGGTCCCATAGGAATGAATGGGGAAATGTTCAAAACTAGAGTGGGAAGTGACAAAAGCTGACAACCCCATGATCAGCCAAAACATTATGACCACCCCATGATCAGCCAAAACATTATGACCGCCCCATGTAAAAAAAAAAATATTTTTGAAAAAAAAAATAATTTTTGAAAAAAGTAAAAAAATAATTTTTGAAAAAAAAAAAATCATTTTTGAAAAAAAAAAAAATATTTTTGAAAAAAAAAATATTTTTGAAAAAAAAAAAATATTTTTGAAAAAAAAATTACTTTTAAAAAAAAAATTTTGAAAAAAAAATATATTTGAAAAAAAAAAATATTTTTGAAAAAAAAAAATAATTTTCGAAAAAAAAATTACTTTAAAAAAAATAATAATTTCGAAAAAAAAATTATCTTTGAAATAAAAAAATTCATTTTTGGAAAAAAAATTACCTTTGAAAAAAAAATTACTTTTGAAAAAAAAAATCATTTTTGAAGAAAAAAAAAATCATTTTTGATTAAAAAAAAAATCATTTTTGATTAAAAAAAATTCATTTTTGAAAAAAAAAATTACTTTTGAAAAAAATGTTCAGCTCTTTCAGCGAATGATGGAACTTTTTTACTACTATTTATACTTTTTAAAATATTAAGCTTTTTAACACTTTTCACAGTTACTCAAGCCACTCCACCCCACCCAGTTACTCCGCCCACTCCAGTTGTAGAGGCAAGAACACTTTCACAATTTCCCCAGAAATTGTACCTTTTCTAGTTCTTATTCTTATTATTATAGCCAAATTTACCACCCTAACTCCTCCCACAGTTTTTACACTACATAGACAAATAATATACCGAAACGTGCGGATTGTTCCCGAATGGTGTGCTATTATTTTGTGGAACATTTCGCCGAATGGTTCACGAAATATCGTCATTTTTGCGGCGAAATTGGTCCCATAGGAATGAATGGGGAAACTAGAGTGGGAGATGACAAAAGCTGGAAAATCAGAACATGATTTCTAAACTGCCGCCACTCCCTCATTTTCAAGCCCACCTACACAAATCTTATATCAAAACGTTCAGCTATCCCTGCTGCCACTAAACATGTCCACGGCTAAGCCATAGTCCTGATAGTTTTCACAATATGACCATTTGTTTGCAACTCACGCCGTCCATTGACATTCATTGAAACTACACTCTAGCCCCCTCCAAATTTGAAGGGCAATTTCTAAACTGCGACTGTGCCTTCATTTTTAATATTTCAGAGACATACTATACATCAAAATCTAGGTCTGGGTCTTGTGATTCTCACAATATAAAGATCTTCGCTGTAGGATGTACAGTTTTTAAAATACGGCCATTTGTTTAGAGGTCATTTCAGGAAATTTTAGCCATTAATCAGAGTGCACTGTTAGTGTTTGTTTTGTTGCCATGGTTACCAAAGCTTCTGTTATACACAGGGGGGAAGGTGGCTGGAGCATCTCAGCTCATTACAGAGCCCGGGGGAGGGGACAGACACACCATGTACTGATTTATAATAGAGGAATATGATGGGGCAGTTTTGATGGGGTAATTCTGATGGGGCAGTTTTGATGAAGTAGTATTTGGGAAGCATAAACAGGGCATGAGCGTTGCTAGGAAACAGTGGTTGTAAACACAAGATGCTGAGACACTCCAAATGCATGTGACTTCATCTGCTAGACTTGATAATGCTTGTAGACTCCTCCCACAGTTTTCACACTACAGAGACAAATAATATACCGAAACGAGCGGATTGTTCCCGATTGGTGTGTTATTACCTTGTGGAATGTTTTGCCGAATGGTCCACGAAATGACGTTTTTACGGCGAAATTGGTCCCATAGGAATGAATGGCGAAATGTTCAAAACTAGAGTGGGAAGTGACAAAAGCTGACAACCCCATGATCAGCCAAAACATTATGACCACCCCATGATCAGCCAAAACATTATGACCGCCCCAAGTAAAAAAAAAAATATTTTTGAAAAAAAAAAAAATTTTTTTTAAAAAGTAAAAAAATAATTTTTGAAAAAAAAAATCATTTTTGAAAAAAAAAATATTTTTGAAAAAAAAAAAATTATTTTTGAAAAAAAAAATATTTTTGAAAAAAAAATTTTTTTAAAAAAAAATTATTTTTGAAAAAAAAATATATTTGAAAAAAAAAAATATTTTTGAAAAAAAAATTACTTTAAAAAAAATAATAATTTCGAAAAAAAAATTATTTTTGAAATAAAAAAATTCATTTTTGAAAAAAAAAATTACCTTTGAAAAAAAAAATTACTTTTGAAAAAAAAAATCATTTTTGAAGAAAAAAAAATCATTTTTGATTAAAAAAAATTCATTTTTTGAAAAAAAAAATTACTTTTGAAAAAAATGTTCAGCTCTTTCAGCGAATGATGGAACTTTTTTACTACTATTTATACTTTTTAAAATATTAAGCTTTTTAACACTTTTCACAGTTACTCAAGCCACTCCACCCCACCCAGTTACTCCGCCCACTCCAGTTGTAGAGGCAAGAACACTTTCACAATTTCCCCAGAAATTGTACCTTTTCTAGTTATTCTTATTATTATAGCCAAATTTACCACCCTAACTCCTCCCACAGTTTCTACACTACATAGACAAGTAATATACCGAAACGTGTGGATTGTTCCCGAATGGTGTGCTATTACTTTGTGGAACGTTTCGCCAAATGGTTCACGAAATATCGTCATTTTTGCGGCGAAATTGGTCCCATAGGAATGAATGGGGAAGCTAGAGTGGGAGATGACAAAAGCTGGAAAATCAGAACATGATTTCTAAACTGCCGCCACTCCCTCATTTTCAAGCCCACCTACACGAATCTTATATCAAAACGTTCAGCTATCCCTGCTGCCACTAAACATGTCCACGGCTAAGCCATAGTCCTGATAGTTTTCACAATATGACCATTTGTTTGCAACTCACACCGTCCATTGACATTCATTGAAACTACACTCTAGCCCCTTCAAATTTGAAGGGCAATTTCTAAACTGCGACCGTGCCTTCAATTTTAATATTTCAGAGACATACTATATATCAAAATCTAGGTCTGGGTCTTGTGATTCTCACAATATAAGGATCTTCGCTGTAGGATGTATAGTTTTTAAAATACGGCCATTTGTTTAGAGGTCATTTCAGGAAATTTTAGCCATTAATCATGTACTGTGTTTGTTTTGTTGCCATGGTTACCAAAGCTTCTGTTATACACAGGGGGGGAGGTGGCTGGAGCATGTCAGCTCTGATTACAGAGCCCGGGGGAGGGGACAGACACACCATGTACTGATTTATAATAGAGGAATATGATGGGGCAGTTTTGATGGGGTAATTCTGATGGGGCAGTTTTGATGAAGCAGTATTTGGGAAGCATAAACAGGGCATGAGCGTTGCTAGGAAACAGTGGTTGTAAACACAAGATGCTGAGACACCCCAAATGCATGTGACTTCATCTGCTAGACTTGATAATGCTTGTAGACTCCTCCCACAGTTTTTACACTACAGAGACAAGTAATATACCGAAACGAGCAGATTGTTCCCGATTGGTGTGCTATTACTTTGTGGAATGTTTCGCCGAATGGTCCACGAAATGACGTTTTTGCGGCGAAATTGGTCCCATAGGAATGAATGGCGAAATGTTCAAAACTAGAGTGAGAGGTGACAAAAGCTGACAACCCCATGATCAGCCAAAACATTATGACCACCCCATGATCAGCCAAAACATTATGACTGCCCCATGTAAAAAAAATAAATTCATTTTTTAAAAAAAAAATTTTTGAAAAAAAAAATATATATTTTTGAAAAAAAATATATATTTTTGAAAAAAAAAATACATTTTTGAAAAAAAATTTTTTTGCAAAAAAAATCATTTTTGCAAAAAAAAATCATAATTTTTGAAAAAAATGTTTGTGCTCTTTCATCTAATGATGAGACTTCAACTTTTTTACTACTATTTATACTTTTTAAAATATTAAGCTTTTTAACGCTTTTCACAGGAGCTCCAGACACTCCAACCACACAACAGTTACTCAAGCCACTCCACCCAGTTACTCCGCCTGCTCCAGTTGTAGAGGCAAGAACACTTTCACAATTTCACCAGAAATTGTACCTTTTCTAGTTCTTATTCTTATTATTATAGCCAAATTTACCACCCTAACTCCTCCCACAGTTTTTACACTACATAGACAAGTAATATACCGAAACGTGCGGATTGTTCCCGAATGGTGTGCTATTATTTTGTGGAACATTTCGCCGAATGGTTCACAAAATATCGTCATTTTTGCGGCGAAATTGGTCCCATAGGAATGAATGGGGAAACTAGAGTGGGAGATGACAAAAGCTGGAAAATCAGAACATGATTTCTAAACTGCCGCCACTCCCTCATTTTCAAGCCCACCTACACAAATCTTATATCAAAACGTTCAGCTATCCCTGCTGCCACTAAACATGTCCACGGCTAAGCCATAGTCCTGATAGTTTTCACAATATGACCATTTGTTTGCAACTCACGCCGTCCATTGACATTCATTGAAACTACACTCTAGCCCCCTCCAAATTTGAAGGGCAATTTCTAAACTGCGACTGTGCCTTCATTTTTAATATTTCAGAGACATACTATGTATCAAAATCTAGGTCTGGGTCTTGTGATTCTCACAATATAAAGATCTTCGCTGTAGGATGTATAGTTTTTAAAATACGGCCATTTGTTTAGAGGTCATTTCAGGAAATTTTAGCCATTAATCAGAGTGCACTGTTAGTGTTTGTTTTGTTGCCATGGTTACCAAAGCTTCTGTTATACACAGGGGGGAAGGTGGCTGGAGCATCTCAGCTCATTACAGAGCCCGGGGGAGGGGACAGACACACCATGTACTGATTTATAATAGAGGAATATGATGGGGCAGTTTTGATGGGGTAATTCTGATGGGGCAGTTTTGATGAAGTAGTATTTGGGAAGCATAAACAGGGCATGAGCGTTGCTAGGAAACAGTGGTTGTAAACACAAGATGCTGAGACACTCCAAATGCATGTGACTTCATCTGCTAGACTTGATAATGCTTGTAGACTCCTCCCACAGTTTTCACACTACAGAGACAAATAATATACCGAAACGAGCGGATTGTTCCCGATTGGTGTGTTATTACTTTGTGGAATGTTTTGCCGAATGGTCCACGAAATGACGTTTTTGCGGCGAAATTGGTCCCATAGGAATGAATGGCGAAATGTTCAAAACTAGAGTGGGAAGTGACAAAAGCTGACAACCCCATGATCAGCCAAAACATTATGACCACCCCATGATCAGCCAAAACATTATGACCGCCCCATGTAAAAAAAAAATATTTTTGAAAAAAAAAAAAAATTTTTGAAAAAAGTAAAAAAATCATTTTTGAAAAAAAAAAATCATTTTTGAAAAAAAAATATATATTTTTGAAAAAAAATATTTTTGAAAAAAAAAAATTATTTTTGAAAAAAAAAAAATATTTTTGAAAAAAAAATTTCTTTTAAAAAAAAAATTATTTTTGAAAAAAAAATATATTTGAAAAAAAAAATATTTTTGAAAAAAAAAATTATTTTTGAAAAAAAAATTACTTTAAAAAAAATAATAATTTCGAAAAAAAAATTATTTTTGAAATAAAAAAATTCATTTTTGAAAAAAAAAATTACCTTTGAAAAAAAAAATTTCTTTTGAAAAAAAAATCATTTTTGAAGAAAAAAAAATCATTTTTGATTAAAAAAAATTCATTTTTGAAAAAAAAAATTACTTTTGAAAAAAATGTTCAGCTCTTTCAGCGAATGATGGAACTTTTTTACTACTATTTATACTTTTTAAAATATTAAGCTTTTTAACACTTTTCACAGTTACTCAAGCCACCCCACCCATTTACTCCGCCCACTCCAGTTGTAGAGGCAAGAACACTTTCACAATTTCCCCAGAAATTGTACCTTTTCTAGTTAAGTGTTCTTGCATAGCAAGACCACTTACTGTTATCTCACATATATATTATTATTCTTATTATTATAGCCAAATTTACCACCCTAACTCCTCCCACAGTTTTTACACTACATAGACAAGTAATATACCGAAACGTGCGGATTGTTCCCGAATGGTGTGCTATTATTTTGTGGAACATTTCGCCGAATGGTTCACAAAATATCGTCATTTTTGCGGCGAAATTGGTCCCATAGGAATGAATGGGGAAACTAGAGTGGGAGATGACAAAAGCTGGAAAATCAGAACATGATTTCTAAACTGCCGCCACTCCCTCATTTTCAAGCCCACCTACACAAATCTTATATCAAAACGTTCAGCTATCCCTGCTGCCACTAAACATGTCCACGGCTAAGCCATAGTCCTGATAGTTTTCACAATATGACCATTTGTTTGCAACTCACGCCGTCCATTGACATTCATTGAAACTACACTCTAGCCCCCTCCAAATTTGAAGGGCAATTTCTAAACTGCGACTGTGCCTTCATTTTTAATATTTCAGAGACATACTATGTATCAAAATCTAGGTCTGGGTCTTGTGATTCTCACAATATAAAGATCTTCGCTGTAGGATGTATAGTTTTTAAAATACGGCCATTTGTTTAGAGGTCATTTCAGGAAATTTTAGCCATTAATCAGAGTGCACTGTTAGTGTTTGTTTTGTTGCCATGGTTACCAAAGCTTCTGTTATACACAGGGGGGAAGGTGGCTGGAGCATCTCAGCTCATTACAGAGCCCGGGGGAGGGGACAGACACACCATGTACTGATTTATAATAGAGGAATATGATGGGGCAGTTTTGATGGGGTAATTCTGATGGGGCAGTTTTGATGAAGTAGTATTTGGGAAGCATAAACAGGGCATGAGCGTTGCTAGGAAACAGTGGTTGTAAACACAAGATGCTGAGACACTCCAAATGCATGTGACTTCATCTGCTAGACTTGATAATGCTTGTAGACTCCTCCCACAGTTTTCACACTACAGAGACAAATAATATACCGAAACGAGCGGATTGTTCCCGATTGGTGTGTTATTACCTTGTGGAATGTTTTGCCGAATGGTCCACGAAATGACGTTTTTACGGCGAAATTGGTCCCATAGGAATGAATGGCGAAATGTTCAAAACTAGAGTGGGAAGTGACAAAAGCTGACAACCCCATGATCAGCCAAAACATTATGACCACCCCATGATCAGCCAAAACATTATGACCGCCCCATGTAAAAAAAAAATATTTTTGAAAAAAAAAAAAAATTTTTGAAAAAAGTAAAAAAATAATTTTTGAAAAAAAAAAATCATTTTTGAAAAAAAAATATATATTTTTGAAAAAAAATATTTTTGAAAAAAAAAAAATTATTTTTGAAAAAAAAAAATATTTTTGAAAAAAAAATTTCTTTTAAAAAAAAAATTATTTTTGAAAAAAAAATATATTTGAAAAAAAAAATATTTTTGAAAAAAAAAATTATTTTTGAAAAAAAAATTACTTTAAAAAAAATAATAATTTCGAAAAAAAAATTATTTTTGAAATAAAAAAATTCATTTTTGAAAAAAAAAATTACCTTTGAAAAAAAAAATTACTTTTGAAAAAAAAATCATTTTTGAAGAAAAAAAAATCATTTTTGATTAAAAAAAATTCATTTTTGAAAAAAAAAATTACTTTTGAAAAAAATGTTCAGCTCTTTCAGCGAATGATGGAACTTTTTTACTACTATTTATACTTTTTAAAATATTAAGCTTTTTAACACTTTTCACAGTTACTCAAGCCACCCCACCCAGTTACTCCGCCCACTCCAGTTGTAGAGGCAAGAACACTTTCACAATTTCCCCAGAAATTGTACCTTTTCTAGTTATTAAGTGTTCTTGCATAGCAAGACCACTTACTGTTATCTCACATATATATTATTATTATTCTTATTATTATAGCCAAATTTACCACCCTAACTCCTCCCACAGTTTCTACACTACAGAGACAAGTAATATACCGAAACGTGCGGATTGTTCCCGAATGGTGTGCTATTACTTTGTGGAACGTTTCGCCGAATGGTTCACGAAATATCGTCATTTTTGCGGCGAAATTGGTCCCATAGGAATGAATGGGGAAGCTAGAGTGGGAGATGACAAAAGCTGGAAAATCAGAACATGATTTCTAAACTGCCGCCACTCCCTCATTTTCAAGCCCACCTACACGAATCTTATATCAAAACGTTCAGCTATCCCTGCTGCCACTAAACATGTCCACGGCTAAGCCATAGTCCTGATAGTTTTCACAATATGACCATTTGTTTGCAACTCACACCGTCCATTGACATTCATTGAAACTACACTCTAGCCCCTTCAAATTTGAAGGGCAATTTCTAAACTGCGACCGTGCCTTCAATTTTAATATTTCAGAGACATACTATATATCAAAATCTAGGTCTGGGTCTTGTGATTCTCACAATATAAAGATCTTCGCTGTAGGATGTATAGTTTTTAAAATACGGCCATTTGTTTAGAGGTCATTTCAGGAAATTTTAGCCATTAATCATGTACTGTGTTTGTTTTGTTGCCATGGTTACCAAAGCTTCTGTTATACACAGGGGGGGAGGTGGCTGGAGCATGTTAGCTCTGATTACAGAGCCCGGGGGAGGGGACAGACACACCATGTACTGATTTATAATAGAGGAATATGATGGGGCAGTTTTGATGGGGTAATTCTGATGGGGCAGTTTTGATGAAGCAGTATTTGGGAAGCATAAACAGGGCATGAGCGTTGCTAGGAAACAGTGGTTGTAAACACAAGATGCTGAGACACCCCAAATGCATGTGACTTCATCTGCTAGACTTGATAATGCTTGTAGACTCCTCCCACAGTTTTTACACTACAGAGACAAGTAATATACCGAAACGTGCGGATTGTTCCCGATTGGTGTGCTATTACTTTGTGGAATGTTTCACCGAATGGTCCACGAAATGACGTTTTTGCGGCGAAATTGGTCCCATAGGAATGAATGGCGAAATGTTCAAAACTAGAGTGAGAGGTGACAAAAGCTGACAACCCCATGATCAGCCAAAACATTATGACCACCCCATGATCAGCCAAAACATTATGACTGCCCCATGTAAAAAAAATAAATTCATTTTTGAAAAAAAAAATTTTTGAAAAAAAAAAAATTATTTTTGAAAAAAAAAATTCATTTTTGAAAAAAAATATATATTTTTGAAAAAAAAAATATGTTTTTGAAAAAAAATATATTTTTGAAAAAAAATATATATTTTTGAAAAAAAAAATACATTTTTGAAAAAAAAAATCATAATTTTTGAAAAAAATGTTTGTGCTCTTTCATCTAATGATGAGACTTCAACTTTTTTACTACTATTTATACTTTTTAAAATATTAAGCTTTTTAACGCTTTTCACAGGAGCTCCAGACACTCCAACCACACAACAGTTACTCAAGCCACTCCATCCAGTTACTCCGCCTGCTCCAGTTGTAGAGGCAAGAACACTTTCACAATTTCACCAGAAATTGTACCTTTTCTAGTTATTATTATTATTATAGCCAAATTTACCACCCTAACTCCTCTTACAGTTTTTACACTACATAGACAAGTAATATACCGAAACGTGCGGATTGTTCCCCAATGGTGTGCTATTATTTTGTGGAACGTTTCGCCGAATGGTTCACAAAATATCGTCATTTTTGCGGCGAAATTGGTCCCATAGGAATGAATGGGGAAACTAGAGTGGGAGATGACAAAAGCTGGAAAATCAGAACATGATTTCTAAACTGCCGCCACTCCCTCATTTTCAAGCCCACCTACACAAATCTTATATCAAAACGTTCAGCTATCCCTGCTGTCACTAAACATGTCCACGGCTAAGCCATAGTCCTGATAGTTTTCACAATATGACCATTTGTTTGCAACTCACGCTGTCCATTGACATTCATTAAAACTACACTCTAGCCCCCTCCAAATTTGAAGGGCAATTTGTAAACTGCGACTGTGCCTTCATTTTTAATATTTCAGAGACATACTATACATCAAAATCTAGGTCTGGGTCTTGTGATTCTCACAATATAAAGATCTTCGCTGTAGGATGTATAGTTTTTAAAATACGGCCATTTGTTTAGAGGTCATTTCAGGAAATTTTAGCCATTAATCAGAGTGTACTGTTAGTGTTTGTTTTGTTGCCATGGTTACCAAAGCTTCTGTTATACACAGGGGGGAAGGTGGCTGGAGCATCTCAGCTGATTACAGAGCCCGGGGGAGGGGACAGACACACCATGTACTGATTTATAATAGAGGGAATATGATGGGGCAGTTTTGATGGGGTAATTCTGATGGGGCAGTTTTGATGAAGTAGTATTTGGGAAGCATAAACAGGGCATGAGCGTTGCTAGGAAACAGTGGTTGTAAACACAAGATGCTGAGACACTCCAAATGCATGTGACTTCATCTGCTAGACTTGATAATGCTTGTAGACTCCTCCCACAGTTTTCACACTACAGAGACAAATAATATACCGAAACGAGCGGATTGTTCCCGATTGGTGTGTTATTACTTTGTGGAATGTTTTGCCGAATGGTCCACGAAATGACGTTTTTGCGGCGAAATTGGTCCCATAGGAATGAATGGCGAAATGTTCAAAACTAGAGTGGGAAGTGACAAAAGCTGACAACCCCATGATCAGCCAAAACATTATGACCACCCCATGATCAGCCAAAACATTATGACCGCCCCATGAAAAAAAAAATATTTTTGAAAAAAAAAAAAATCAATTTTTGAAAAAAAAAATATTTTTGAAAAAAAAAAACAAATTCATTTTTGAAAAAAAAAATATATTTTTGAAAAAAATATATATATATATTTTTGAAAAAAAAATTCATTTTTGAAAAAAAAAAATATTTTTGAAAAAAAAAAATCATTTTTGAAAAAAAAAAATCATTTTTGGAAAAAAAAATTCATTTTTGAAAAAAAAATTTTGAAAAAAAAAATATATTTTTGAAAAAAATATATATTTTTGAAAAAAAAAAATCATTTTTGAAAAAAAAATATATTTTTGGAAAAAAAATATATATTTTTGAAAAAAAATATATATTTTTAAAAAAAAAATATATATTTTTGAAAAAAAAAAATATTTTTGAAAAAAAAATCACTTTTGAAAAAAATAAATGTTTGTGCTCTTTCAGCTAATGATGAGACTTCAACTTTTTTACTACTATTTATACTTTTTAAAATATTAAGCTTTTTAACACTTTTCACAGGAGCTCCAGCCACTCCAACCACACAACAGTTACTCAAGCCACTCCACCCAGTTACTCCGCCCACTCCAGTTGTAGAGGCAAGAACACTTTTCACAATTTCCCCAGAAATTGTACCTTTTCTAGTTATTATTATTATTAATATTATTTATAATGAAAATGTATTACTATTAATACAATTTTAAATAAATATATACACTGTATGTAGATATATATATATATATATATATATATATATATATATATATATAGATATAGATATAGATATATCTAGATATATATATATATATATATATATCTAGATATATCTATATAGATCTATCTATCTATCTATCTATCTATCTATCTATCTATCTATCTATCTATCTATCTATCTATCTATCTATCTATCTATCTATCTATCTATCTATCTATATATAGATACATATATATCTATATAGATATATATATAGATATATCTATGTATATATATAGATATATATGTATATTTATATATAGATATAATGTATTTTATTTTATTCATATAGCGCAGACACAATTGACACAGTGCTTTCATTTTTGCTGAAATGTGAGGTTTATATTTTCGCAGTGCGTGAATATGTTTTGCTATATTTATATGGGTTGGTTATGTGTAGCTTTGTCCTGTCACCAGGTGACACAAGCGATTTGCGCGTTCCTCTTTCCTCGGGAAGCTTTCCAGGTTGGCAATGTTTTGTCAACATTTCAATTCTCATTTAGTTGGAGTAGAGAAGACATGCAGAGCCGTCTGATGCATCGTATAGCGGAGTCATGGGAGAGTGAAGACATGCTGATATTATGATATGGATGGATGTAAGGATAGAATTTTTCTTTATGTCTGTTTTTGGCTCTGAAAATTGTATTTATATTTTATTTTTTTTATTATTATTATTATTACAGGTACTTATATAATTCTGTCAATTTACACAGCACTTTACAAATATATTGAACATTTATATTATACTATTTATAATTTTCTACCTGCAACAGTTTTGCTGTGTGTTCTGAACTGGATAACATTTTTAAAAATGTATTTTTCTTTTTCTTTTTTTTTACCTTAAAATGTTCCTTTTTTTTTCCATCTGTTGTTGCATATCAGTTCTTCTGATCTCCTCCAGTCTCTTTCAGCTACTTTCTGCCCACACACACTTACCCTAGCATCCACTGTTGCGCCATTGTTCTGGACCACCTTCCTGACTGCGGTGGACCATTCCTACGCAATGTTTTTCCGCGTTGCTCCTTGTAGCCTTCAGAACGAGGGGCATGCGGCAGGGAGACAATGCAGGAGCACAGTTTGAGGGACAGTACGGCTGTAAGCCTCAGCCATGGGCGTAGCATCAGGGGTCTCAGGGGAGCTTGTAGATGTAAACGGTAATAGGGGAGTCACCTGGATGGACATCAGAATACATGCTGGGGCAAGGACAGGGACTTAGGAAACACTGATTAGATGGTAGGGGCTGGCAGTGTAACAAAAAACGAAAAACCCAACAGGATATGCAGGATGGACCACTAGTAGAAGCTAAGTATATACACTGTAAGATGTAACAAAGAATTGTTTGTTGGACAATTCAATGACCAAAGTAAGTATACTGTGATTTATGTATGATTAAATTGTTTGTTTCTTGAGCAACAAAAACGTTTTGATTAAAAAAACCCTTAAATAAATAAATAAATGAATAAATATTATTAATAATAATAATAAATAAAGTAAATTAATAAATTAACCCCTAATGCCCCGTACACACGGTCGGATTTTCCGATGGAAAATGTGTGATAGGACCTTGTTGTCGGAAATTCCAACCGTGTGTGGGCTCCATCACACATTTTCCATCGGATTTTCCGACACACAAAGTTTGAGAGCTTGCTATAAAATTTTCCGACAACAAAATCCGTTGTCGGAAATTCCGATCGTGTGTACACAAATCCGATACACAAAGTGCCACGCATGCTCAGAATAAATAAAGAGATGAAAGCTATTGGCTACTGCCCCGTTTATAGTCCCGACGTACGTGTTTTACGTACGTGTCACCGCGTTTAGAACGATCGGATTTTCCGACAACTTTGTGTGACCGTGTGTATGCAAGACAAGTTCGAGCCAACATCTGTCAGAAAAAATCCATGGATTTTGTTGTCGGAATGTCCAATCAATGTCCGACTGTGTGTACGGGGCATTAGTCTATCCCCTACCCCAGCCCTAACCCCCTAAACCTAACAAAAAATAAATTAAAAAATAAGTACATAATTGATAAAAGTGGATGAAAAAGCTGAAAAACATAACAACAAATGATGAAATAATTTTCTCTATTGGCTAATAAAAAAAATGCCAAAAACTCTGTACAAAAGGCCAAAAAATAATGCTCAAAAACGCGACACTCAGGTGTGAATGCAACCTTAGAGCATAAATTAGGGGTTTTAATTCCTCCAAAAGTTTTGGCAAAAATCGGAACATTTTTGTAAAATTTCACCATTTTGAAGAAATACGTTGGCGTCAATGGGGAAAGCAAAATTAGTGCGATTTCCTGAGGTTTCTGAGGATGCAGCAAGCAGTTCCTGAGGGTTATGGAAGCTCCTTTGAACAACCCAGGATCTTTTCTTGTGCCAAAAAAATACAGAAAAAAATAAATAAAAATCAGACAGCAAATAAACAGTAAAAGAAAACTTTTAAAGCCACAGCCCACAAATAACCACAGCCCACAAACATGCCTATTCCTATCATGGGATAGGCAACAGCCATAGGATTTTTTTGGAAAAAGGGGAATACATGAGGTTGGCACATTCTATACATTTGCCAACCTCATGTGTTCCCCTTTCTCCAAAAAGATCCTTTGGCTATGGCTGTTGTCCTGGGACACAACTTTGGGGCTTGTGCATATGGAGGAATGTTACTTCATCTACACTTTAATTCAATACTTGCCTCTCTCTGTAACACCACTATCCTGGTGGGTGTGCCGCGCCTCGCCCCTGGTGCCCCTACTGGATTGCTCCTAATACAATGGTCAAAAACATTGATTTTTTTGGTCATCAGCTGTCACTCATAAAGAAATTGGAAGTCCTTCAATGAGGGACAATAGTGTAGAGTCTACTGCAATTGTTATTGTATAACTCTACGCGTTTCAACTGTGATATGCAAACAAACAATTCTAGTGCAAACAAACAATTTTAAACTGTGTGTCCATATTTCAAAGTGGTGTGTAATAAAGACATGGGGTGTACCACCAATTTCTTTTATGGAGTACGTTCTTTTTATGTAATTTATAAATAAAGTATTTCTATTTTTTTTAATAACTAAGTATTGAGGCACTCTTTAGTACCTTGAAAATCCCATTTTGTTGAGTGTGGAATTAAATTATGTAAGAGGGATGTGGGTACCTATACACGGATTATTTAGTAACTCGTGTTCATATAGGTTTTTGTAAGGAATGCACACAAAAAAAAAAAGAACACTAAATATAATAAATTAAACTACCAAAAAAATACATAAAAAATGCACTCACTAAATAAAGTACCTTATTTTTCAGGCAAATTTTGGTTAAAATGTATTTCTACATTTGCAGCCTTGAAAACACCTAGTTTATATTTGTCACATGCTCTCATTTAAATAGCAATCACACCTAGCTTTCCCCTTCTAATGTATGTAGTGTTAAGTAGTGTGCTGGGGAAATATTTTTTCCATAGTTAACCCTGTCTGTACCGTGCTGGCAGATCTCATTATCACTTTGAAACTAGATGCACATACTGTCTGTCCTAACAAAGGGTCAGAGGTGGTACGAGGCTTGGGTGGTACATTATATGTAATGCACTTTAACCACTTTGCACCTACGCTATAGTCGAAAGATGGCTGCAGCGCAGGCTTAAAATGCCGGGAGGGTGTCCATGTACATCCTCCCGTTGTCGAGTCGCCCGCGCGCGGCGCGCTCTGATCGCTGAGTCCTTGGGAATCGGCTGTTTACAGAGCAGGGTAAAGGGCCAATCACACTGGGCCCTTTACCACGTGATCAGCTGTCAGCTAATGACAGCTGATCACAGAAGAAAACAGAAGCCGGTTACAGGCTTTCTTTTTCTTTACGCTGACAGCGTGAAGAAAAGAAGCAAGCCGATAACCAGCTCCTGTTAGAGGGACATCGGTCCCCTTAGTGATTACTAGTGCTGCAAATCAGTGCCCTCCAGTGCTGCTAATCAGTGCCTACTAGTGCCAATGATCAGTGCCCATCAGTACAGCCAAACAGTGCCCACCAGTGCCATCTATCAGCGCCCAGCCACCTACCAGTGCTCATCAGTGCTGCCAATCAATGCCCATCAGTGCCTCATCATCAGTGCCTTCTGATCAGTGCCCACCAGTGCCACTTATCAGTGCCCATTAGGTGCCGTCTATCAGTGCCACCCATCAGTGCAGCCTCATCAGTGCCTCCTGATCAGTGCCATCCAGGGCCGCCTCATCAGTGCCCATTAGTGCCGCCTCATCAGTGCTCATCAGTGCCACCTCATCTGTGCCCATCAGTGAAGGCGAAAAATTACCCATTGCAAAATTTTAAAACCAAATATGAAAAACTTTTTTTTTTCAAAAATATCAGTTTTTTTTTTTTTTGTTTGTTTAGCAAAAAATAAAAAAGCCCAATGGTGATTAAATACCACCAAAAGAAAGCTCTATTTGTGTGAAATAAATACTGTATACTTATGTATAGATAGTATAAATCACCCGCTAAGCCCAGAAGGGCCAGTCTTAGGTCCACCCCATCCATACCAGTATATGAGCTGCATTATGCAGGCAGGACCCATATACGGCTGTGATTATTTCTAACAGGACTGGTATGCTTTACAGCAATTATTTTTTACTATACACACAGCTGCAAACAAGGCATATTTACTGCATTCTGATTTTTTTCAATACAAATACAATATACAATACAGATTTACTATTTATATTATAAGGGGCCCTTCTTACATGTATTGTTTAGTGTGTTCTTATGCCCCGTACACACGGTCGGACTTTGTTCGGACATTCCGACAACAAAATCCATGGATTTTTTCCGACGGATGTTGGCTCAAACTTGTCTTGCATACACACGGTCACACAAAGTTGCCGGAAAATCCGATCATTCTGAACGCGGTGACGTAAAACACGTACGTCGGGACTATAAACGGGGCAGTGGCCAATAGCTTTCATCTCTTTATTTATTCTGAGCATTTGTGGCACTTTGTGCGTCGGATTTGTGTACACACGATCGGAAATTCCGACAACGGATTTTGTTGTCGGAAAATTTTATAGCAAGCTCTCAAACTTTGTGTGTCGGAAAATCCGATGGAAAATGTGTGATGGAGCCCACACACGGTCGGAATTTCCGACAACAAGGTCCTATCACACATTTTCCGTCGGAAAATCCGACCGTGTGTACGGGGCATAAGGCTAAAAGAGCCAGGCACACCATCGCTATACATAACTGTATACGTTGATGTACAAGGTCCATAAAGACATGGATGAGCACGTTTGGGGTGGAGAAACTTGACTGGCCTGCACAGAGTCCTGACCTCAACCCGATAGAACACCTTTGGGATCTATTAGAGCGGAGACTGCGAGCCAGGCCTTCTCACCCAACATCAGTGCCTGACTTCACCAATGCGCTTCTGGAAGAATGATCAAACATTCCCATAGACACCCTCCTAAACCTTGTAGACAACCTTCCCAGAAGAGTTGAAGCTGTTATAGCTGCAAACGGTGGGCCAACTCAATATTGAGCCCTACAGACTTAAGCCTCATACACACGATCAGATTTTCCAATGGGATATGTGTGATGACAGGATGTTGGCGGAAAATCTGACCTTTTGTACACTCTATCAGACAATTGTTGGGCAACTTTCCGGGGACAAATGTTGGATGGCAGGTTTATAAATTTTCCGCGGACAACGGTCTGTTGTCAGATTTTCCGAGCGTGTATACACAAGTCCGTCGGACAAAAGTCCAAAGTACAAACACGCATGCTCAGAAGCAAGGACGAGCCGGAAGCGGTCGGTCTTGTAAACTAGCGGTCGTAATGGAGAATTAACATTCATGACGCGGCAAATTCTGAAATCTCCAAATGCAGCGCACAATTCTCTTCTTCTTTAATGGGATAATAATGAAGCTGCTTTGCTGGTGATACTGATGGAATTCTGCCAAACATATTTTAAAAGGCTTTTATTTTCTGGTTCAGTTCATTATCTCGTAGTTTTTAAGATCAAAGATACAACTATGTTGGTGTCCCTTGTTAATTTTACATTGTATTTTTTTAAATGTAACTGTCTACTCCCAAACTGTCATTTGAAGTAAAACACACAGCCAAGTATTATTCTCCACAATTTTTTTATTGTACAAAAAAAAAACATATAAAATTAGACATGTTATCTGCCAATAGAACTTAACCAAAAAGTGCATTCTATGCATCCAAAAATATAGAAAATATACCAAATCAAATCATTATTCAACAAAAAATAAAATAAAAGCCTCATGCATGTGTCCTGCTTCTTAATATAGGGGGTCAACAATGCCAAGAGTTGGTAAAAGCAGGGGTCCGTCATCCGGAGATAATTCCGAAAATCATCCGGATTATTCTCCTGGAGCTCCCGCAGCAAAGGCATATGACATAATTGGTCACGATTAATAAAACAACCAATTTTTGGTCCAAGAAATCCTCCTCCTCCTGTTCCTGGACTGGACTTGGGTCAAAGCAATAACTCCAAGGCCAGTAATAAATAACACGTTATCTCCTCCGATTCCGCAACATGTCTGGTTGACGAACGGCCGTTCAGAAACGAACTGAAAAGCGAGAAATGAAAAGCGATAATCAACACTCACTAAACTTCTACTAACACGAAATTAACAGAGGGAGCCCAAAGGGTGGCGCCTGACAATTGAACTTCCTCTTTATCGGCTCGTAGTACGTCTAGTACGTCACTACGTTCGTGTATGTTGGCTGACAATTGTGTGCCGTTTGTATGCGGGACAAGTTTTTGGCCAACACCCTTCGGACAAAAGTCCGAGGCTTTGTTTGCAGAAAATCGGATCGTGTGTGCGAGGCTTAATGCCCCGTACACACGGTCGGACTTTGTTCAGACATTCCGACAACAAAATCCTAGGATTTTTTCCGACAGATGTTGGCTCAAACTTGTCTTGCATACACATGGTCACACAAAGTTGTCGGAAAATGCGATCATTCGTGGCACTTTGTCCGTCGGATTTGTGTACACACGATCGGAATCTGTTGTCGGAAAATGTTATATCCTGCTCTCAAACTTTGTGTGTCGGAAAATCCCATGGAAAATGTCCGATGGAGCCTACACACGGTCGGAATTTCCGACAACACGCTCCGATCGGATATTTTACATCGGAAATTCCGACCGTGTGTATGGGGCATAAGACTGGGAGGCCATTGAAGTTCATGCGTGTGTAAAGGCAGGCGTCACAATACTTTTGACAATATAGTGTATCTTTGTCTGCTGTAGCATTAACCTTCACTGGAAACACATAAACGCAATAATTAGCAGGGCTGGGTGCATACCTTTGGACCATATAATTTGCATAAAATTATGTTTTTCAATCTGGTTGGAATTTACCTGTATCATATGCAAATAAATAAATATGTTGTATTTCATTTCAATATGCTGCTGATTTTTGTTGAAAGTGTTTGATTTATGACTCCCTCAACTCCCCAGTGGTCACAACTGCTGTCCAAGTGAACAGCATTGCAAACAAACCAATGAAAAGGTTTGCTGGCTAATTTTCCATGGTGGGGTGAGCAGTTTGGCAGTTTTGAAGTGTCTTGGAGTGGAGCTGCTGCCTCTTGACTCAAGGTGCTAGAAAAGGTAGTTTGGGCATCAAATACGGATGCTTCTGGCATTTTGCCTAAAATCAAGTGTGGAATCTGTTCTTATCAGTGTCTAGTAGGGGTGCTCCACTGTCATTATGGCCTTCAGACTGGGATAGATAATTGTAAAGTATCCTTGTTGGTATTATGGAGTCCTGATGGATTTTTGTGGGAAGGAATCCGAATTGAGTGTAAGGTGGGGGTTTGGTAGAACTTCCATAGTCTAATGGATACTGAGGGGAATACCTCGCCTGGCTGAGGACTGAGGAGGCAGAGAACCTAGGATGTCAAGTTCCCCCTGGGAGTGGCGGCCCAGGGATGCCAGAGTAACCCTATGGTTTTGGGATCTCACTTTGTGAAACAGCACTAGGCCATGACACCTCTTGATTTTTTCTGAACCTTGCCTCATGGACTAAGCCTTTGGGCTGAGACTGGAGCATTTATTGTTACCAGGCTTGCAAGGTCTATCTATTGCACCTGTACTGGCACCTTTTTATTTCTTCTTATTTTCTCTCAATGCGTGTTACCCATATGTACATGTACCGGTATGTGTATTTTTCCACTTGGATTGTAGGAGAGGATGTGCGGCCCTAAAGTTCCTTCCTCCCCTGCCCTGGAGGGCCTTTCTTTGGGAAATCCCCCACCTAGCGCTCGTTGGTTGGCTTTGGCTGATCATGAGGAGTGGGGGTCCAAAAGGCCTTTTAGCTAAGTGTATTTAAGTGTGCCTTGCCTCTGTCAGAAGAAGTCTGGTACCACATGGGGTAAGGAAAGGGTTCTTCCTCTTGGGGAGGGGACCATATGACACACCCTCACAACACTTTTTTGGTCCATTTTTGCTGTTTTGTTTTTGTACACCACATCACAAGTTTAGAAAAAAATAAATAAATGGATGCATTTGGGAATGAGACTGCTCGAGGCATGTTCAACTTTGAGGAGACTCGGGGTAAAACCAGAAGCTGTTGGTGGGATATTTTACAGTTGGCCTGGGAACACCTTGGAATCCACCAGTAAGAGATGAAATCCACTGATGTATAAAACAAAGTCTATGTCTATGCCTCCTCAGCAGCCCCAGAGGTATCAAGCAACTTGACATTGACGCTGAACAATTTGGTAATGATTTTTACATATTGAAGGACCTGTTGGGTGCTTCGGAAAGCTACGAAACCGTTAAGTAGGATTCCATGCAAAGGCAATTATAAAATTTTTATAAGACACAAATCACGTCCGTCATGCTTGGCTTCCTTCTCACCTGCCATTTATTCATGATATTTTATCAAGATTGATATCAGTTACATTAAAAGGATAAACTGTTCTTGGGCAGTGACGAGGATTGGTGTTTAATATTTAGCGGATTTAGAAATAATACACATTAAAGTGTACATTTTTAATATATCTGCAGGAGATGCAACGAGGCACAGGAAAAGAGTTGGAGTTCAAAATGTACTCTCATTGTCTCCAGCTGAACCGCTGGCAACTGGTGACTGAGAACTTGTTGACTGCCAAGGAAGTACATTGTCCTAGTTAAAGTGGACCTGAACTAAAAAAAAAAAGAAGATTTGCTATCCCATAGGGATCATCTAGAAATGCTAATTGTGCCAGAGCAGCACCCTGACAGATTTAGTCTTTGCCTTGAATTCCTCCTAAAAAATGTAATTTCACTCCCAGTGCTTTGAGCCTCATAGCTGTATATCTGCAATCCGAGATCGAAGGCACTGCTGCTTCTGACTGCTTGTCTCACGCTCCGCTATATCTCCGGGAGAAAATAAAACACTACACACCTAATCGCAGTCTTCGATCAGCTAACCAAAACCTCCTCATCATTCCCAAATACCGCTACAAAGCAAAGGGAGAACGAAGATTCGCAGTCCAAGGACCTCGACTATGGAACGCTCCTCCGACCCACGTCCGCATGGAAGAAAACCATCAGGCCTTCAGGAAAAAACTAAAGACCTTCCTTTTCTAAAAAGCTGACAACAGAGAACGCATCTAGCCCCTTGAGGCGATTCAGTTCGCATTTGCAGCGCTCTACAAATCATTCATTCATTCATTCATTCATGAATTCAGAGGTTTGGTGATGTCACTACTGTGCTGCTGACTGTTCTCCTTACAGGAGAGGATCTCCCTGCTGCATTCATTCTATGGTTCTGCTAATTCTCTTCTCCTGCTGCTTCTGGAATATTATTCTACCAGTCATCAAACCACCAATATAAAACAAAAAAGTGTAGCGCTATGCAAGTAGGTCACATGTATAAACATATGAAAATAGGTAAAAGTGTACCCAATAAATACACACCAACAAATGAATAAAAAACTATGTGAATAATAGTAAATAAAATAAAAAGTTCCAAATATGAATAGAATCAAAAGTCCCAAAAAAAGCTTTTAAATGTGTAGATCTTGACAGAAGTAAACATGAAGTGAAAAAGCACCACCACCAGTGAAATGGAGGCTTACCAGAGCGTTTGAACCCAGAGAAACGTACGTTCAATGGGTCAAACAGGCTTATGTGATGATAACGACCACTGGCAAAGCATGATCCTCTGGAGATTGTACCCAAACAACACGACCAACAATGGAGTGGTGGGGCTCATAAACACATCCCGTGTTGCACGGATATCCGATAGAGGTGGATAGAAAAGGAGAACAAAAAAGGGCACATAGCGTAATTCCGTAAATAATGAAACAATTTATTGAAAAGTGGAAAAACTCACATTTGAGTGGATAAAACAGCGCTTTGGTATATAAAAAGGCGGCAATGGAATCTTTTCCGATGCGTTTCGTCTGGAACGCACGCTAGTCCGCCATCTTGCCCCGAAACCGGAAGTGGGGTCAAACACATCTGGGAATCGATTCTCAACCATGGGGTCACATTATCTTTATATTTCTTGACGGCTGAAATGGAATGGTTCCCCAGACGATGTCCAAGGAGACGTAACGCGTCGGGAAGATGCCATTGCCGCCATTTTATATACCAAAGCGCTGTTTTATCTACTCAAATGTGAGTTTTTCCACTTTTCAATAAATTGTTTTATTATTTATGGAATTACGCTATGGGCCCTTTTTTGTTCTCCTTTTCTATCCACCTCTATCGGATATCCGTGCAACATGGGATGTGTTTATGAGCCCCACCACTCCATTGTTGGTCGTGTTGTTTGGGTACAATCTCCAGAGGATCAAGCTTTGCCAGTGGTCGTTATCATTGCATATGCCTGTTTGACCCATTTAACGTACGTTTCACTGGGTTCAAACGCTCTGGTAAGCCCCATTTCACTGGTGGTGGTGCTTTTTCACTTCATGTTTACTTCTATCAAGATCTACACATTTTAAAGCTTTTTTCAGACTTTTTATTCTATTCATATTTGAAACTTTTTATTTTATTTACTATTATTCACATAGTTTTTTATTCATTTGTTGGTGTGTATTTATTGGGTACACTTTTACCTATTTTCATCTGTTTATACATGTGACTTACTTGCATAGCGCTACACTTTTTTGTTTTATATTTCTTTGCATACACTTATTGCTGTGTTAGCTGCTTTTCTGTGTTCGAGGCAGCGCAGAATTATTTTGTACATTATTTTGGATCAAACCACCAATCATCTGGGACAACTCTGACATGGGGAAGCAAAGCCCTGCCTTTATCAAGATGTATGTGCAGCGCTACCCCCCCAATGGCCACTGATTTGTGTCAAAGGTTCTTTTCCCACTAGTGCAGCAGTAGCCAGGCAGCCTTTGGTTGCCTTTTCAAAAGTTTATTTCAAGTTATATTTGATGAGGTTCTGGGAGCTGTGGGACACTCCAGAACACTAATGCCCCGTACACACGGTCGGATTTTCCGACGGAAAATGATAGGACCTTGTTGTCGGAAATTCCGACCGTGTGTAGGCTCCATCACACATTTTCCATCGGATTTTCCGACACACAAAGTTTGAGAGCAGGCTATAAAATTTTCCGATAACAAAATCAGTTGTCGGAAATTCAGATCGTGTGTACACAAATCCGACGCACAAAGTGCCACGCATGCTCAGAATAAATAAAGAGATGAAAGCTATTGGCTACTGCCCCGTTTATAGTCCCGACGTACGTGTTTTACGCCACCGCGTTCAGAATGATCGGATTTTCCGACAACTTTGTGTGACCGTGTGTATGCAAGACAAGTTTGAGCCAACATCCGTCGGAAAAAATCCATGGATTTTGTTGTCGGAATGTCCGATCGTGTGTATGGGGCATAACAGGAACATTGAGGACACTCTCCCCTTGTAGCAGCTTCTTGACCTAGTTCCCTCAGTAGTAAGACATAAAGTGGACAGCACTGGGGCACTTGATCCAGGCCAGCCAAGCCTTATACTCTGTGCAGCACTGGTGAACAAACGCAACCACCACTGAGATCCTTCTCCCTTAGGTCTGTACACCATGTCCCCCAAGGCTTGAAATATGTCCTTCAGACTCCAGCAGGCAGAACTCCTCTGTGAAGCATTCAGGACAGATCCTCAGTGGCACCCATCTTTGGCTCCTAAAAGGCACAGCTGGGACCTCGATGAGCAGGCTGGACCTTCTTTAAGATGGGAACCTCTCCTCCAGGGAAAAGAAGAACCCCTTTTCTCTTGGTTTCCAAACTATTTATGCACTCTCCAACCACCATCTGGGCACACCACCCCATGAATTGGCTTTAGCTGCATAAATATTTAAGCTGCCTGTTTGGCTCTCCCACCTACTAGATTCTGGAAATCTCTAGAAAACTCAGGAAAACAATCAGACCTGCAGCCTGTAGAACCCAGAGAATCCCAAAGCATTCACACATGGCTCAGTAGATTACAGGAGGGCCAAAGCACAAAATTTGCCTTACCAGACCTACCATGTTTCCCCATAAATAAGCCCGGGTTTTACATTAATTTTGGCAACCAAAAACACAGTAGGGCTTATTTTCAGGATAGGGCTTACCATTTTATGTGCTGTCCTCTTTCCCCCTCTCCCTCCCTGCCTGTCAGTGTGAACATAGTAAAATTGGTTGCAAAATGCTAGAATCCTCACAAGGGTGTGTGTTTCTGTAATCTAATTGTGTTAAATACCTTCTCATAGTGCCGCTGGGCACTTCAGTGACCCACCTGAGCAGTCTCCCTGCTCCCAGCACTGCTGAGGGAGGGGTGGCTTGAGATCCCCGATGACAGCGCGCAGAAGAGGAGAGCAGTGAGGGATCACCTGAGCTCCACTCGGTGCTTCCATGGCCCGTCTGAGTGGTCTCTCCCACTCTAAACACTGCAGAGGGAGGGGGGCCCAAGATCCCCCGCTGATGGCTGGCCGAAGAGGAGAGCAGTGGCGGACCAGCTGAGCGGCGCTTCCATGGCCCTCCGGAGCTCTCTTCTCCGCTCTGAGCACTGCAGAGGGGGGTGGGCAAATCCCCCACTGACAGCTCGGGGGAGGGGAGGAGAGCAGCGCGAGATTATCTGAGTGCCAAGCCCCGCTATAACGAAGGTATTTGACTCAATTAGATTACAGAAACACACACCTTTTACATGATATAATACTGTAATAGAGAGGATTCTAGCAGTTTACAACCACTTTAAACTAGGGCTTATTTTCGAGGTAGGGCTTATATTGTAGCCCTCCCCGAGAATCACAGTAGGTCTTATTTTTGGGGTAGGTCTTACTTTTGGGGAAACCTCCTAGAAGCCTAACTAGGAGGGTGCTACATATGTAAACACATTGTTAGGCTTATCTTTAGTGTTAGCTGTAGGATTATTGTTAGCTCCAGATCCAGGATCGTTGAAAGGTGCTTAATGCCGCGTACACACGACCGGACTTTACGGCATACTTGGCCCGGCGGACCGGAGTACATCGGACAATTCGAACGTGTGTGGGCTCCAGCGGACTTTTTTCCCCCAAAAGTTCGACGGACCTAGAAATGAAACATGTTTCAATTCTTTCCGACGGACTCGAGTCCGGTCGAAAAGTCCGCTCGTCTGTATGCTAGTCCGACGGACAAAAACCGACGCTAGGGCAGCTATTGGCTACTGGCTATCAACTTCCTTGTTTTAGTCTGGTCGTATGTTATCACGTATGAATCCATCGGACTTTGGTTGATCGTGTGTAGGCAAGTCAGTTCATTTGGAAAGTCCGTCTTAAAGTCTGTCGAAAAGTCCACCGGACAAAGTCTGCCGTGAAGTCTGCTCGTGTGTACGCGGCATTAGAAACCCTAAGGAACCCATTGCACCGTTAGAAACCACAAAAAACACCTTAGATTTCACTTTCCCCATGAACCCTTCCCCAATTTTGGCAAAATTACAGTAAAATGGTCCCAAAGTAGGAACTTCCAATTTCGCTTATCCCTATTAGCAAAATATTCCCACAAACTGTCAGTCTATTACGTAAGTACTGACACCAACTGAGCTGGCACATAGCCGTGCCCATTTCTGAGTTACGATTCTCATTTATGGTCTCTGAAGCCACCTCCACATACTGTAGATCAGCCATTTGTGTATATGAAATATAAGGGGGAGGGGCATGCAGGTGCTGTCATGCCATTCTAGGGGCTGTTTACCATCTCATTCACTACGGTTTCATTGACTACATGTTTGCTTTAAGATGAACTGAGCTTGGAGACTGAAGAACAATGAAAACCACTTTTGAAGCTTCCAGTCTATGTTTCTGTGTTAGGAACACATTCTTAATCAAGTAGGTCATGGAAATTGCTACAGACCTGAACCCCAACTCAAACCCTCCAGCTCAGTTCAACATGGTCTATGGCCACTCCTAATGCAGCAGCTTAAAGACAATTGACCACATCTGACATTTGTGGCGGCAAAAGGCAAATGTACTGCCAACAAGCCGACATAACAAAGTCTTGATGGTTTCCTTATGTTGTCCTCTTTCCATTTGCTGAAATGCAACGAGCCAAGAAAAGAGATACACTAATTACATTTTATTTACAAGTTTGGCAACTCATGTTTTGTATTTATTGCTGTAAGTTTCACTTCTTAGAGTCGTTAAAAAGAAAGCCCAGTGGGCCACAAATCCCACCACAGAAAAAGCAGTCATATTAACCAGTTCCGGATCGCCCCATAGCAAATTTTCTGCTACAGGGCAGCCCTCCTATGGAGAATCACGTATATATACATATACATACGTATATATATATGCAACACTGAGCAGACTAGAACAATCTACTCCCTGTTGCCCTACAGCCTACATTAACTAGGAGCGTGCCACATTAAACATATTCACTTTCTCATATTTGCTCGGGGATGAGCTTTAATGACTTTTGCCCAAGGGCTTATTTAGATGGTTGAAAGAAAAAATCTGCTGCGCTTAAACAAGGGGATAACTAGAAAGCGGCTAACACAATATTGCTGGGTACAATAACAAAAAATGTGGGTGAAGGTGTAGCGCTAATAAATAATGATAAAAAAATATTGATAAAAAGCATATAACCTTAATCAATGACGCAAAAAATTGCAGTCCATCATGAGAATTCCAAAGGAAGGGTAGAAGAGAGGAGAACCGTCACAGACACCCAGCACAACTGACTCTTACCGCCAGTGTATAGGACATACACATTGAGCAAATGCAGACAAATTCACAACTTGTATTATTCGAATGGTCCACCAATAGAATCCTCTCTCATAGATCCACCAGAGACAGATAGCTGTTGTATAACGATCTCAGATGGGAGATGGACTCCACAGGAACAACTCAACAGGCATATAAAAGAGGATGAAAGAACAGACTCATTGCGCAGACATCCAAAATTTCGTCTATTTATTGCAAAAAAGAAAAATTTAAACTCACATTTCACCATTAAAAAACGAGCATGAGCCAAAAAGGAAAGCGCCCAGCGCTTCCTACCATCAAGATGGCGTCCACTCCTCTACACATGATACGTCACTCGTCCCTCATTCGCCCGACGTTTCGTCACAAACGTGCATCATCAGGGGTGTGGCTACAACGTGTGATGCTAAGTTACCGTATTTATCGGCATATAACACACACTTTTTTCCCCTGAAAATCAGGGGAAAATAGTGGGTGCGTGTTATAGACTGATCCCCCCCCCAATTTTGTGTGATCGGAGCGATCGCGGCGCCGACATACACAGCCGTGTGTAAATTCAAATATGGCCTTGAGACTGCAGGGACTGGGGTGCGTGTTATACGCCGGCGCGTGTTATACGCCGATAAATACGGTATATAGAGAGTGGGCTCGAGTGCCAGGCCGGATATATTACATGCGTTCCAATGGGCGGAAATATTCTTCTCCCAGCCCATGAACCGCACTATAGCCAATTGCATGTGATCCACAGGGCGGAAGTGACGATCTCCCGACCTACGAACCACCCTCCAGAAGGTCTGCATGTCATCCACCAGACGCAAGTAACGAACTCCCATCCAATAAGAGACATCGCACCAGGACTGTAAGCAAAGGAGAAAAAGAAACAAAAAAAAAAAGAAGAAACTTTTATGAACCTAAAACTCAGGTTCAATAAATAAAACCAGAAAAAACAGAAAAAATGTGTGTAGAAAAATACTGTAAAAGAAAAATCCTTATCTGTATTATGCGTTCAGGTCAAGAGGAGTAAACACTTCTCCGAAACCGGAACGCAACCAACATACGAATGGTATTTAGAAAGAACTCATAAAGCCCTCACAATATTCCAAATAAAAATTTAGAATCTGCAAATATTTCAAATAATATATAAAAATTTTTTTTAATAAAATAAACAAAAAATTGTTAACATGGGAAAGTGGGATTATAAGTGCGTAAAGATATTAAGGAGTGGCGGCCCCTTGTGGCAATAAAACGATATATAGGCACAATATATAGATCATAAAATACAAGAATTTACCAAAAAAAAATTGAATAATTGAAAATGAAAAAATTTAAATAAAAATAAAAATGAATAAAAAAAAAATAAAAAATAAATAAAAGATAAAAAATGAAAAATAAAAATAAAAAGTAAAAATAAAAAATAAACAGGAATACATATAGCAAAAAAAAGGGGGGGGGGGGGGAGAGGAAGGGGGGGGGAGAGGAAGGAAAAAAGGGGGTGGAAAAAAAAAGAAAAAAAAATATATAGACGACATCCTCCTCCTATGGGATGAAAGTTTGGAAACCCTTAATGATTTTATTATTGGTCTAAATAATAATGATAGGGGTATCATTTTGTCCCAGGAAGCCAGCAGTGTAGAGATACACTTCCCTGATCTTAATATCAGAGTAAGTGAAGGATGGATTATAACATCAACCAATTTTAAAGAAACCGACCGCAATGGCTTCATTCACACCAAGAGCTGTCATCATAAGGCTTGGTTGGAATCGATTCCCAAGAGTCAATTCTTGAGGTTGAGGCGGAACTGTACCAATCTGGATGATTCTGACAGGGAAGCCTCTATCCTCAGGGGACGGTTCCTTGAGAAGGGCTATACTATGAGCCAACTTGATGTTGCATTCAACCTGGCCCGAACGAAGGTTAGGGATGATTTGCTGGTGGCTAGGCCAAAGGTACAGGATGATTCTTATAAATTCTCCTTTGTTACTGGCTATTCCAACCAGCATCATGAAATTAAAAAAATCTTGCTAAGACAGTGGAAGGTTTTACGAGGTGATTGGATCTTGAGTTCTATTCTACCGGAACGACCACAGGTCGTTTACCGGGGAGTTCCCCCGTTGAAGCTGCAGGTGGCTCCGAATATAATCGATCCCCCAAGGAAGGTCTCTTTTTTTCAAAGTATGGGTGGTTTTTATCCATGCAGGAGATGTCCCATCTGCAAGCTGAATACTAATGGGAGCAGGAGAACTGATTCTTTCCAATCAACTTCCACTCAAGAGGTTTTTGCTATAAAACCGTTTATCACGTGCACCACGAAATATGTGGTTTAGGTGATTAGGTGTCCATGTGTTAGGCAATATATTGGATGGACAAAGCGCATGCTCCATGTCAGACTCAGTGAGCATGTGGCTAATATTAGACGTGGCTTTCCAAAACATAGCCTCTCCAAACATTATGCTTTGAAGCATGATTGCAACCAGGAGGGTACCAGTTTTCTGGGTATAGATACATTTTGTGGGCATTGGAGAGGTAGTCATATGGTCAGGGAAGTCTCAAGTCTAGAGACGAAGTGGATCTACCAGGCTCAGACATATTCTCCTTATGGAATGAATGTCAAGTGGGACGTGAACGCTTTCATCAACAGTGCCTAGATATTTATCTGTTGCGTGTTGATGTGCATTCTCGTCCTTTGGATTTTCATCATAGGGTGCTCACTGTTATTGTTTTTTTCTTTTCCTTTTTTTTCCTTTTTTTTTTTTTCCTTTTTCCTTTTATTTCCACCCCCTTTTTTCCTTCCTCCCCCCTCTCCCCCCCCCTTTTTTTGCTATATGTATTCCTGTTTATTTTTTATTTTTTATTTTTATTTTTATTTTTCATTTTTTATCTTTTATTTTTTCATTTTTATTTTAATTTTATTTTTATTCATTTTTATTTTCACTTTCATTTTTTAATTGATTATTTGAAATATTTGCAGATTCTAAATTTTTATTTGGAATATTGTGAGGGCTTTATGAGCTCTTTCTAAATACCATTCATATGTTGGTTGCGTTCCGGTTTCAGAGAAGTGTTTACTCCTCTTGACCTGAACGCATAATGCAGATAAAGATTTTTCTTTTACAGTATTTTTCTACACACATTTTTTCCGTTTTTTCTGGTTTTTATTTAATGAACCTGAGTGTCATAACTATCGTTTTAGGTTCATAAAGGTTTCTTCTTTTTTTTTTGTTTCTTTTTGTCCTTTGCTTACAGTCCTGGTGCGATGTCTCTTATTGGACGGGAGTTTGTTACTTGCGTCTGGTGGATGACATGCAGACCTTCTGGAGGGTGGTTCATAGGTCGGGAGATCGTCGCTTCCGCCCTGTGGATCACATGCAGTTGGCTATAGTGCGGTTCATGGGCTGGGAGATGATTACTTCCGCCCGTTGGAACGCATGTAATATCCGGCCTGGCACTCGAGCCCACTCTCTGTATAACTTAGCGTCACACATTGTAGCCATGCCCCTGATGATGCACGCTTGTGGCGAAACGTCGGGCGAATGAGGGACGAGTGACGTATCGTGTGTAGACGAGTGGCCGCCGTGTTGATGGTAGGAAGCGCTGGACGCTTTCCTTTTTGGCTCATGCTCGTTTTTTAATGGTGAAATGTGAGTTTAAATTTTTATTTTTTGCAATAAATAGTCGAAATTTTGGATGTCTGCGCAATGAGTCTGTTCTTTCATCCTCTTCTATATGCCTGTTGAGTTGTTCCTGTGGAGTCCATCTCCCAGCTGAGATTGTTATTCAACAGCTATCTGTCTCTGGTGGATCTATGAGAGAGGATTCTATTGGTGGACCATTCGAATAATACAAGTTGTGAATTTGTCTGCATTTGCTCAATGTGTATGTCCTATACACTGGCGGTAAGAGTCAGTTGTGCTGGGTGTCGGTGACGGTTCTCCTGTCTTCTACCCTTCCTTTGGATTTCTCATGATGGACTGCAATTTTTTGCGTCATTGATTATGTTTATATGCTTTTTATCAATATTTTTTCATCATTATTTATTAGCGCTACACCTTTACCCACACTTATTTAGATGGGTATCCAGCTTTTTTTAGTGATTTGTTTGACAAACTTCAGAATTTCATAATATTGAACCGCCTTTCAACCTGCAGATGACATCCTTCTTAGCGTTCCCAGATGTTTTGGTGATCCAATTGACTTGTGCCAAGAGAAAAGCAATTCTCCAATTGACTTGTACCAAGAGAAAAGCAATTCTAACACCAACATATCTGTTCATATCCTGTTTCCCCGAAAATAAGACCTAGCGTGATTGTCAGTAATGGCTGCAATATAAGCCCTACCCCCCAAATAAGCCCTACCCTGTTTCCCCAAAAATAAGCCCTACCCTGAAAATAAGACCTACAAGGTCTTTAACTAGGGCTTATTTGGGGGGTAGGGCTTATATGGCAGCCATCACCGACAATCACGCTAGGTCTTATTTTCGGGGAAACAGGGTAGATATATTGTCATTTACTGATCATTATCCAAAAAACGATGCGTATATCGGCCATGCTGTTAGCTAAGGAAGGGATCTCCAGGCTCAGGTGCAGACCACTAGTGAACACCCAACCAGGGACTGAATTCACTCCATCTACAAAGGAAAAATCAATGTCTGTGTGTAACTTCCTTTTGAAGTAAAGCTTTGGCCAAGCAAATTAATGTTTACATATTATTAAAAAGCCCTAAATGAGCTGTGACACAAGCTATTACAGACCTCTCTAGCTTTCGGCACTTAGGAGAATTTCATCCTCAAAATGCACAATAGAAGCAGCTGTGTCATTCAAGTCTAGTCTCAGCACTTTGCTCTCTACCCTTCTCTGGGTGGGTTTACAGTACATTATATAGTGGAAGGCTGGAAGACTGAAACATTTCTGATGGGAGGTGGGAGCAGGGTGAGCTGTGCTGCTGACTCCCTGCTGGGAGAGGAAGCAGGGTGAGCTGTGCTGCTGACTCCCTGCTGGGAGAGGAAGCAGGGGGAGCTGAGCTGCTGAGTCATTGCTGAAAGGAGATTAGGGAGAGCAGAGCTGCTGAGTTCCTGCTGGTAGAGGGAGCAAGGTGAGCTGAGCTACTAAGTCAATGCTGGGAGAGGGAGCAAAGTGAGCTGAGCTTAGGGTTGCCACCTGTTCAGGATTCCCCCGGACAGTTCGGGTTTGGAAACTTGCGTCCGGATTTCAGACTGCCTGAGACCCGGACACATTATTCAGACCGGACTAAGTCTCCCCCCTCCCCTCTTCTCTGTCCTACCTCTAAGTTAGTACGCTAAGGTAAATCAGGGTTCTCAGAGCACTCATTACATCAAAGCTCCCCTTTACACCAGAGGCCACAGTGCTCCCCTTTACATCAGAGTCCTCTCCGTACACCAGAGCATCCCTTATGTTAGAGTCCCCCGAGTTCTCCCTTACATCAGAGTCTGCAGAGTCCCCCCTTACAGTAAAAAGGAACTCTGCGAGTTCAGATGTAAAAGGGGAGCTCTGCAGATTCAGATGTAAAAGGGGCACTCTGTGGACTCTGATGTAAAAGGGGAACTCTGTGGACTCGGATGTAAAGGGGGACTCTTGTGATTAACTTCATATGATTAGAAATATTATTTAAACATCTATGTATTGTTTATCTATGCATACTATGAAAAAAAAAAAGCTGGGCGACACCGAAGTGTTTGGGTTTGACTTGAAGAAAAGGTGGCAACCCTAGCTGAGCTGCCAAGTCAATGCTGGGAGAGGGAGCAAGTTGAGCTGAGCTGCTGCATCACTATTGAGAGGGGTAGCAAGGGGAGCTAAGCTATTGAAATAAAAGTTATTCTGTTGTAGATTTTGAAGATGAATTACCCCACAGTGGCTGCAACTACAGAAGTCAGTAAGAGCTTGTTTTAAAGCTCAAATATGTGAATATTTGAATGTCCATGGTCTGGCCACAGTTCTACCTTAAGTCTGGTAAAGTGGCTGAAGTCATTGCTATATAGCAGTAAGGTGTGTTATCATAGTATCGAAATAAACACAGACAGCCCTGCAACTTTGCAGCAGTTTAATTTCCTATGATCTATTATTATTATTATAGATTATTTCCATAGCAATAAGATATTATACTAGAAGTGAATACATGTTCATTTTTTCTCAACTATTACAAGAAATAAAAATATGATCTTAAAAGTTATATTGAGACATACTGTAGAGATGTCGGCCCTCATTATGTGTCTCTCTTATAAATAAATGTAATTTGTTTCATCCCTTTATGGGAAAAGTCAGAAAATGGCAAAGAGACAATTAAAACAGAGCTCCGGCCAAATAGCTAAATCCGCAGACAAGATGCATCGATGTGAGCCGGTTTACCTGCCAAATATTTGTATTTTGTTCAGCATCTCTTGCGATTTACACATCCCCTGCCATACTATAAATCATACTTTTAATAAATTAGAATGCAGTCATAGTTGGACTAAAGGATGGAATATTATAATATATCTGGTGCTCCACTTTAAACAACTTTCCTAGGGATCAGATGAATCAATTCAAGGGGGTTTCTTAGGAATCGGATGAATCAATTCAAGGGGATTTCTTAGGGATCAGATAAAATCAATTCAAAGCAGATCGACCCCCTAGTAGGGATAACAGAATATCAGACATTCTGTTTCACTGAAAGGAAGGACCCCATTATTCTCTCTGCTTAGTGAATCAAATGTCCAAGGGCTGCTTACCACCTCACTATTTTTTATTTTTTGCAAAGCGTACAATAAACAGGAGGATCATGTTCCAATGGAACTCAGGGTTCCAACCTAGATGACTTTTGGGCCCTAGTTGAACTCAGGGTCCTAAAACCTGGATGATCTATGGGCCTTAATGGAACTCAGGGTCCCAACCCCCCATGACCTTGGGCCCTGGTTGAACTCAGGGTCATAACCCTGTGGACAACCTCTGGGCCCTGGTCGAAGTCAAGTTCCCAACCCCCTGGACAACATCTGGGCTTTGAGGGAACATAGGGTGCCAAATCCCTGAATGACCTTTGAGCGGTGGTGGAATTTAGGTCCTAACCCCCTGAATGACTTCTGGGCCCGGTGGAATCTCCCGCAAATGCTTGAGGAGTAATAATCACTGCCTGTGATGTAATTGAACCGACAAGAAAGTAATGTACACAGAGGGGATAGACATTTCAGCTTCATAACCCCTTGTAGCGTTAAAAGCGATAAGGCAAAAAAATTAAAGCAGAGATCACCCAGAAGTTGGGAAACCTTATTGTAAGCTGGAAAGCTTTTGGTTGGACAAACAACATTGTTTGCAAAGTGTACAATGACACCAAAACAGGAGGACCATGTTCCAACATAACTCAGGGTCCCAACCACCTAGATAACCTCTGGGCCCTGGTGGAAGTCAGTCTCCCAACCCCCTATAGGACCTCTGGGGTCTGGGGAAACTCAGTGTCCCAACACCTTGGATGACCTCTGGACCCTGGGAGAACACAGGATCCCAACCCTCTGGATGACCTCTGGACCCTACGGACCTCTGGACCCTGGGGTTTGTGGGATAAGAATCACTGCCTGTGATCTAATTGACAGATACTAAATAAATTGTAGCGCTAAAACACACATGTGCAATATGAAGAGAGTGTCTCTGTAAACATAAACATAGTGTCCCAATAGTGACGTATTGTCAAAGCAAAAATAGTCCACAGTGAATGAGTATAATCAGTGTGACGGTTCTTTCTGCTTCCCAACTGTCAGCTCAGATGTCATCAAACTTAACGAATAGATGGGATACGCTTACCGGAAATGTTGGATTCTACTGCCATGAGCATAGAATCAATCGGGCTTTGTGCCACCAAGGGCAGATATGTGGAGTGATGGAGGCAAGGTAGAGCCACTGCAGGGCCAAGATGTCACCTCTAGATCCACAGGAACAAGGCAGGATTGGTTCCAAAGTAGAAGTTGTTTCTCAGTTCCCGGAAGTATGTGGAAAGAAAGAGGGATGCTTCCACATAGTGTAACTCAGGGTATTTTATTACTAAAAAAACCACAATACATAAAAAGTGATCACGAATAAAAAGGCAGTGTACAGGGTATATAAAAGCCGCCCTACGCGTTTCGATCCAACGACCTTCAACAGGGGGCATGTAGGACCCTCATGACACTGCCCAAATTTATAAAATAAAGTGTACAATCAAAGATAATGCAAGACCAATAGGCTGTGAACATATGAACAACAATGAATCTTATTGGACAAGGAGAGCGTCCCCCATTGGAGTATGATGCACCCTCTCCTCATTTGACAGGTAGTATGCACAGAGCATAGGCATTTTAACTTCACAACCCCTTGCAATGTTAAAAGTGGTAAGCCCTTTGAATCAAACCAGAGATCACCTAGGGATTGGGAGAGCTGGATCCTTTTTAGATGCCTTATAGTAAGCTGGTAAGCTTCCTTTTGAACTTCTTAACAAGTCTGAGTAGCCAGCAAGGTATACTGACACTTTGCTGTGATCCACGGCTTGAAATGGACCATCCAGATCTACCACATATGGAACTACTCATGCCTACCGTAGCTAGAAGAACATTGTGGTTATTTACAGAGACACATTGCATCCGTCAAAGAGTAGCACACATTTGGCTGTTTGCCGGCAGTTGAATATCCAATTTTGGAGTCATACAATGCGCCAGCTGAGTCCCATACTATTCAGTATTTTTTTTTCCAGTATAGCTACACCATTATATTACCTTATGTGCACAGCGCGGATTCCAGGATTTATTAGCTTACCAAGGCTCACTATGTTTCTTGTGTGCATTCAAATAATTGACCTGTGTGTTCTGTGCCCTGTGTATTCTATGTGTAATAGCTTTGTGTAAACTCTCTGCTGTGCCACACACTACAATTACAATTTGCACCAAAAATTGAATTCTTTGAGGCATATTACGAGGGCTGTACCAAAAGTAATGAAAAAGTGGGCATAAGGTTTGTATTACCTTACATAGGTCATTCAAATTTCATATGTTGGTTAAGTAAAGCCGGCCATAGACGGTTTGAATCTTGGCCAGTTCAGCAGGGACCAGCTGAGATTCGAACTGTGTATGGGCAGGATGGTTGTACCCAAGATGATCGATCAATCAACTTGGGTACAACCAGCCTGTCGGATTTTTCATGCGATTATTGGCAGCAGGTAGCAATAATCACTGTGCGTTCGCCTGGCCAAAGATGGTTTCCCCGCCCCCCCACAAAGACACAATAGTTCCGTGGGAGGGATTCCCTCATCAACACTGACTGTGTCGATGGGGGAATCAAACGATTTTCTTTCCTGCAATCTATGGCTGGGTTAACTCTTCCCCTATAGTAACTCTTCTTCTTTTTCATTGCAGGTAAATAATGGATTCCAAGCAGACGCAATGTGCTGCCTTTAAATTTATGACAAAGGAGGGGGTCCAGGCTGTCCGACATCCACAGAAGGCTACCAAATGTTTACAGAGATTACGCCATTGACAAGAGCAATGCCCTATTGATGGCCCCTGTCAATGGTGTCATCTCTGTAAACATTCTGTAGCCTTCTGCGGATGTCGCACAGCCTGCACCCCTCCTTCATCAACAACTCATGGGGTTGATTTACTAAAGGCAAATAGACTGTGCACTCTGCAAGTGCAGTTGCTCCAGAGCTTAGTAAATGAGGTAAAGCTTCACTTTGCAAAGAATACCCAATCACATGCAAGGGAAATAAAAAAAAACAGCATTTTTACTTGCACATGATTGGATGATGGAAGTCAGCAGAGCTTCATTTACTAAGCTCTGGAGCAACTGCACTTTGCAAAGTGCCCAGTCTATTTGCCTTTAGTAAATCAACCCTATTGACAACATGTTGCTTCTACTTGGAATCCATTAGAGAAGACGTAAGCCTTGTACACACGATCGGATTTTCCGACGGGAAATGTGTGATGACAGACTGTTGGTGGAAAATCAGACCATTTGTACGCTCCATCGGACAATTGTCGGATTTTCCGCAGACAAATGTTGGACGGCAGGTTTTAAAATTTTCCACGGACAAATGTCTGTTGTCGGATTTTCCGAGCGTGTGTACACAAGTCCGTCGGACAAAAGTCCAAAGTACAAACACGCATGCTCGGAAGCAAGGAGGAGCCGGAAGCGGTCGGTCTTGTAAACTAGCGTTCATAATGGAGAATTAACATTCGTGACGTGGTAAATTATGAAATCTGGAAATGCAGTGCGAAATTCTCTTCTTCTTTAATGGGATAATAATGAAGCTGCTTTGCTGGTGATACTGATGGAGTTTATTGCAAACAAATTTTCAAAGGCTTTTTTTCTCTAGTGATATCAAGAATAATATTATTAGGATTTTTTTTGGGCAAGTTACCACAACACCATTATCCCGTAGCTTTTAGGATTAAAGATACATCGATGTTGGTGCCCCTTGTTATTTTTACATTGTATTTTTTTTAAATGTAACTGCTGACTCCCGAACTGTAATTTGAAGTAAAACACATAGCCAAGTATTTTTTATTGTGCATTAAAAAAAGAAAACAAATAAAATTAGACATGTTAACTGCCAATAGAACTTAACCAAAAAGTGCATTCTATGCATCCAAAAATATAGAAAATATACCAAATCAAATCATTATTATTCAACCAAAAAAATAATGTCAAAGGAATAACTCCAAGGCCAATAATAAATAACACGTTATCTCCTCCGATTCCGCAACATGGCTGGTTGACAAACGGCCATTCAGAAATGAACTGAAAAGTGCAAAATAAAAAGTGCGAAATGAAAAGCGCAAATCAACACTCACCAAACTTCTACTAACAGGAAATTAGCAGAAGGAGCCCAAAGGGTGGCGCTAAAGAGCTGAACAAACACGTAGTACGTCTAGTACGTCACTATGTTCATAATTGTTGGCCAACAATTGTGTGGCCGCGTGTATGCACAGACAAGTTTGGGCCAAACGCCCTTCGGACAAAAGTCCACGGTTTTGTTGGCCGACAATCCGATCGTGTGTACGAGGCTTTACTCTAGAGGAAGAGTTACTGTACCAACATGTGAAACAACCTATGTAAGGTAATTCATTAAAAAGTTATGCCCGTGTTTGCATTGGTTTTGATACAACCCTTGTAATATGCCTCAAAACATTGAATTTTGGATGCAAATGGCAATTGTAGTTTGTGACACAGCAGAGAGTTTACACAAAGCTATCGCACGAAAACCTTTACATTAAAGGACGGAGCGTTAGAAAAATACCAACAGAGACAACATGTTGAGTAGAAAAATAATGACCACAACAAGACAGCGACAGAAAGGTTGGACAGATGAACTTTTGGCAGCTGATTCTGTGATTTATTTCTCCATATGTTTTCCTCTCAATGGAAAGGCCACTTAAAACCTAAAGTATGCATCAGATACTGTCATCAGTGTTCATTTAAAAAAGAAATCAGTGTAATTTTAAAAACAATTATACATTTTGTTTTCTAATTTGTGCTGTTTAAAGGGACTGTAAAGGTTCACATTTTTTAAAAATAAAAATAACAAACATGGTATGCTTACCTGCTCTGTGCAAGGGTTTTGCACAAAGCAGACCCGATCCTCTTCTTCTCGTGTGCCCCGTCGACGCTTCTGGCTCCTCCCCTTCATCGGGTGCCCCCACGGAGAGCCGCTTTCTATGAGGGCACACGCGCGGGCGCTTTCCCAAGTCCCACTGCTGCGTCCATTGACACAGACAGCGGGACTTGGCCCCACCCCAGCGCTTCTGTGTCACTGGATTTGATTGACAGCAGCGGGAGCCAATGGCTCCCGCTGCTGTCAATCTACCCAGTGAGGACAGAGACAGTGACTGGAGGCGCTGGGCTCGTGCTAGATGTTCTATTACCAAGACAAAAAGTAGAGGGGAGATGGGGCATCCTTGGCGGGTAACGTTAGAGATGTGAAACGGAGTAGATGAACTGCCATTGACTAAAACGGAAGCTGAGGGTCGGGAGTACAATGCCATAACCTTGGACACAAAAGCGGGACCAAGGCCTATCTGTTCTAGGGAAAGGCGTAAGAATTGCCCGGTCAAATGCCTTTTCTGCGTCAAAAGACAAAAGGCATGCCTTCAGGTTATGTAACTGAATGTAGGAAATAAGGTGGATAGTTTTAGTGGTGTTGACCCTGGCCTCCCGGCCAGGGACGAACCCCACCTGGTCCCTGTGAACAACCGCAGGTAGTAGAGGGGAGAAGCAGTTTCCTAGGACTTTTGCAAAAAGCTTAACGTCCAGGTTAAGAAGGGAAATCGGTCAGTAACTACTGCATTGAGAGGGGTCTTTGCCCAGTTTGGGTATGACGGAAATGTTGGCGGATAGGAGGTCTTTAGAGTGGAGATGGGAGTCGTCTATGTGATTGAACGCTGTGACTAATAGTGGGGCAAGGGACTGGGCGAGTGATTTGTAGAACCTAGGGGAGAACCCGTCCTGACCTGGGCATTTACCCGATTTCAGTCCCTTGACAGCAGACAAAAATTCAGACACTGTTAAAGGGTTGTCTAGGTCTGCGGACTCATTGGGGTCTATTTGTGGTAGAGCTGTTTCTGAGATGTAGCCTCGCATGTTGGAAAGGTGTGGGTCTCCCTCAGGTATTTGTCTAGTCTGTCCTTTTCTTCTAATTTTAATTATGTGGCCAAGTATCTTGTTAAACTCTGTTCCGCAAAAAAGTTTTATCCCTATTGTGGGGTCACCAATGCGGTATTTGTAAATTGAAATCATATCCCCTCTCAATCGTCTCTTCTCCAGAGAGAATAAGTTCAGTGCTCGCAACCTTTCCTCATAACTAATATCCTCCAGACCCTTTATTAGCTTTGTTGCCCTTCTTTGTACTCGCTCCATTTCCAGTAGACATGTGTGCCGTCAATAAATTTGTTTCGTTTCTTTCCGTTTCGTATTAGCCATTAATTTGTATTTCGTCATTCATGTCCGGAATTCAATTTGGATTTGTACGAAATACGAATTTTCGTTAACTTTTCGTAGCACTCATTATGCTCATTATAAGGGGCTCCCACCATCCCTGTGCTGTGCTGACTTCCTGGGGTTTACCCCTGCTGTGCTCATATTAAAAAACGTAATTTTCCCAACCCTCACTCAACAGCAGAAGAAAACCTCTGATTGGTCAACAAAACACCAGTCACGTTTCCGTTGTAACGGAATTTGGATCCAAAATTCGTCAACGAAATTTCGTATTTCCTATACAATTCGGAAGCATAGAAATTTGTAAATCAGAACTGGACAGCATACTCTAGGTGCGGCCAGACCAGAGACTTGTAGAGTGAGAGAATTATCGTTTTATCTCTGGAATTTTATATTTTTCTACATTGAACCTCATTTGCCATGTAGTTGCCCACCCAATTAATTTGTTCAGATCTTTTTGCAAGGTTTCCACATCCTGCGGAGAAGTTATTGCCCTGCTTAGCTTAGTATGGTCCGCAAATATAGAGATTGAACTGTTTACCCCATCCTCCAGGTCACTTATGAACAAATTAAATAGGATTGGTCCCAGCACAGAACCCTGGGGGACCCCACTACCCACCCCTGACCATTCCGAGTACTCCCCATTTATCACCACCCTCTGAACTCTCCCTTGTAGCCAGTTTTCAATCCATGTACTCACCCTATGGTCCATGCCAACGGACCTTATTTTGTACAGTAAACGTTTATGGGGAACTGTGTCAAAAGCTTTTGCAAAATCCAGATATACCACGTCTACGGGCCTTCATTTATCTAGATGGCAACTCACCTCCTCATAAAGGGTTAATAGATTGGTTTGGCAAGAACGATTCTTCATGAATCCATGCTGATTACTGCTAATGATATCATTCCTATTACTAAAATCTTGTATATAGTCCCTTATCATCCCCTCCAAGAGTTTACATACTATTGATGTTAGGCTAACTGGTCTGTAATTCCCAGGGATGTATTTTGGGCCCTTTTTAAATATTGGTGCTACATTGGCTTTTCTCCAATCAGCTGGTACCATCCCAGTCAGTAGACTGTCAGTAAAACTTAGAAACAATGGTCTGGCAATGTATATATTTTTTAAATCAAAAGGTTTTTATTGCTCAAGAAGCAAACATTAGAATCATACATGAATCGCAGTACACTTTGTTTTGTCATTAAATAATCTGTCACACAACCATTGGTTACATCTTACAGTCTACATACAACTGTTAATTAGCATACCTTGTTGGATTTTTCGTTTGGTAGTGCTTTTCAAACCCCTACCAGTATGGCGATAACTCCAGCATCCCCGTCCCTGCCCTGACATGCATTCAAATATCCACCAAGGTGTGTCCCCAGGTACCTTTTACATCTATAAACCTCTCAGCAGTCTCATCTGTAACAGTTCCTTAGGGCTCATACCTGGCTTATCAAGCTATGCATCCCATAATCTGTCAAATTTCCCAGGATTTCCCCTATGCTGATTTATGTATTTTTCCATGATAAGAGTGTTACCCATGTGTTGAATCCATGTTTTAACCGTCGGTGGCGTGGCAGATTTCCAGCTAATAAGTATTGTTTTCCTAGCTTGAAAGAGTGCTCTGGCCAAAGCCATCCTTGTCACCTCCTCCGGGATTACCCCTTCCAGTACCCCCAAAAGACATCCTAGTGGATCAAGAGGGACATTGGTTCGAAACACCTGATTAAGTGTAGCTAGAACCCCCGTCCAATATCTATGGAGTTTGGGGCAACACCAGAGGAGATGAATTAGGTCACCAGGCACTGCTTTACATTTGCCACACAGCGGGTCTGGTATTTTGCCCATTTTGTGAAGTTTTACTGGGGTATAGTGCACTCTTAATAGGATATATAGTTGGGATACCTTTTGTAATACGTTCAGCGAGCAGGTGTTAACTGCCTGAAGGGCCCCTTCCCAATGCTCCCCTGTAATGGGGCCTAAGTCTTCATCCCACTGTGTCGCTGCCTTCATAGGGTGCCCTTCCAGAAATACTGAGTAAAGCATAGGGTAACATTGAGATATTATACCCTTTGTTTCCGATGCATTTTGCAGTATGTGGAAGACAGGTGTGGGGGACTGTACCCAGTCCACTGCGTCGCCCTGCGCCTTGACAGCGTGCTTTAGTTGTAGGTAGTAAAACATCATGTTAGAGGGTAATGCATATTTAGATTGTAGTAAGAAAAAGACTGCGCCGGAAAATAAAAACCCTAAAAGTAAGCTGCAACACAAAGTAAAATACACACAAATACAAATGAAAAACAAAATATGGTTGCGCAAACCATATTTTGTTTTTCATTTTTAGATTGTAGGTCTGTGATGGAGAGCAGTCCCCCATTATGGAAGACATGTCTTAAATGGGTTATTCCCATGGGGCGCCACCTTGCTCACTGTTGGATTTTGGCCAGTTCTTCAAATGTTTTATTCCCCCAGAGTGGACTGTAAGCTGTATACCGCGTTACTTGTTGTAGTAGTTTAGCCTTGCTCCACACCTTCTGAAGGAGTGTGTAAGTGGGCATTTGTTTGTTAGGCCGTTGAAACAGCTGAGCATCTAGGCCCTCAGGTATCGACTCCGCCCCTGTGCCAACCAGCATTAGTTTAGCTGACGAGCTTACAGGTGCAGGAGCCATAGCTCCTATCAGGTGCAGCAGCTGTGCAGCCAAGTAGTATATCCAAGGGTTGGGGAGTGCGAGACCACCCCCCTCCTTCGGATATTGCAGCTGCTCCAGTTTAATCCTTCGGAGTTTGTTATGCCATAACAATAACCTGAATAGGGAGTTGACCACTTTAAACATTTTCAGTGGAATAACCACCGGCGTGTTGTGTAGCATGTACAAGAACTGAGGCATTAAGATCATCTTAACAAGGTTTGTCTTCCCTGCCAGTGACATTTTGAGTCTGTTCCATATATTTATTTTTTCTCTAAAGCGAGTCAATAGGAGGTATACATTTAGCTTCCAATACTCAGTCAGTTTGGGGGAGATATAAATGCCTAAGTATTTAAAGGAAGTCACTTTAGGGACAGGACAAGGAAGCTCTGCATTCAGCCCAGGGGTCTCATCCAAGGACATCGGTGCAGATTTGGACCAGTTAATGGTAAGGCCTGAATAGTGCCCAAAGTCAGTGATAAGGGACATAGAGTCTTCTAAGGTTGGTCACAGTGGACTTTCGTGGCATGAAACCTGCCTGGTCTGGGTGGATGATAGACAGAATAACCTTGTTAACCCTCATGGCCAGAACCTTGGCTAGTATTTTTACGTCACTTTGAAGCAACGAGATGGGTCTGAAAGAACTCGGATCTACCGGGTCCTTTCCAGGTTTCAGTAGTAATATAATGTTTGCCCTTGTCATAGTTATAGGTAGCTGCCCTGATTTAAAGGAGTAGTTAAAGACTTTGAGTAATTTGGGTAGAATTATCTCTCCGTATTGAGTGTAAACTTCCATGGGGATCCCGTCATCCCCTGGCACTTTACAAGTCGGAAAGGAGGCCGCAGCCTCTTTCAGCTCATCCAACGTAAATGGAGCTTCAAGCTCCATGCTCGCTCGACGATTCAGAGCCGGCAAGGACACAGTGTCTATATAACCCTGCAGTGCCTCGTCAGTGTAGTCACAAGGTTTGTACAAATCTGCATAGAAGGAAGCTAGTTCAGTGATTATTAGCTCAGTGTGATTCGCCATTCGCCCTGTGGAGCAGTGAATGGCTCCTATAGCTGGGGATGATTGTTGGGACCTGGCAATTCTAGCCAGCAAGTGGCCAGTCCCCCCCCCCCCCCTCCTCATAGAAGGCCTGTTTGGTAAAGAATCGTTTATGCTCTGCAGCAGAGGATCTCAAACAGTCAAGGGAATCCTGGCCAGATATCCATGCCTCCCTCACAGAGTTGGAGGGATCCATGACATAGGAGCACTCAAGCTGTCGCACCTGGTCTTCAACCTGCTCCAGGAGGGCTGAGGAATTATGTTTTATGGCCGCAATTTCTGAATGTACCCCTAGGGCATGCCTTAAACGCATCCCATTTCCGTGTAGCATCTGTGTGTAATCGGTTATTATAAAAGTATTGTCCTATTTGTTTCACCAACCTCTCATGGGAAGTGAAACGTTTTAGCCAAAAGGCATTTAATTTCCAAGGGGCTCCAGGTAGGGAGGCAGCTGGATGGGTGGTTAAGTGTGCTGCCAGTGGGGAGTGATCTGATACTCCCCTGGGAAAGTACTCCACTTTGGTGACAATGTTAAGGAAATGTGAGGACCCTACTTAAAGGTCGATGCGAGAGAGCGAGCCATGTGTTTTAGAGAAACAGGAGAATTTATTTGGTTTTTGGGTTTTTTAGATCTCCATACATCTGTCCAGCCCACCTCCTGCAACATCTGGCTCAAAATAGTGCCCCTTCCACCTAAGGGAGGTTGGGCTGGAGGATGCCTATCTAGTCTGGGATCAAGGTATCCGTTAAAGTCTCCCATGATCATGGTGGAGACATCAGGTTTATCGACCAGGTATGACAGAAGAAGCTGCAACATCTCTCTAGAGATATGGGGGGGGGGGATATTCACAAAAGCAATAACCACATTCAGAGTAAACAGTCTGCAGTATAAGAACACATATCGACCCAGGGGGTCTATAACGGAGTCTAATTCCTGGTAGACCAAGGACTTATGTACCAGTACACTCACCCCGTGAGAATATGCAGAGTACATGGAGTGGTATGCATTGCCCACCCAGGAATATTGCAGGAATCCAACCGTATCCTTTGTAAGGTGAATCTCCTGCAAGCCTACTATGGCTGGGTGAAATTTCTTCAAACGAGAGCTGATCATAGTGTGTTTTAACGGGTCATGTACACCTCGGACGTTCCAAGTCACTATTGGAGTGGCAGCCATATTAAACAGAATAGGCTAGCACACCTTTGGTATAGAAGCCTCTCCACCTTGTTTCCGAGAGGAAAAATGTCACCTGTCGCTCGATAGGCACTCAATTCCTTCAGGGGACAGATGGTCAAAAATTGACAAGGTATCAGGTTCAGCTGGTAGAGACAGTGAAGTGTAGGTTTCAGAGCATAGCGCAACTGAGCAACAAAGGTAAGTATAAAGATCAGTCCACATCTGGTCTGTTGAGCAGCTTTTGCAGACCCAGCATGGGGCGGGAGCGAACTGCTTCCTTCGCCCCTCATGCCAGTAACTGTTCAGGAAACTTGTGCCAACCGGGCACCAAGAAACGTGCCCCCACAATTGGGACATTATAGACTTGTGAGCACTACTCACCCATAATAACTTAATTCTTAACTTGGTGCTTAGCGCTGTGTCAGAACTCCGTCAAAGCGCTAGTTTAGGCAAATTGGACAGTGTCCCGCTTTGTAAGTACTGGACTTAGAGTGTCCGTGAATAACATACCGACCATGCCGAACTCAGTCTCCCCTGTCGGCCTTGCAACGTCTCCGGAGGTCCTGTTCATTATGATCCAGCCATGCAGCTGCATCCGAGGCGGATTCAAAGAAGGTGGACTGCCCCCTGGCAGTGATGCGTAGTTTAGCCGGATACAGCATCGCATAGGTTACTTTAATTTTTTGTAGGAGCTTCTTCACCTCAGCAAATTTAGCCCTCCATTTTTCAGTAAAAGCTGTGGGGTCCCTGCCTTCCACTTTCTCAGGGAGCCCCACAATGCGGACATTGTTCCATCTTAGGCGGTTTTCGATCTCGTCTGTTTTGGCATTGGCCTGTGCAGCTTGCTGTAGTGCTGCCCTGGCATCTCTGGTGAGTGGCGGTATCAGGTCCTCCACCTCACTAATCCTGCCCTCCACAGCCGTGGTCCTCTCCCTGATCTTTTGGAGGTCTTGTCTCATAAGGGACACTGTTTCAGTGAGACCCCCAAACTGCTCTTTCAGTCCATCTACGGATGCCGTGCATCGCTGTACTGCACGCAGGATTTCAGTCAGGATGGGTTGCTGTGTGTCTTCAATCAAAAAATATTAAAGTGGCGCTCAATCTAAAAATTAAATAAATTAGAAATGTACAACAGCTAGGTATAAATGGAATTTCAAAACCGGAAAAAACAATAAATACTAATGTCAAAAAATCATTAATCTTCCATCACATTGGGTAACTCAAGACCAAGACGAATCAAAGTTGCTGCAATAAATGGATCCAAGATAGACAAACTACTCCCAAAAGCGACCAATTAATGGGGCCTCACAAAGGGAAAGTAGGGAAAATATTCCGGATTAATATAAATATTCCTAAAAAAACTCATCAAATGGGTATAGTGCCTAACTGTAATAAATGACACAATTGTGTAAATATATCATAAACCAAGCTGATAAAAAAAACACAATAAGTGAATAAATATATAAACAATAAAATAAATAAAAATAGTGCAAATTGTGCAACGTAAATAGTTCACATAAATAATACGCGACACTTCACAGATGTGAAAATAAATAAATTAATATTAAAAAAACAATAAATGTGTTTAAAATAGTGAAAAATCAAGTGTCACACAAATAGGTCCCAAAGAAAATGCAATCCAGATTGTGACGATTAAATAGAGTGAAAATTACAGTGCCACAAAGTATCAGGTCCTATAGACAATACAATCCAGATTTGTGACAATTTATATTGAGTGAAAAATAAGTTCATCCAAGATTCCCAGTGTCAGGACTCAATCATATGTGTAGTGAATCCGGGTGTAGTTCCCCCAGCCTCTCACCTCAGGGCTGAACGATAACAGCCTTACAGATAAATGATAGTAATCCCCTCTGATCCACGATCTCCTTAACGGAAGGTTGTTAAAGGGGTTTCCTGTCTGAATCCTCCGCTCTCAGAATGCCACAGTTTGACAGTGTGAATCATGTAAGAAAGGGGAGGACGCACTCCATAGTGAAGTAGTTTAAAATCAATACATTTAATAAAGATATCCACTTACATAGTAGTTGATACAGGCAAGCATAGCATCTGATAATGGCACAGCTGTTTCCCGACCCGACCGTGATCAGGAAGCTGAACCACGTGACCCGCCTCTCTTCCCTGACATATCACTTTATCAAAGGGTATCTTTATCAAAGGGATACCCTTTGATAAAGTGACGTGACGGTCACACAACGCGTCAGGGAAGAGAGGCGGACGAGGAACCACGTACATGATATCATCCTGAGGCCATCTTTGCACCAAGCTGTCTCATTAGTGATTTCCAAAGACAAGCATTGATAGGTGCTGGTAGGCTGCAATGATGGGCGCTGGTGAGGCTGCATTGATGGGTGCTGGTGAGGCTGCATTGATGGGCGCTGGTGAGGCTGAATTTGATGGGCGCTGGCGAGGCTGAATTTGAGGGGCGCTGGTGAGGCTGCATTTGATGGGCGCTGGTGAGGATGAATTTGATGGGCGCTGGTGAGGCTGAATTTGATGGGCGCTGGTGAGGCTGAATTTGATGGGCGCTGCTGAGGCTGCATTTGATGGGTGCTGGTGGGCTACATTTTAGGGGGCGCTCCATTAAAAAGGTGGGGTATACATGGGCAGGGTGAAGGGGGTGGAGTCAGGGGTGGGGCCAGAAGTGGTTAAAGAGGAGCTCTAGCCCCCCCATGAAAAAAGGTAAAGTCAGCAGCTACAAATACGGCAGCTGCTGACTTTTAATATTAGGACACTTACCTGTCCAGGGGGCCCGCGATGTCAGCACCCCAGCCATTCTACGGGTCGGGCTCTTGGGTGCTGCCGCCATTCGTAGTAAGAGAACTCGGAAGTGTGCCTACTGTGCATGCACGAAGCGCTCTGCGCTTTCTATTTGGCCCGGTGGCGGAGGTCGAACTTCCTAGAGACAGCACCGCTGTGCTGTCTCCCGGGAAGCGGGTACCTGCATACCTCTCAACTTTTTGAGATGGGAATGAGGGACACCTATCAGCAAAAGTATGCAGGCATAGAACACACCCCTTGCCACGCCCCCTTAAAGGAGAATTGAACAAAAAAAC